>VXBT01011976.1:531512-562378 GCA_013400235.1 Oriolus oriolus
GGGGAGGGGAAATTACAATGTATAAAATCTGAGTTAGATATTCTCTCTGTTGGTTTGCAGTTGACAAATTTATAATAGTTTGTACTGGCTGTGCATTGTTTGCCAATGATCACATCCCAGAGCCTAAACAAACTGATACACAGACAAGACAAAATACAGAGTCCAGCCTTCAAAATCTGCCTGTCTGCTTGGTCAGTGGCAGGGTAGTGCATAAGAGCATTTTATGGAGCTTTGCAGGAAAAAAAAGCTAACTTTTTTGTGGCATGAAAAAACATAGCAAAGTACGAACATGACTGTACACCAACTGAACTTGAGTACTGTGCCAAGCAAAAAAAAAAAAAAAAATCCAAATCAATTAATCAACTGGGGAAAATGAAAGAAACCAAAATAACCAAATCAACAAGGTGTACTCATCAGCAGCTGTCCTGTGGCTGAAGAGACAACATCTCTCTGTTAAATGAACACATTGACAACATTTGAGAGCATTAAGGAATTATTTTAGGGTGATGCCTACACATGTTGACATTTAACAGGTTTTCTTTTAGACTTGGGGAAACTGCCACACAACACCAATCAAAATCTCTTATTTTTAGAAGTTGCACAGATTGCACAATACGGATAAACAAAAAACACTGCTGCATATGATCATACCCAGCTATGTCCCATGGCATGGTATAACCACAAACTTTAAGTAGCTATTGCTTTAATTGGCATGAAAGCAATACTGTGATATATTTACTATTTCTTTGTTGCATTGAGCAACACCAAAGTCGGATCATTGCCAAAATATGTAATGCTAAAGCACATATCTATTAAATTCATAGTTTGCCAAGATGCAGGGCAGACAGAGTTGAGACACAGCAAGACTTTACCAGTTCATTTCTCTGGACTCAAGGAGAGTTTTAAGGGAATGCTTGCAGAATGACGAGGCTAGATAAGAAACTCCTCAGCTAATTTTGGCCAGCTCCCAAACTGAAATATTAGCTTGAATTTGGAAGCGGTTAAAAAAAAGAAAAGCTATCTGGATCATGACATTTAACATCTGACTTGTGTAAAAACCAAAAAAAAGTCATTCTGTTAAATATTTTCACTTTTAAGACAGAATATATTAACTGAGGAAAGTACAGGACAAATAAATGTGCTTGGACTCTCTAGCAGCATGCCTAAAGCTCAAGGTTGAAGTACAACTGACCCCACACAGAGCCATTTGAACATGTGCCAAATGCATGAAGCTCAGAAGTTTCATGCTCTGCTAACGCAACTTGCACATCACTCACTGGCTTCATCTCAGATCAAAAGCACTAAAGGAAAAACTGTGCAGAGAATCTGATTACAGATGGCTTTTACTGATGCTTTCTACTTAATCTCCTCTGGAATGCGAGGTCATAGCCCTCCCATATTTTAAAAGGGATCTATATACTATATGCACACTCAACTATTGTCACTGTACTATATTTTGCTTTCTCATCTGAGCAACATAACTTAAGGAGTTGATTGCAGCCCAGATTCCTACCCACAAAACATGCACATGTGCTGTATGGTTTCAGAGGAGATCGCACTTTCCGCAGTGCTCATTGCCTTGTAAATACAAAAATAGTTTGTATGTTGTAGCTACCTGTATTACAGCTTATGAAAGATGCAAGGGCTGGAGTGGTACTCAGTGTTCTAAGGAACATCCTAAACCCCTCAGGACTTGTCTGCCCATAACAAATGCACCTACATCCTGGAGGTGGCATGGTTCACTCTACTTTCTGTTTCGCCCAAGGACCAAATCTACCTTCACGCATACTATGCATCACAAGACAGGTTTCAACCAACAAAATCCAGAAAATTCAAGGGCTAGCCACACTGGACAGAAGCATCATTCTTCTCTAAAGTCTAAATCTCCAAACTTTTAATAAGAAATAAGACCTCCTTGCTTTAACCTCATTCTTCTTACAGAGATATTCTCCTTATTAAAAGCTTATTAAAACCCTAAGGACTTGAAATCTGTTTTTACTGTCCTTAAAAATCTCAACAACTGTGAAACCATAGAACTGAAGCTGTTCAAAACATTCTACTTGAAAAACATACCTAAAAGCAAACATTCTTTGAAAATAAAAAGTATTTGAGAAGTTATTCAAAAACCTTTCCTTGCTGTTCATTAAAGCATTGGCCCCCTCTTTCTTTTCCAGCAGTCAAGTGAAAAGGTGGTGAAGAGAGGAAAAAAGGGCTTTTCTTTCCTATTTTCAACCTCCACCTAAGTTTAACTTCCAGTTTTCAGTAGGTGTCCTCTGTCTTCCAATCAGCACTTTTAAAAATCACAACCAAGTAAATTGTGCCACACAAAAGACATTAAATTTTTTCTTAGTGCAAAGTACAGTTGTTGTAATACAAGATGCAGTGCTGATGCTCTGAATAAAATTTAAACTGTAGTCAACGTAAAGTCCTTCAAATTCTCACATGACAAATTACATTGGATGAAAGTAGATCAATAATCCTAGAAAAGTCAGCTACATAGCTCTTTTCTTCCTTAGTTTTTGTAGTGGTCAGGCTCCTGAACTTTGAGACCTCATGTTTTTCTATTGTTTATTTGGACAGAATTCCCTCCTCTAAGTAACTGTTTCACAATAAAGGGGTGATGGAGATTACCTTTATGTGAATAACTTCACCTGGGGGGCCCTTCTCCCCCATTTCAAACTATATGCATGTCCTTGTAGACATCTCAAGTGGAGCAAACTGAAATATCTGCAGGTTCAAAAGCCAGTTCCGCCAAAGATAAGAAACGCAGACCCACAGTTAACTATACAAACAATGAAAAGCTTGCACCAGGGTCCTTTAGATACTCAGTCAAGCACCAAGACCTGTCTACTGTGCACTACAACAACATAGTTAAAGGTGACTGTTTCCCCATGCAGAGAAATTAGAATTGAAGGGCACAAAAAAGCGCACTGTAATCCATCCGAACGCTAAGCACTGGTTCAGTCCTTTATAAGGAGCATCTACCACAAGCTAAGTACAATACAAGCAAACATTTTTGCTAAACCTTAGAACAGGCATGACACTTAAATTAAAACTGTGGGTGAAGTACAAATAACTCAGTAACATGTTAGAGAAGATATGCTCCCTACCTTTCATACAAAAGCAATGTACAAATAGAAGTGTAGAGAGGGAGTCTTACTCCAAGTAATGGTGGTGTCAGCTGCTTTACACCCATCTTGACTTAACTCTACAGCTGAGCCACAAATCAATTGAGAGATTAAACTGTCAGATCTTCTGTACTGTCAATTGCAAAGTTTCCTCTGCTACCCCCATCAGCTGTGAAAAGGCTCTCAAGCATGGATGCATATACAGATCAGGGACTCATGACCTGGCTACATTTTCAGGCATCTCTCTAGTTTTTTTGGGGTCTTCAAGGAATGCTCCACAATCCCACTTGGCAGGAGGTGCCAAAGGAACTTGTGGCCAGCTACAATTCAACTGAGTAACAGTTGCTAGCTTGAATAATTTCCTCTAGTCTTATCCCGACCTAATTCTGGCTCGAGTTTGTCTTACGGTCTCCTTCAAACAAAGGTGGACACAGAGGAAACAGGTAGAACAATCAGACAGATTTCCTGAAGGGGATTTATTTCCAGCACCCCAGCTTACACTGCCTTGCTTTCCTGTTTCATGGTACGTAAAACTATCAACATTGTTTGCATATATTACATCACCTCTAAAATGGCTCCAAAACCAGAGCAATGTAGACAAATGCTTTCATAAAATGATAAAAGAGCATGTCTACCACTACAACAATGCCACCCTCAAGCCCAGACAGACTATGCACCATTCCCACTAAACGACAAACACAAGCAAAACAATCTAAATGCATTCCCAGCAGGGAAAGAGACTGATGCTCTGATCATCAATTCATACCCAGCAACAGGGAAGTTTGGGAGGGCTTCTCAAGTATTTAACTTAGTAGTAAATATAAATAACAATGCACAAGCAATGCATACTAGCATGTGATTTTAAGGAATTAATTCCAAACAAGCCAAGCTTTTAAAAACGCATAGTCTCTTCTTATGTTGATGCTTACATGTACAGATGGACAATAAGAAATTAAAGCTCCTTGATTCTCAACTGCTTTGAGTCAATTAGTCCTACAGTAATCAGATTAACATTAGAAGGAAGATGTTCTTCCTTATCACTGGTAAGTGCTTCCTCTGCAAGAAATGTTATTTGCAACCTCGTTCGGCCACCTGAAGACAGAGGCAAAGAATTCAACATGTATGAAAGCAGAAGTCCAGCAGTCCCTCACTGTTGGGAACGGGGCTCTCAAGGCCAGGTTTAAGACTTGTTTAGCTGCATTGCATGAGGAAATTTGACAGCTATCTCATAATGGTATTTTTCTTCTACAGATAGTGAACCAATCGCCAAGGCTGTCAAAATAGCAAATTTTTCATTAATCCTGATTTCAAACATGAATGGGTACAGGGAGATGGAGATGAGAGGGTAAGCTAAGCAGCTTCTAAAGCTTCTTTCTTCAACAAGCAGGCCAGAGTGCCTAATATAGGTTAGGGGGCCTGAGGGGCAGGGGGGAGTGTCCAACCCAAGCCTGCAGCACAGCTGTTAAGACACAGCAGGAGGGATCTGGATATTGTACTTAGTGAATCAGCTAAAGAGGTCTAAGCAAACTGATGTTCATAATGAGAACTGTAGAACTCCATTCATACAATGGGTGGCAATGGGCCAAGGATAACTTGCTAAAAATAAGAGACCTAGAAAGATTAAAAAGCGAAAACATTTCTAGCAATATAGAACTAGAAAAGGGCTAGATAATCCTGCACATATAACTATTAAAAGTACTCCCTCTTCCTGAAGGGCCTTCCAAGAACATAACTTTTCCAGTGATTAAAAAAAGGGAATAAAGGGGGTAATCCTTGATAGATAGATGAAAAAGATAAAAATTGACCACTGAGGAGTATTGGGAATATGGCAGAAGACTTGTTTTAAATTAACACTTGACCACTATCACTAGTCAACTTGATAAAACTCTATATAAGAATGAAAAGGCCAATTTGAATGAGTCTTTGTTCATCTCACCTAGATGCTAAACAAAAATACTATTTCTGTGCATTTGCTTTCCCTTGATTTTTTTTTCTACATTTTAAAGATCAATGTGATAAAACCTCAAAAATGAAGATACCTAGCACTCAGAAGAACAAAAGTGTGTTTTCTAATTACAGCTGCAGCAATTCTGTTTGCAGCAATTTTTTTCAACATCCTTCATCCACACAGGTAAGCTGCTGTTGAAGATGCAAGATGAAACAACAGTTAATTAAAAAGACAGGTTCTCATGAGTGCAAGATAGTTTGCTTGCCCAGGAAAAGTAGTTCCTAGCTATTCTCTGCATTAAGAATAACTGGCTAACAGCAAAGAAAGCATTCTCCTCCTAACCCCCTCCCCACACAAAGCTAAAATCCCATTGGTATAGAGTCTTTGGGTGGAGTAACCGAACTTTTACAAAGCAGCTTGCCTTTTTCCCAGACAAATGACTTGGCTGAACTTAAGAAACTCCTTTCGCTATTAAAAAATTCCACAATAACTGCAGTTCTAAGAAAAATCCCAGAATTTAGTCTGGAAAACCCCTACTGAATTAGGCTTCCAAGAGTCAGCAAGTCTTAAGAGTTTATTTAAACAGAATTGTCACTCAAATATCAGCAAACTGCATGGACCACACTGAAAGAGAATTAAACAACATAAATCAGGTGACTATTGCAGCTTCCCCAACAAAATCCGAACTCTAGCTCTTTACAAAACGTCAAGACAGCTGAATCTTAGCCGAATTGTTAAAGATGGCTGCATGCATTTAATTAAGTCAAAAATCGAAGCCAGATGGCACATGATGCTTTTCCAATAGACTGGATGCTGTCACAAGAGGCACTACTTAAGCATTCCTTGATGATTCCTGGCACCAGCAGCTACAAAAAGTCTCTTTTTACAATCTACCGTACACCCCTCCTTTTTTTTCCAGTCACCAAGCCTTTAAAGAGGGTGGGAAGGAGGAAAAAGAGAGCCCCTGAGATAAATTGACTCAGTGTGTGGAATGCAAGGCAAACATTCCCGTACAAATTCAGATTTGATTTATTTTCTTTAGAAAGCTTCAGTGC
The DNA here is from genome assembly GCA_013400235.1 of Oriolus oriolus. Taxonomy (NCBI): domain Eukaryota; kingdom Metazoa; phylum Chordata; class Aves; order Passeriformes; family Corvidae; genus Oriolus; species Oriolus oriolus. Next base: position 537,644 of record VXBT01011976.1, read on the forward strand.
AGGAGAAACCCTCAATTGTCGGTCTTTGCCTTATACTCACTAAGGTTATCACCTGTCTTAAAGGGAGAAAACTAAAATAGGTAACTATACATCCAAAGTACTGCACAGCAGAGCATAATGTTAATACTTTAGCCAGTAATAAATGCAAGTGAGCTGACTAAAAACGTCCTCAAGAATTTGGAAGTATATGGCTGAAACATTAACATTTCATCTCTGGACTGCATAATCTCCCAGTGAAAAATGACAGTGGAGGCTTCTGTGGTCAGCACAAATGCAGTGAACTCCTGCTCATTAGGAAGGCTAGCAAGTTATTGCCTGTTGTAGTCAGCCAAAGCTATACAGGGTTGAGCTGGAACAGACTGGCAATACCACATTTTACTTCCAGTACTGTACACGGAATTAAACAGAGAAGGCATGAACCATGCTGCTGGTTATGCTTCTCAAGGCTTGTACAAGTCAGACAGAATGCCCACCAAGGTGTGTCTCCAAGGCAATGGGGAACAAAAAGCGTCAGAAGTTAACACACATGAAAAATATGCTGCTGACAAAACACCTCTGGCTTGATTTTTACTTTGAGATTTTTCTGTTCCAGAATTACTTAAGCAGCTGCCATATTGCTCCCAAAAGGATTCCTGAAGATGTTTAGAGCAAAAGGTGGGAACCATTATGTCTTTTTAATGGACAACAAGGAAGGCTCAGAGGCCCTTCCTTGCATTCTCTCTCTCCACCAAATCATAGTGACTATGGTTCACTTTTTCAAGTATCTCATTGTTAGAGCAATCAAATATAAAGCATACACATAGACAAAGGCACAGGAGTATAACTTCAGATTATTTCTAACTGAATTATCTCCTACTGAGCACTACTAGGGACTCGGTTTTAATTCTGATTGCCACATTTACACATATCCAATCTCACCTTTCATTTTAAAAAGGCATTATGCACTTGCACTGAGTATCTTACTGCTGGTATAATCTGTTAAAAACTTATTTCCAGAACTACAGAGGACAAAAACCTGTCTGCTGAAAAGGGTGGATGTGTTTAATAATTTCAGCAGAACAATTCTTCTCTCCTAGTTAGTTTAAAGCTCCATTAATCTTAATGCAAAACAAAACAGTTTCCTTTAACAGCCAAATTCTTGACCTTGAGCCGTTTCAGTGTTGGAGTTGGGGGCTGGGGTAGAAAGGACATGGATTGACTACAATTAAGAGCTGAAGAATAAAAACACACAGATAGAAAAAAAAAACAGGGAAAAAAAAAAGAAAAAACCTCACTAAACTAAAATTATTTCTGTGAAAGATTAACATCTCCATTCCTGCCATGGACATCTGGACATCATCTCAACTTTTGTCACCCATTTTCAGATAGATTTTTAAATATAAGGAGTGATGAAAATTATGAAAAGACAACCAGGAATGCACAAGCTAATGGCTTCTAAATCACCCATCCTAGTACTGACCCACATCATTAGCCACTAGAGTATTTTCGGACTAACGTTGCAAAAGAAGTCCAGTGTAACTAGGCAGCGCTATTTTCAGTGTGAAAAAATATGAGCTACAGATGCTTTCTTTGTGGAAACTGAAGATGCCTCTTATTTAGATCTGTTAAATTTTTGATCCAAGATGGATTTACTCAAGCCATCATTCCTATATGAACCCAGCTCAGAGTTGGACAAAATAAGATCTTTAAAAATATTCTTAATAGTCAATATTCACAGGGCTTCTTACATACAGGTTTTATGCTCCCTTCACCCACTGGCTTTCCATTACTAAGTGCTCGGTGCAGTGCTTTTGCTACCAGGACATTACAACGTAAGTGACAGACCCAGGTGGCAGAATGCATTTGAGTTGCCTCTAAAATGGCATTAAATTGCCTGTGATTTATCTTAATACTTGAAGTTGTATTAAAGCATGATTTCCTCACTACATCTCGTAAAGGGCACATTTCATCAATTGATAGTATTTGCCCAGCATTAAGTGTGGCTAAGAGGGCACACAGCAGTTCCCACGGGATGATTTCTGGGTCTCCCACACCGGCACCACCTTACCCTGGAGAACAGCTCCTCGAGGCAGCTTTTGTTTGAAATGCTGCTTAGAACAAAGCTTTTTAAATGTCTCAAACATCACTGAGTCATCCTGTATCAGCACTGAGAGGTTTGAGAGGCCTTCTTATACAGAGAAGGACCAGACAAAGGGTTAAGAACCAATCTTGCTTATGAACTCTGGAGGTTCTCATTTCACTACGCTTTTGGTTTAGTCAGCAGTCACAGACACATTGAAGTACAAAGACAATGAAATAATTTGGCTTATGTTCACAAATCTTATTTTCTTTCACAGGTACACAAGGCTGTTTGTAAAATTAGAGGTATGCTGACCAGTACTGTCCTCTCAGCACAAGAAAAGTCCTTTGAAAGGAAGTTTCTCCCTCAACACAAAGTAATGTTTCTGATCATCTCCCGTGCTGACTCAGATGCTTTTTGGACAAAATTACTACCATTTACCATACAGTTCTGCATGGTTTACCTAAAGTCCCATAACAAACTGCCCATTATTTCTGCAAGAACACTTACATAAAGACACTTACAAAGCCTGAAGAATTTATTATTCTTAACAATTTTCATTAACCATTAAGTCATTCTATGACTAGAGCGACAGAACTAGCTTCATACACAGCCTCAACAGCTGCTTCAATGCTAAAACCTGAGAATAAATATGCATAAAACGCCAGTTGGTTGGATCCACATAAAGAAGGATCCATCATTCCGTGGATCCAAAAGACTTTGAAGTCCTGTGTATAAAGGCTTTTGTTCCCAAAGGAGGAAGATGGTGACCCACATAAACACTTAATGCCAAGTAATACTTTAACCGAGTGGCCTCCTCCATCTTCCTCAACTTGCAACAGAAGAAATTGCGTAACAGAGCAATTGAAACAGCCGAGCAAACACAGCAGGTGGTCCCGTCTTACGAGACTTCCACCAATGGATTTTGAAATTTTACACTTAGCCTGGTATGCACCCACATACATTAAAGAGCCTTAAAATGTTAAGCATCAGAGGCAAACCAAACATTTACAAAATACAAACCCTATTATTTTGGACAAACCTTCCTGCAATCACAGAGGAATGTTTCCTTTGGCTGCTATTATATTCACTTCCATTTATTTATATAGAACAAAAAGCAAGCATATTTTCTTACCTTGTTTTTTCAATTGGCTACATATGGCACAAAATAGCAGAATGATAAGGCTGGAGAGCAAACTTCTGTCTTTTAATGAACAGACTGATACACAAATTTTCTACTATGGGATTTTTAGTGCTTGTCCCAGTTACAGAACAGAAGTCTAGCAACGACAAAATTCTTGAAAAGTTTTTTCTGTCATTCAAATAGGAAAAAGAAAATCAAATACCAAAAGATAGTGGGTTTATAATGACACCCTTAAGACAGCCTAATTTACCTCAGTCATAGTAATAACAGACTGACGGTCTATTCTTTCTTCGGAAGTACCAGAATACTCAGCTTGTTATGTCTCTCTGCATGAAAGGGTTAAAAAGCCCAGATCTTCCATCAATTAATCTTTATTAAGACTCTCCAGCACAAATCACGAACCTCTTCTCAGTTATTTAATAACAAAACACAAAAATCTGAGCTAGTATTATATTTTAAAAACATTCAGAAATGCTGAGCACAAACTGAGCAGGTCACAAAATAGTTTTCCTGCCTATTTCTCTGCATTTTATTTCAACCTGCGTTTCACAACTGTTACCTCCTTATTTCTAACTGCAACAAATCAATGGACAGAAACAGAAAACTGTAAGCAACTCAGGCTTACCCCCATGTAGCTTCCCTGCACACAAACACAGCAGTATGGCACCTCATGGTTAAATCAGCCCATTTACAGTAAACCAAGCCCACAGCTCAGCTAAGATGCCAGCCTGCTGTATTCTCCAATCAGCCAGCCCACACAGTACGTTGGGAGCAGTATTTTCTCCTAAGCACAGCTGAGTTCATGTAAGTGAACAAGGGTGTGACAAAATAACAGAAAAAGGAGATTACAAAGAACGCCTGACTCTTACACTGAAGTTTCTTTTACCAAAGTGAGATTCAAAGAAAGAAGTGGGGGTTTTTTTAACAAATCCTGAAGCAGGATCCAGGCCCCTGGGCAAAATCTAGTTCACAACATAACCTTACATGCCCTTTTTTTCCAATAATCTCAATTTTGGCACAAGTTACCTCGAAAAACACCCCAATTATGCAAAGAACTGTCATTTCAAAAAGCTCACTCACAGCTCAGAACTCTTCTTGAAATAAGGAAAGCAACATTGTAACTCTGGCTTTAACACAGAACAAAAGACACGCTGCTACCTTGTGCCTGAGAAAAGCAAATGATGTTCCTACCCAGTCAATGCCAGATAAGTGAATTATGTTGTCCAAGCCCTTAGAGAAATGAAAGAAAACAAACACAGCCAGGCAATTCTACACCACAGACAGAAAATGAACATACTGAAGAAACACAGAAAGCATTATCAATACATGCAAATGGGTTTCAGCCCAGCGATTATCAAACGTCAAGCCTCAGAGTCAGAATACGATCTGAAAAAAGCTTTTAGAACAGGACTGTCAAACAAATCCAGGACTGGCTGGACAGGAGTCCAGCAAGTAAGACTGTCATACTGAGAAACAGCTTCCCCCTAGAAAGACAAGGTCAATTATCCAGTTAAGCAATAAAGAATATGCAATAATCTATAAAAAGATAACAGTCTATGGTCTGTTATTACACAAGACTACACACACACACATACAAGCCCCAAATGCTGAAGTAAAGCATACTCAAATTTTGCTGGTAAGTATCCCTGATCATAAAATGGATTAGGTTTATGTTTTATGAACAAGGTATAGGAGCACTTACAGAATGAAAATACAGCTGCTTGTAAAATCTGCTTTCGGGCAGGCATCTGTGAGAATAAACCCATCACTCACACTGCAAGACAGGTTTTATTTCATGTCATTCTCTAAAAAACAATAGGACCATGCAACTACATTTTGTATACAGTCTTTCCTGCTCCCTTAAAGTCACAATGCTGCTATTCTAACACATGTCAAGAACTGAACTAGAAAATTTTGGAGATCAAAAATGGTGCCTCAGTATTTGATCTGGGAAGTCAAAATAAATAATTTAGATCTGCATTCACAATCTTTGCAGATCCTGAGTAACAATCTATGTGCAATAAACACACTCAGCACTCATTTTCCTACTGCAGAGTATGACCCCTCATTTAAAACAACCTTGCTACCTCACAAAATGAAGGCTAATATATTAATGTCTACAGTAGCCCCACAAAAGTCCTGAGAAAATGAAAGCAAGTATGTGACTACTAATTTCTACCAACTTACACACTACAGAAGATATGGCATTAGTATAACACAGGAGGCAGCAGCAAAGTGTGATTTCTGCAGGCTTCTGTCTTGTAGCTGAGTTAAATTCTTTGTAACTCAGCAGAGAATTATCTGAACAACACACTATGCTTTTTTTCCCCACAGAGGATTTCTTACTTTTTTGATGGTGTTTCTTACCAAAACTTTTACAAGAAACTATGCTGTCATAGGATTAAAAATAATGCCTCTCTAAAAGCCCAGGCAGGAGAAAACAAGGTATAGAAATAAAGTTTTACAATATTGTAAGGATACCAAAAGCATCTCACTGGCATCTACACTACGGACTGTGCTGTTCAGTCTGCCTGGTTTTAGGAGTTTTGGTTGTGGTTTTTGTTCATGTTGTTCTTAGCAGGTTTTTTTTTTAAGTGATCTGCAAGAGGATGAACAAATTTTGTCAGTAGTGCAAGACTACCTGGCTTAGTCTAAGCTGCACTGGCTGCAAAGAGACATGCAATGCAGACTGAATTGTTTAAAGTCACTAGATAAGGGAACACACACACAAAACTCCACACACACAACAAACACGATCCACAGGCAAGCTCTGGGAATGCCAGAGATCATCACTTGCATTATGTGCTCTGCTGTGCTCTGAAAACAGCAGTTCAGTGGTCACCACCAAAAAAGTAAATAAAACATCTGGAATTACTAGAAAGAGAATGGCTTGCTCTTTTTCACTCACGTGATGCTCCTGTGTCATTCAATTCCCTATGTTACGGTAAACTGAAAGTTTCACGTAATCCCACCCAAACAAGAATCCAGCAGAATTTAGAACATAAGAGCGAAGAACAGTCTGGTCAGAGATACTGACCCAAAATCTTCATGAAGAAAATGTAATCAGGACAGACTTGAGCTTAGAAAAGATGTAGCACAAACAATTATCATGTACTAGACTATAACACACTATCATGAATCCACAAAATGGAGAAGGCCAGTTATTTCTCAGAATTATAACAAAGCCAGTTAGACAGCTGTGTAAAATTTTCTTAAAAGCAGGTATGAAACTTTGCTAGTAGATACCAGCAAAGGCAAAAGTTAAAAAATGCAGTGATCTTAAAAAACCTAAAAAATCTGTCCTGCCATGAATTTGCTAATTAACTCAAACACAAATAATTCAGACATCCCTACCTTTCTGTCTACTAAAAAACTGTATCAAAAGTAAAAGAAAGAAGGGAAATAATAATAATTTTAAAATCATATTATACTTCTCCTGCTTCTTAGAACTATTCTTCAGTTATTATTACCAGAACTATTCCTCAACTACTTCCACAAACAGGAAAGCAGGTCCAGTAGACTTTGTCCCTACTCAGTACAGCTGTCCTCATGTTCCTAGATACCGCAGACATGCCCACCCAGACAATATCCCTGTCTCACGATGCCAAGGAGGAAGATGGAGGAAATCAATCCATAACACAGAGTACTACATTAAGCTGGCTACATAGCAGCTACTACAAAATGCATATTAGCAAGTCAAGAAGAACAAAAAATAATTTCTTTTTTGATTTCAAAGTAGAGGATACTGTCAACAATTACAGCTAAGGCATTTTCAGAAAGAGGTATAAGGTCATGATGTCTCTAAGCAACATTGTGATAGTCAGGAGCAACAGATGTTGTTTTCAAGAGTAAACAGGTTTGGAAAAACAGTAGTGGAACACTGCATCCATAGAACAGATACTCATAGGATCGCAATCTCAAATGAAGGAGCTACAAAAATAACAGAGGTCTAACTCTGAAGACAAGAATAAACATTGAACGATAAAGGAAAACAAAATAAAGGCAATATATAAAAATCCTTAAACTGTGTGGTACCAATTATCCTGCGGTATTCATGGCAACATTGCACGTGGAGCACTAAGACTATTTTAAGCGTACTTACAAGCCAAAGTCAAACAGAAGCTTTTGAAAAGTGCAATGGATTGATACAAACCCGTGTTGCTATTTATTATATTTATTAAAAATAAAAAGGAAATATTACTGACTGGAAAGCACTGCTAACTTATCAGGGTCACTGGTTTGGAGCGGACAGTAGGTTAATCACCATTTTGTCAGTACATACTGACAGAGGCTCATCACCAACAGACTCTACCAGTGCCAACAGTTACCATCATGAAATAAAAGAATTTCAGCTGAGAATTTTAAAGTTTCATGAGGAAACTACAACTCCAATCCCTAAATAAAGCTGACACATACTCAGTTTTTGCAAAATCTCAGAATACCAAGGCCAAGTTGTGGCAAAATGAAGTTACACGAACTTATGACTAAATCAAGATAATTCACAAGTTTTCTCCTTACTTGCAGTGAATCCATAAATGCACATCTAAATAAAATTAATTCTAGGCAACAGATCTTCAACAGAAATTACTTGTCTCCTAACTTTCCTAGAAGTACCCTACAACTACTTTTTCCCTCTGTGAACCACCAGAGTATGTTCTTTTAGACCTGAGAATACTGGTTGTCTCTAAATGTATGAAATTTTAAATGTGAAACAAATTAGAAGCTGCTCTCTTGAGAATACACAGAGATGTTCCTGCAATAATCATTATACAGAGACTGCCACAAATCAGGAAAAAAGTATGTCTAGCCCTTAATGGAAATCTTTGGTTGGCAAGACCAAGATGTTTTCCTCATCAGTGGGGATGGCCAATACATCATTATTGTTCATGACCTGCATGTTAAGACCTCATCACATTTGCAAATGTATTAGCCACATTTATTTCCCACAGACCTTTCCCTCTGAAACTACCAAGCAACCAGAAACTATGCCCTGATACAAATCCCACGCTCAAGGAGCCACGAGCTGGCTCCAGCCAGGTTACAACAGAGCGACAGTGCATCACGGTGACGCAGCCTCCCGTAGGAAGTTTTCCTTGTGAGAATTACAAGCACAAAACTGATATAGCCACAGAGATAACCACAAATTGCTCCTATTGTCATCTTGTATAATTACCTCCAGTGCTGCTGCACACCCTCAGGTCTCCACCCCAAAGCAACCCCAAGCAAGAAAAGTATCTTGGAAGAAATAGCCACTGAGGCTTGTTATACCCTTAGCACCAAAGAACTTTTAAGCATTTTCCCATCTAGTGCACAGCACATCACAGAATCACAGAATAGTTTGGGTTGGAAGGGCTGGTTCCAACCCCCCTGCCATAGGCCCAGACACATTCTACTACAACAGGTTGCTCAATCTCTTGTTTTCATCAAAAACAGGTTATGATTCAGACACATTGCATCAAATTCTATGAGAAGGAATTAAAACCGCTGTACAGCAGTGAGAAAAGTAGGGAATCCACATTAAAAAGTAAATAAAATTTTGGTTTCATCCCTAAAGATTTTAAGGAGTTTTTTTTACTGCTAAGGTGGTCCTTATGAAGAGAATGGACAGATTTAAGAATTTTTCTGCACCACAGAAAAGGCCAGACAAAGAAAGCTTTACGTCCAAACACTACTATGACACCAAGCATAAGGCTAAGAATCACTGAGAAGAGCAGGAAATAATACAATATTCATAACCACAGAGATATGACATTAGGTATAATCATTTAATTATAACTTGTACCTAAGTAATCTCAGTAATTTTTTCCAGAGCTACTGAAGAAGCTATTGTCCTTTAAAAAAAAAAAAATAAGGATAAAACATAAAGAATGACTGAAGAAATTCCAACACTATCCACTATAATCTCAAAAGTCATCTGGAGTTTAACTGATAAATGAAAATATTGTACTATTTCAGAGTAGGACCTGATCTCATATCTTATATAAACAATCTTATGATCATGGAAAAACAGGGATTCAAAGCTGTGTTTAACTAGCAACAAAGCCACATATTTCCATTTGAGTATCCTGCAAACACAATGCAATACAAAACAAAACCTGCACTTAACCTGAATGGTATTGGTCAAAAGTTTCATTGTTCAGTTGCCTTGTGACTATTTAAGAACTTTATAGATTACAGATCCTATGATTTACTAGAATTTACTCTGCCACCATACAACTCAGAACGTTTGGTTTTGAATCCCAATGTACCTGTCGGTTTCTTCAGAAACTGTGAATGGACAACACACTAAAAGGGTCCATCAGTTCACAATCCAAATTTATTTCTGATCTGCTTTCTTTCAGGTACACTGAGCCTGAGCCAATAACTTGTTTCGCATTAAGCAAATATCTTTCAAAAAAAATCCACAAAGAAACCAACAACAAGCCACGAAGCAAGAGTAAACATAGGAAGAAAGTTCCAAGATATACTGCTTAAAGGTTAGAAACTACTACTGTTAGTTCAAACAGGGCCATGTCTTCAAGTTTGTTAAGATTAAAAATCCATTGAATTTTGGTCTGTTTCAATTTCCTTGAGTAAAATATATTTTGTCAGTTTTTAAGTAACTTAGGCTGTTCTCCAGCACCATACTAGAGTTTCAACATACTTTTAATAAACTGGAAGTTTGTGTCAATTGTCATGCACCAGATTAAAAAACCTGCCAATTTATGGTGACTGTAACCTTGGCTGTAACACCCAAGACACCAGACTATTCTTTTTTTTGATGCCACTGCATCTTAAACTTCACATTAAAAACCTTGGTCTCTTTTTGCCTTCTAAGGCAAGTCCTCATCTCATGTGCACAATCTGCACTGCATTACAAGAAGTGCCATAACCGAGGTACAGCTTAGAGATTTGGGTTTTTTCCCATTGCTTTGAGATTGAGGTCTAGCATTCAGTAAGCAAAGGTTATGAACTTCAAGATTTAATTTTAATACATAACTCTGAAACCCTTGAAGAAACTGACATCCATCATCAGATTTTTGGTCAGTTCAGGAAATGGATCTGTGAACATAAATCAGATAAGAACAAAATCCATTGGAACTGCCACTTTTTTTTAAAAAAGAAAAAAAACCTCAAAACTAAAACCCTGAATATGCTGGAGGTCATAAGGTGTTCCTGCTTTCCTTCCAAAACTGCAAGCTTTGAATAATACGCACACAAGAATGGAAAATTCCTTTTCTGACACTGTACATTAAATCTAGCTCTGCTGTTTAAAATGCCTAACTACTACATCATGATCCTTCTGCCTCAACTCACAGCCTAATCAGAAAGGGAAATAACTCTAAGAATATCTCAGAAAGGAGACACATTTTTCTAGTGCTTTACTAAAATTTAATCAGCACCTGGACAACTATCATCAAACACTACAAAACACCCCCTAATCTTGCTAGACGCTCTTGTCTTCAAAACTAAAGCTGGATGAGATGTTTTAGCTGCGTGAGTCACAGAGATAGAGAAAAAACCATGTGCTCTCTTGTGTACCAAAATTCACAGGATACTTTTTCAGGTCACAATTTGTTATGTGTACTCTGGCTTTGAATTAAAAAAACCAGAATGATTAACTTCAAATACAACTACAAAAACATAAAAATCACTGCCCTTCCTGCAAGCTCTTTAGATCCTGTTCATTTGTATTTAAATTTATGGTACAGAAAGTACAGACATCTTTTTGTTGCTCTTATTTACATATTACACCTTTCTAATAAAGTAGTATCTAAGCCATGATTTCACAAAAATCATCGTGTCCTCATCTTACTCCAAGATCCATTTCAGTAATTAACTACAGGTGGTATTAACCACTTCACTAATCAAAGTTGTTCAATGCTTTCATTATGAGACCATATTTTCTTTCAGTGGTTGATGAATTTGCCATATTTCAATTAGTTAGGCAGCAAGTCTCCATTGAGCATGTAAAGTTCAAACACTGATTTTTCTTACATTTCAACTGAAATGGTTCACCGAGTTCCAGGAAACAAACAAAGAGATAAAATTAAGAAAATAAATCCTTATGTTAAGAAGTAGAACTGGCAACTACATTTGAAACACTTTAGTGACCCCTGCTTCAGGAAAAGGAGTAATCAGCATCCATTATGTCATGCCTTAGGTCACTTGACCTTTAAAAGTGCCCAGCTATTAGAAGTCTCAATCAAGTGTAAGTCCTGAGAGAAGATCCATCATGCTAAACATTTTGTAGGCTTGGGGCTTTAAAGGCAAAACAAGCTTTGGAGCTAGGGAAGGAAATAGCATAGTAAAAGAAACTGGTAAAGAAAGAAGATTTTGACTATTTAATTGAATCCAGAATCATTCATGCGGAGAATGATAAGGGAAAAAGACTTTTGGGTAAGAAGAGGTAACACTCTAATGGGTTAAGGGAAATTCAGAGAAGTCTGGGCCCAAGCACTACAAAGAGGAAATTACAACACACGCCCTCCAGAACCTGGAGACCAAGTTCTTGAATCCAAACATTCCTTTGGCAAAGGAATGTTACCTAAACCCAGCGCACAAGGTACCCCAGTCACCTTCTAATGCTGACTCCCACAGGCAAATTAGTTTGGAAAATGCAGTTCAGCTGATAAAGTTACATGGACATCACTAGGATGCCACTTTTCTTTCACCTTCTCTTAAAAAAAATGTACGTAAAAGCAAAAAAACCCCAAAAACTATTACAAGAATATAAAATGTAAAGACCAAATCACTCCGTAAAATGATCTCAGACTTCTCTAATTAAGTGTTACACATACACAACCCTAGCCCACATTCCTTATCACCATACTGGATAACATGCTAATGCTAAATTTCATGAATAAATAGAATCATAGAATGGTTTGGTTTGAAAGAAACCTTAAAGACCATCTAGTTCCAAACCTGCAGCCATGGGCAGGGACATCATTCACTAGACCACACTGCCAAAGACCCACCCAACCCAGCCTTTGAACACTCCCAGGGATGGGGCATTCAGAGCTAACAGAGTTAAATCAGAAAAAAAAAAATGCAGTGCAAAGTTCAAAAACATTTTTAAAAAGCAGTAATTACTAGCAATATGGTACTAAAAGGTATACAACCAATTTTACTTAGTATCAGAACAAGATGCACAAAAGAGTCTTCATAGAAATTTCCCAAGAACTCAGAAGAAAACTTGACCATGAAAAACTGCAGCCAGCATCAATCAAATGTACCAGAAAATTCCAAGGTTTTAGGCAAAAAGGTATCTATAATAGAGGCTGACCAGCTATAATACCTCATGACTTAATTTAGTGCTGATTTAGAGAACATGCTCTCCTAGATAGTCAAATGTCAAGTATTTTTGGTAGCAAAAAAATAAAACAAGCAAAATAATTTTATTTTTACTCTGATATTAATAATAGTTATGTCCATTTTGTCCTCAGAAGAGGGCTGAACACATTTTAGATTCAATATGCTTGTTAATGAAAACAGGAGAGAATCATTTTCAAATTACTTCCATACTTCAATTTAATTTTCACTGGAAGTCAGCTGGACTAAAGCCTGTAAGTCACTGCAGAGCATGTGACTGTATACCACGATGTTGCCACTCCCTGCTGCTCATCTCCACTCCCTCTAATCAGATAATTAAATTGCTCATGCAACATTTCCCCAGTCAGCTTTCAGCAAAATAAACCAGGTTGCTAAAGACTTGATGTTTGCAGCACTGGATTGAAGGTGGAGCCTACACTAACCCAACACCTTTAGGGTGAAATGCAGGGTGATTGTACCAATTTACACAATACAGACAGTAGCCTCCAATTACTGCTGGAAATGTGCAGACAAACTAAATTTTTTATTCTGTCTGCAGTTAGAAGAAAACACGCACGTGGCTCCCCTCATTCTGCTGAAACCTGTATGCTGCGTTATCACCTTAGACAATGATGAACCATAAATCATCATCAATCTTCATCACTGACAGTATTTTTCTATTATAGAGCTGTAAGCGGGTCATAACCTTCAGAAATTGAAGGAAATTTAAGTGGTCAGCAAGGACGCGTTTTGGCTACAAAAATACATTTCCTTATGAAGTTTTATTACCAACACATGTTTCAAATGGCTGGTTGGCCTACTAGATAAGTAGTCCACATTCTGGATATTTTTGCTTCACACTCAAGTGCTGACTCACATCACTCCATTCATCTCTTCTACTTTTCTGAAGCACCAAAAGCATCTGTACGTTTTGGGTAGGTAGTGGGTTTCATTTTGTAAACACAGATCTAACTGTGCACTTCAATACATTATTTACAATGAACACTGTAGATAAAACAATACTTTGTGCTTGTGATTGCCGTGAAGAAAAATTTACAGAATTGCATAGCTACAGCCTTTCGACACAACTCTGTGTACCCCAAGGGTTTTCAAATATTTGTGTTCTGGATCTTACTAGAAAGACTATAAAGTCTTTGTCACTGTAATATTTCAGCCCTTCTGCATCGGGTCTGTTTCATGAGGAACAGACTTCTGTGAAATACTGTTAGTTCTATTCATTACCAGAGGCAAAGCTGACATACAATTCCACAGAGGTACAGAAGCAACCCATGGCAAAAGAGGTAATTAATTTACTAGATCTCCCAATTTTCAATGCAATAAATTTCCAGTTCCTTGCTTCTAATAGGGTCCTGTGTTGAAGCTTTGCCAACCCAGACCCATTACTGACTTCAAGGAAGCAAACCACCACCAGAGAGCCACATGCAGCTTCACTGCATATTCTAATCACCGACACCTTTGACATAACAGGTCATGGCTACAATATTTGTTAAGATGACGATTTCCTGAATCAGACAGAAGAAATTCAGTTGAGCAACAAAAGACTTGTCTTACACCCCTCCCTAACAAGAGACTGAGTAATCACAGAAACTCCTCAGGTCTCCAACGTGTCAGAAAAGGAACAGCCCTACTCCCTGGTCGTGATAGCAATCTTCTCCAGCAGTCATGAAAAACATCAAGTTCCCAGAAGGCAAAGAGTGGAGGAAAAAACTTATTTTACTAATACATTAATGTAATTTCCATTTTATAAGCAGGGGAGCAAATTGTTCGGTGTTACCTTTTACAAAACAGGATAAAGCGAAAAGAACAAGTACAAAAGTTCTTATACATACTAAGAATACATAGTTTAAAGGGGAAAAAATTACCTTGGAACTTAAAAGTTGTGATCTACTAATTTTTTGAAATTTAGAAGAAGCATTATGACATTAGAGTAGCATTTAAGAGAATTCAGTATTTATATCATATCTTCCAGCCTCAGAACAAGACACTTTTTTAAATTTTACAGGAGCCTTTCTATTTAGAAATAAAGGCACTTGACCAAAATACTCATGTAAGAAACAGATTACAAACAGTTTATAAAAGCTGGTTTTTAAAGTATACAGTTCTCTTAAATCTTGAATTAACTATTCTAATCATTAATCATGTTGAACAGACACATGAAGCTTCAAGTTTTCCTGTTATCCTAAAATACTTTCCATATATAAACAGCCAATAAAACACTACTTTATGTCAACATGGTATGTTTGCATCTTTCTTCTACTTGAAAGAATGGCTGTGAAATGGATGTTTTGCTATTCCATTTTTTTTTTAAAAAAAAAGGAGACAACCGCAAATGCTTCTGCTGAAAATCTAATGCTCTGCTTTCTTCTGGGTCAACACAATATATATTTGTAGAGAAAATAAAGCAGTTTACAATACTGTAATTACTGCATTATCCAGAATCCAAATACTCATCAGGAGCTGGGTAATTCACTACATCAGATATCAGCCAGCTAGACACCCACAAAGCCATTTCTGCATGTAATTTGTTTAAGAAAATTAAGACAGTGATGACTGGCACTGTGTAGGAAGCATTTCACTTCCTGTATCATTAAATCATGTTTCTATGATACTATCCTAAAATATTAGAGTATTTTACTGAAAAATACACAGCTTCCAAATAAAGTATTGCTATCCCCAAACAGTAACTTTTTACAGTATTCGCTGAACCAAATCAGAAGCTTATTTCCTAAAGAATGCTGACTAGTTTATATGTATTTGGGAAACTGAGAGACATGGCTTTATTTCATAATTTATGTTGGAAGCTTTCAAAGCAACTGTGTAACTAAGTATGTTCTCAAAAAACCTTCACGAAGCTATACAAACAGATTATCTTGAATTTTTTTTTCCTCTCTTGAGATAAAACAATCACATATTTTACTGAAGAGGAAAAGTACTGAAACGGCAATTTCGAGTAGAGCAGTAGGTACCTGTGCACCACTTCTAAACAAATTTACTGTACTTTCATGCTCCCCATCGACAGACATCCTTCAGCTATCCAGACTTGACTGTAAGTCCATTACAGAGAGAATATAATAGAAGGACTGAGGATGAAGAACTTGTTACTCTAAAATTAAAAAGTCTGGCCATTTTAAAAGGCTCTGGGCATTTTTTTCAAGTAAGTTTCATTAATACATGAATCTTTTTCAATTTAAAAACACCCCCAAACAATCAAATCACAACTTAGAATGAAGTTAATGAATTTCCATTATTAAAAAAAAAGCTGTCTTCCTCTCAGTAGATTATGCTATAGTTTCCACAAAATCAAGTTGAATTCACCTTCACACACCAGCAAAAGCATTCTTAGACTCTCTGCCAAACTGCTCAGAGATAACTCTCAGAGATGCCTCTCTGCTATTACCAGAACATTAAACACCCTGTTGTTGTAGATGACACAAATGCACAGCAAAGGTCTAGAGTATTTTCTGTACTGTGAGTACAGAAATGGTCTAGATCTTAGAAACATGATGGACAGAACAGCAAAGAGCCTGGAGCAAAGAAAAGATCCAATAAGGCCACCTACAATCACAACAACAAAAACACCCTCGATCATGATCCATTCTCTTTCTGAAAGGTCATTCAGCTAGAGAAATGACTGCAAGAATGGGTGAACCTCCACTGTTACTAGCTATCTAAAGGGATACAGCCTCTCAATCTACACTGCAGTAGATTTCCCTACTATGTTACCTATTTCTAGCTTTCAGACACTCGGATTTTTTCCACCATTTCTTCTACCACCTTGAAAAACAGGCCACTCTACATCTTTAAAAAAACTCTGATTACTAAGTACAGTTCTTCAGAAAATCTGTATCTAAGAAACATGACAACGTATTCCCTAGCTCATATCAGTTAATAGATGTTGCTAAGTAAGAAAGAGGAATTTAAATGTTTCAAATAACCTAACAACTCAGACATGAATAGATTTAAATGGGGAGAAAGCAGGGCTGGTGGCAGAGGGGAAGTCTTCCTTTCCACATGGGATGAGGTAGGAGAAGTACAGGGAAAGGATGTGAGGCATTCCTCTCAGCGCCAATGCTACTGAGCTTTCGACTACACAGCTCAAAGGTTTCAGCAGATTTTGGCATTTCATCAGGGTTCGGAGGAACTTTGAAATAACCACCTCTTTTCTATCATCGAACACTCAACTCCATCTGTTTCTACTCTAAGAGCCAACCCAAGAATTGTGTACCTGACAAAAGCTACTTGGTTTCTCAAATCTGCAATTTGCTGCATTTCCAGCATTTACCAGTAAATTGGCTCTTTCTGTCTGGGGGACTCCAGCACACCACAATGACCTTCAGATACGCACAAGGGCCACTAAAAACACACCATAAAAATCTGTTATGTGGCAGATGCCATTCTCTTATCTGCAATAAGAGATCTGAAATGTTCTGAATTAATCAGAGACTGAACACTAGTACTGCATTAATTTATGGAGAGGGGAAGGAACTTTCTCCTAAGTTCATAAATGTTGTTGTCCTTGGTAGGTTACAACTCTCCCTTGATCAGCTTGGTAAATCAAACTGAAAAGCTATGCTCAGAAACAATCAGAGAAAGAAATTTTTAAAAAATATTTTAGGTATAGACGCACACACACTGCAAATACAGAGACAATCTTGTTCACTAGTATTTCATCTTACTATACGTATCCATGTAAGCATCATGGTATGTGTTGAGGAACCACGGGTTTCCTCAGCTTCTCACACAGTTGACAGCAAATGGTAGGCACCTTCAGAAAGCAATTCAGAGCGCTTAAATTCTGTCTAATTTAAATACTACAAAACACTTTTCAAAACTATCTCCTTCTACTAAACATTCATCTTAAACCCGCATGAACACCAGCAAAGTCTGCTGCTTGGCAAAACATATATGGAGGGTACAAATACATTTGGAAGTCCATCAAGTTGATTTTTGAAAATTGATTCCTGATCAAAACTTTGTAGACTATTCCTGTCACTGAATGAATGCATTTAAACACAAAACATTCAGTTACCCATCCCATAAACCTTACATTCCTTCTTGCTTGTGTATGACCATATTTGTGGAGTTAGAAGTAGTACAAAAATTACAACTCCCAATAATTCCCCACAGAGTAACGACAACATTCTTGGGGGGAAGGGTATGAGGGGATGAGGAGAGCACAGCATACCCCCTGCATAACCTTTACGAAACTGAAAATATTATGCTATGTGGAATTAGAAAACTTCCAAGATTGTTTCTTATAAGCAAATATACACATCCCCCCCACCCCAAAAAAAGCCCAAATAAAAAACAAGCCCAAACCCAAAAGTCCAGAATTATGTTAAGTTTTATAGAGGCATCAATATCAAATAGATTCAAAATAGACAGCCAAAAGCAAGTCCTCAGAGATTAAATGAAGTCTCAGTACAACTGCATCAATTTTTACTTTACCAGTGAAAATCTTCATGCACTGTATCTCTTAAATGCACAGCAAATAAAAAAAGTCTCCTTAATATTTAGGGCCTGCCTCAAACTTCTAAAACAAATTGACCCACAGAACTAGGTCCGTATACGTATTAGGTATTCTATGTACAGATTACAAATGCATAGGAAGACTAAACACAAATGGCTTTTCTTGAGAAGAAAGAAGCTCACATGTAATAAAATATTGGCTTTGTTACTACTAAACAGTTGTTTCCCGTAATCTATTCACGATCACATTTCACTTCCCATTTACCTTATTCTTTCCACATTCCCATACTTTAAATACTCATTAAGCGGGAGAACATACAATGAATCAAGGTTTGCAGATAACAAGAAGTACAGTCTATTGAGTAACTGAGTAAAGCATATGTAGCATATGCATAAACACCACACTTACCCACACTGTTTTTCCTCTTAGAAAAGAAACAAACAAAACCATAAACACAATGGATATCTAGATAATAAATTGCATTACTGGCAAACCTCTGACAACAGCAAGCAATAACTAGAGGTATCTTGCAGATCTCTTATTTTCAGGCTAATGTCTATGATAGCATCCAAAATCTTACTGAAAAGTACAAACTAACATATGTATGAACTAACAACCAGAGAAGTTTAAATTGTCCTTTAAACAGACCACACTAATAAACATTCAAACAGTCAATCCAGCTGTCTCACTCCTATTGCAATAAGTATTACCACAAAACACACCAATTCCTTTGGCAGACTCCAGACATGAATGATTTTGTTTGTGTTTTCTTTCAAACTAAAAAAACATTATAAATTTGACAGTTTTTGCCCAAGTAGATGAAAGAGGGAAATGCAGACGAGATAAAAAACAACAATTTGGAAGCAATCAGTATTTCCAAAAGTTAGAAGTTTGCTTGTAAGGAAGTTTCTTAGTTCTGATTTTAAACAAGAGCACTCTGAGTCCTCTGGAAGACTTTTCTCCTGAAACATAGTGTGAAATGCATAAAGGAAGACTGCAATTTCAGTACTGCAACCACACACACCATTAAACCCCACTCTGACACTGCTGACTGCTAAGCATATAACTCAACTGACTTGAGACTTCTGGAGTCACAAGCCTTTAACCCATCCTTTCAACTCCTTACACAGTTTTTAGATCATGTGGCAATATGACAATATCCAAGATAACTTTTAAATGCAATTTCCCAAATTGGTGTCATTTCGACTGTTAAAGATCTTGCAAAAACAAAAAAAAAAAAGCCCTGCAAACCCAACTGCTCAAGCTTCAGACTTCCACAGCCAGATCATTTACACAACACAGGAGGGTGGTGGGCTCCCTTCTGCCAGTAAATCAACAATCATAATAAAGAGGTCATTCAAGAGCCATTAAAGCACTAAAATTGAGAGCATTCCCTTCACCAGTTAGCTTACCAAATTAAAAGCAATAAGATCTTCCTGCATCAAAGCAAGCCAACTCCTCTCTTGCAATAACAGAAACCTGGGATCTAACAACCAGACTCCAAGAAAAACACCACTCAGAACAGTTTCTATACCACTGAAAAAAGCCCAGTTTTTAACATATTTGGCAGGGGAAAAATATAAATAGCTACATGATACTATTTCAAGCCTAAAACATTCATTTTAACGTATACACATTTCCTAATATTTCTCAGCTATCAAATTTAACAACACTAACAGGTCCAACTCAGACCATAAGCCCCTCTTGCAAGATAAGAAGTTGAATAAAGGTTTCAAAAGAAACACAGAACATGATTTGATACATTCTTTCAAAATTTCTCATTAATATGCTTGTTAAAATTCTGACCCATACAGGTCAGTAATTTTGCCTGGGTTTGACGACCATGAGAAAATGAATAGAAAACAAAATAGAATTAATAATCCTCCATGTATTATCTTTCTAGAACTGAAGGAAGTGAATGAAATTTGTTGGGATATGGAGACCTAGATTAGAATTCTTTCTTGGCCACAGTACAATGCCTCCTAAGACCTTATAAATCAGCTATTTACATGAATGGCTGCATTTAAGTTGAAGCAGTGAGGAATTTCACAGGATTACTACTAAATGCTGGTTTTCTGGACATCAAGCTTCACAGCCAAGCTTAAGAATTGTTAATATCTATGAACAATGCAGCTCACCTCAAACATCTAACTTGAGGGAAGAAACTGGTATTTGTGTTTATGTCTTTTTTATTGACTGGTTTGTATACAGAACCATTAAAGCTCTTTTTCCACCCTAAATACTGTTGCAGTATGGCAATGCAGGTAATTGCTGTTAGTTACATGTTTAAGGCCAAAGAACAAAGAATTACCTAACTAAACCAGTAATCACTTACTACTGAAATAACATATTAATACAAGTCACATGCAGAAGTCTTACAGCCAATTAATAGAGAAGCATTTCTTCATACAATTTAAATGACTGTTAGGTTAAACAAATTACAATTCACACCTAACCATAGACAGGAGCACATTAGGAAAGCGCAGTGGAATAAAGAAAATAAAAGTTCTGAGTCTGTCTGATACTCCTTCTTTTTAAAACACAGCACCTCCAGCTGGGGCATGAATTCAGCACTGAATCAGGAGACAAAAACTCTATCTACTAAATCAACAACAAAACTTCTTGCAACAGTCCAGGTTTCACTTGGAAATCTTGCTGAAATACTAGCCAAGCCCAGCCTTGATTAGACCACAATGAGATCATAGCTTGAGGAGGTATAGCTGTAGGCTCTTGTAGAGCTGATACTAAAGAGAAATTTATTTAGATGATACATCAATCTTTCTTGAAATGCATAAACTAGAATGTTCTCATATTTATTAATGTAATATGGATAAAGCTGACTGCAGAACAAGTTTAGAGTTCCTAAGGACATTGTTAATACAGGAAGTGAAATTACTTTCTATCCACCACCCACAATCAATAGTATGATTGACACTGCAAGTTGGGCATCTCAGATAAGAGAACTTTTAAAGTAAAAGTAATCAAGATAATGCAGCTATGGAAGATTTTCACAAGATTCCTACTTGAGCACTCTTGACTTTTCATTATTTCCAGTAAGATCTCCCTCTTCAGATGTTGTTTCTTTAAAAAAAGAAGAAAATACAAACTGAGGCTTGTGAGACTTCTAATTAATGTCTTCAAAGTTCTCATTTCACCTGCTGTTGAAATACACATGTTGTTACAAAAAGCAAGTCCTTTCTTTCAAGATGTCAAATTAGGCAAGAACAAGCTGCCTTTGGGCAATTTTTTTTGGAATGTTATCACACACACATGCAGAGATCAGAAAAAATGTAAAGCATTTTTTTAAAGGGACATTAAAAAATAATGGCATGCGACACAGTGACAATGCTAAAAGACTTTTTTCTTAAATATTAGCAATGCCATTTTCACTTGGGTGGGGCAAGTTTTAGAAGACCAGCTATGTTTAAAGATCGAGCAAGCCGTATCATGCACCATTTTTCTCTGTACCTATTGCAGCAATAACAAAAAGGGAAGGGAAAAAAAATGAAACGGCTTGCGTCTGGCAGGTGAACTTGATACTCTGCCTACCTGGTGCTATTTCTGGACTATTTCTCCAAGTCTTGTTTCAGTTACAGAAAGAAATGCTACTGTGCAATGGGGAAACCTGCCCACCCCAAAATGGCTGGGCCAACTGCTGGGCACCAGCAGCGTGACTGTGCACTGACCTCTCCTGGGGCAAAGCACTTCTCTCACAGCATCAGTCATGGAACGGTTTGGGTTGGAAGGGACCTTTAAAGGTCATCCAGTGCAACCCCAGTGCAATGAGCAGGGACAAAACTCCAGCAGCTGAGCACATGCTGACACCCTCGGTAAGGCTGGACACATTTTCTCCCCTTTAGCATGCCTTCCCTTCTCTAATTATTGGCAATTTGGTAGATCAAAAGACACTCTTGTTTTAATTGACTTGATTTCCAGCTAAAAAATTCCCAGATAGTATTTGCAGCTAGTATTTGCCCTAGACACTCCCTATGATACCTGAAATTAAAAATTTCCCTTCCTATCAGCAAGTGAAATAGTCACACAACCAGAGAAATGGAGAAGTGTGTTACACAGGAAGTGCTGAAAAGTGAACAACATACACGCTTGCTCATGAATTTTTTAATTACAGTATTTTCTGGTGCTACTTTTCTGGCAATTGTGCCACATACACTAAGGAAAGCAGGAAATATTTACAAACACAGACGTCCCAGCATTTACATAAAGGTGCAACTTTCTTCAAAGGCTGATCTTGCTTTTGAGACTGTAAAAACAGAGACAGGCAGAATTTTAGAAATCCCCCTCAAGCAGCTGCTATCTGAGACTCCATTCACACCTTGTCACATTCCTCTCAGAGCTGGCAGTTGTCGTCATCCACCCTCACTTCCCCAGAGATGCTCTGGACAAGAGTGAGACAGACCTTCATAGCCAGAGAGTGCTTAAGCACAGTTTGAATGCACAAAACCAGGAGTTTTTCCACAGGTGTCCTGAAAGATTTAGTCCACTGGGTTTTCTTGGGTCTCCCACTGACCAGCCATCAGTCTAACTGAGAAGCAAGGACACACGCCACAGAGAAGCACAGGTGAAACGGCATTTCCTCATCCATGGCAGCCCAATGATCCCCACTAGGGAACAGGGTAACTCAAGTTCAGGGCTCTCTTCAGCTGAGAAGAGACAAACTTTACATCTCCTGCAAGGAAGGACCGTTTTAACCACTTGGTATTAAATTATTCTTCCAAGTAGCTTTCCACAACTAGAAGCAGTACAGTAAAAAAACAAAACACCATGATGGGTGGACCAAATCAAGATGGAAGATTTTGCAGCTAAAGAACCGTAGTCCTGGGCACACAAGTTACAGTCCCTGCTTTCAAAACTAGTTTTATACTGCAGTATCCAACAATGGCAAATTAAAATATACTCCAAAATTTAAACCCAAGGACCCAGGATCGCTCTTATTCCTAGGTCTGTACGGATGGACCCAGATTTCTCTTCCACACAGCAGCACAGCTGTGTGGTTCCACTTAATTATTCCCTTGCAACAGACCCGGTTTAAAAGGTTCCCAGGCACAGACTCTTCTCTCCACATACCACAGCCACATCCTCATGCCACAAATACTTAAGCCTGTTACTTAATACCTAGGTAACACTGTGAATAAGTATCACTGATCAGTCTTTAGATGTAGCACTTACTGGCCATTACCAGAAAGGTGGAATTATTTGAATTTGCACTTAATAGCTAGTACATACATAGTAAAACAGCTCTTTTTTCCTTTCCTCAAATGCTCCCAGGTTTGCTAGTCTGCAATTCAGGACACCGGTAAGCGGCCAACAGTCTTGCAGTCATTTTTCAGCATATACATCTGACACTGACTTTTGTTCCTTGAAAAACAGCACTAGGAAAGTGATCTAGAAACAGATGGTTTGAAAAGTCCTCACATGGAAAGTTCATAACACAGTTGTTTCAAGGGTAGGAGAAGGGAACCAACTAGAAAACGCACAACAAAACCAGCCAAAAAATAAGATTAGTATATTTTCTGCTGTGGATAAAACAGGACTTGTTGACCTCTGACACTCTCTGGCACTTTCAAAATGGGAACAGGCAGAGTCCAGAGGACTTGTAGACAAAAGCATATATATAACTTTCTGACAGATCTTGAGCAAAATGTGCTTTGCTAATGTAACTTTTTTCCACTACAACATATGGACCTACTTTAATGTGCTTTCACTGTGTAGCATGAAAGCTATCTTAAGTGCAAAACCCAACAATTACGGGGAATGGGGGCTCTTAAGTCAAAATACATCCAGATGAAAAACATTTTCTAGAAGACGTGATGCATTTCTTTAACTCGTGTCCAATACACTGAGATTAAAGTTGTGAGCCTATAAGCAAAGAAAAAAAAGCAAAAAAAAAATCCACCAAAAAGCACCAAAAAACCCCAAACAAACAAAAAACCCAACAAAACAAAAGGAAAGAAACCAAAAGAGAAAAAAATAAGGCAACCAGAAAGTGCATATATACCCAAGCACGTCCCCCTCCCCCCGTCTTCGATGCATGGATTTGGTCACTATCCACAAGACCTTTTTGTTTAAGGAAGAAGGGACAAACAAAAGGCTACTCTAATTACTTAGAATTTGCAAGTGCGACGGCAGCGGAGAAAACTCAGCCTCGGAGCCGGGAGTTTCATTCCCCATATCCTCCTGCGCCAGGAGCCCGCAGGGAAAAGAGGGAGGGAACAGCCCAGCAGAGGGTTTCGGGTCCCCAAGCCAGCTACCAGCGCCCACAACGACGGCGCCGGCTTTTTATCGGGGGGTACGAGGGGGCAGAAGCGGCAGCTCGGAGCCGCCAGGCTGCCTGCGCCCAGCAACCTGTTGCACCCAGAGCTGCTAGAATGAGCCCCGCACCCTCCGGTACCGCTCCCCGGGCACTGGCGGCGGCCGTGGGGCCCCGGAGCGAGCCGGCCCGGCGGCACCTGCGCTGGGCGCGCTGCCCCGCGGTACCTGCGCCCCGGGCTGCGGGCAGGCGGTGCGGCCAGGCTGTCACCGCCGCGGGCACGGCAAAATGGAGCCGGCCGGACCCACCTCCCCCCCGCTCCGGCGCCGCTCACCTTGGTGATGATGAGGGGCTCCCCGTGCTCCCGTCCGCCCTTCAGNTCCATGGAGCGCCCGTCGCCGCCGGGGCTGGCTCGCCTCTGCCGGCCGCTCCCCGGTGAGCGCCAGCCGGCGGCCGCCCGCGGAGCCACCTACCCGCCCCGC
>VXBT01011976.1:563175-703337 GCA_013400235.1 Oriolus oriolus
GGTCCCTCTAGCGGCAGCCCCGCGGCACCGCCCGGCCCGGCCCGGCCCGGCCCGGCCCTCCCCCGCCACCGCGGACGGGACGGGCTGGGCGCCGGCAGAGAGGGGTGGTAAACACAGGTGAAGCCCTCAGCAAAGAAACCCAATAGAGAAGAGTTTTGGAGTCCCAGACTGTCCAAAAAGTTTGATGGCAGGGTGCGAGGTAGGACTAGAAGTGCTAATCTGAAGGCAAATCTTATGGATGGGAAATAGATGCAGGGTTTGGGTTTGCTTGATACCTTCATTGAGTTAGTGGTGAGGCTGGGAGTGAAATACTTATTTTTTGCAATTCTCTCAGTTTAATTGAATCACTTTATGGGAAGTTTCAGCGTCTTAAATCAGGACCGGACTTGGCCTGGAGTACCAGTGTGCCAGCACACAATCCTTGGCATTTCACTACCAAGCAGGCAAAGTACTGCTTGATCTAAGACATAGGGGAATCTGTATTTTAATTTCTGAAAGACTAGTGAACCTGAAGATACTTTTTCATGTAACAAGCTGTCTCATGGAGGTGCCTGGTATATACAGTAGGATTTTAAGGTTTTGTATATTGATGGGACAGGTCACATATTTTGCTTTCTGAAAGTGACCATTAGGCCATTCTGATTATGTAGTCTGTTCCTCTAACTCCTGTTTCAGTTGGTTTATTTCTCATAAAACTTGCCTGCCTTGAACTAAACTTTTTTTTTTTTTTTCCTACAATACTTCCAGGATTAGCTACAGGATGTTTCTTCAACACCTAAGGAAAATTTTGGGTTCAGGATTGAGAACATCTGAGTCACCAATCCCAGAAGCAGATTGGAGGACATCTAGAAACAAGGAAAATATATGATTAGGATGATTGTCGTTCCCTTGGGATTAAGGGACAGAAGGAACAGTGGAGGGGGTAGTCAAATTTATACATCTTTCTATGAGAATCCTGCAACATACAAACCTTATAACAAACCTAGGTGTTGCATCAAGTTATTTAAGGCCTCTAATGACTTTCAGATGCTCAGTCAAATTTCTTCTATAATTATTTTCTGTCATATAGGCAAGCAGAAATACAAGTAGTTTTCTCCATGTCCTGTCTCCAGGTCTTGGAACCTGAGACAAAGTCTTCAGTTATGTTTGTATAACATGTATCAGGTTGTCTTCTCAGCAGTGTATACTCAGCAACATATAGCTGGAGGTTTTAAGGAGCTGCAGTATGCAATTTGTTTTCTCTAAGTATGATAATGAAAGGAAGATCCAGAATAATGATTTAAACTTTAGTGTATCCTCAAGTATGCACACTGAAATGAAAAGAAAATAAAATAGCTTACATCACTAATGAGAAGAGCAAATTCTGCTTCCAAGAATGCCTTCTCTGTTTATATCTCCCCTTTTTCAACTGCCAAACATTCATTCTTCATCTTGAACATTTTGTTGTCCATAAGAAATTCAAGACTTACATTACTGTTCTGGCTTTTAGAATTGGTCTTAAAAATTCAGTATTGAAGCATGATGAAGAAATGTGAGCACAGATTTTAAAACTGGAAAATCTAGAGCCAGAAACTGGCAGCCATTGAAAACTGTCAAACTCTGCTACTATAATTACATCAGTGGAAGATGTGGACATGTAGCTCTTGGGAAGGCAGTTGCCTAAAGAAGGAATATCTGGAAGCTTTCACACTCCTGGTTAAGAGAGACCTCAGTAAAGAAGACGTTTCTAGCTAATGCTTGCTTAGTGCCTGATAGTCTGACACAGTCGCCAAGCAGATCCTCACCTTCTGGTTGAGAGTTCAGAAATCAGACTTCCTTATCTTGAATGACGCCTTTTTTTACCTTTTATCCTTTGATGTTATGAATGTTACTAAGAGACCACAAAGTAAAGTTCTTCATACATATAAGTTTGACCAGCCAAAGCAATAAAGGAATTTTGTCACACTGGTTAAATTTCTCTCCATTTCTTTTATATCCTTCCTCTCTGTGGAATCTGAAGCTTGTTCAGAACTCAGCTGGAGACTTGTACTTGTGCTCTTCTTCAAATATTGTGATAATTTTATTACTTGATTTGAATTTCTGCAGCTTCGGCCAGCCTTCATAAGGTTTCAAATAGTCATAAATAACAAAGGATTTATTGAATAGATTCTGAAATATTACTTTTCATTTGTGTGATAAAAGAACCAATGATAACCGTATTTGTCTAACAAAAGCCTTGGTGACTAAATCCTCAGCTTTCTCCCTTGTCAAATGTTTTCTGAGCACACTGAAGTTAGCAATAGAAGGCAGAAATGCAAGATACATCAGGGTGCCATAAATATATCATAGGAAGTAACAGACCTTTTCACACTGAGAACAGAGAACAACGCAGATATTACCAACAAGGTATGAAAGGGATCCTTTTGTGTAAAAATGTGTGCCAAAGATACATGTATCAAAGATACTTCACAGTGATACACAAAAGTTACCCAAACGCCTTCTCCTGCTGTGCAAAGGGAGCAATCATACCTATATTGAGAGATTGTTCCCACATACCCAGATTGTGTGTCCCTGCCCTGTGAAACAAAAGCCTTCTGCAGTAAACCAGTCTCCTCCCACAGTACTTCATCTGTCATCCTACCTTGGTACTTGAAGCTTAATCAACAATTTTAAGTGAAATTTTGTTCTACAGAATTTATTCAACCTCCATTCTTTCTGTTGCACATACTACATATCTGTTCCCTGTTTAGCCATTGAGATTATGAAAACTGTGAATAAATGACTTTATGGCAGGATTTATTTGAACAGGCACAGTATGATGTTAAGGCACAGCCTGTTTCACCTTTGTGGCTATACACCACATATCTTTTCCTTAAGGCATGGCACCTTGCAATGGATTGCACAGGATACCTGCAGGATGGCTCTGGGATAGGCTGGTTTACTCTCAGTCCTGAGGCCATTCATTGTGCTGGACATTGCAATGTCAGCAGGCCTTTTTTTTTTTCCCCAGAAGCCGAGAAGTTTGAGAGATGTAGAGGCTCCTGACTCATAGCTAGAGTAAAGAACTGAGGTGAGGTAAGCCTTTACAACCTCCCACTTTGTTACCAGCCCTTACGGGAGCTAACCACCAAACATCGACAGGTTGGTGAAGAGACAAAGTGCCTCTGCCTCAGCCATACAAAATCAAAAGCTGATGCCCTGGAGCATGCATAGTTCACTGACAATTTAACTTCAGATGGCAAAAGAGAAAAGCTGATCCATGGCACATATTCTGAGAGAAATACAGGATCATAGAATGGTTGGAAGGGTTGGAAGGGACCTTAAAAGATGATTTAATCCAGTATCCTGTGGGCAGGGACATTTTTCACTAGATCAGGTTGCTTAAAGCCTCATCTAACCCGGCCTTGAACACTTCCAGTGATGGGGTATCCACAGCTTCTCTGGGCAACCTGTTCCAGTGCCTCACCAGCCTCACTGTAAATAATTTCTTTGTAATGTCTACTACCTCTTCCTTGCTATCCCTTCTGAACAGTTTATAGCCACTGATGGCAGCCCTCCAGTCATGCAATTCATACCACCACATTTCAGTAATAGTGATTAGACTGTAGCTTTCTAGTTGCACAGTGGCTTCCATCTCTTTCCTGTTTCCAGCTCTAATGTCTTTGAAAATTACCATCACAAAGACCAAAACAACTGAAATAGTGACAAAAAGTTCCTGCAGCAGAAGTGGATGGATTTTCTGATGAAGTAGTTCAAGGTTTGTCAAGGTGCTGGCAGTCTATTGTGGAGTCTGAAAGTCCTGAGAACCTGGAGAAACAGGTTGGGTTGCAGCCCAACAGACAGACATCCTGGCATATCTGGGAAGCAGGAGGCATTCCTTTGGAAACCTGCCATGCTGCTTCTGATGGATTCAGCATAATCATGCTCTTCTGCAAAACACTTTGATTCCAACAAATTACCCATTTTCCCAGAATGAAAAATACCATGTTGTAAAGCTCCAGCAGGATGTCTATGATTTAGGTGCCTTAAAAACCTTTCCCAAGTGCATCTTGTTTCTCCTGTATCGCAAGTAAGGCTTCATCAGCAAATAACTAGTGCTGGAGAAAGCCTTAGAAGTTCTCAACTTTTCAGATATATGTAACTCAAAAAAATGTTGAATTCTTAATTTCTTTATGATTAAAATAAAATCTGTGTTCTTTATCTAGAACTTTTTATAAAGCTGAAATTTGTGAAAGAATAGCAGTTCATATGATAGCCTGATATTTCTGCCTCTCATGATGATTTTAATTCAAACTTTGTTCAGTTCTTAGTTATTCTCACAGCACATATGCTTTGTACCTCAGAGCAATTTTCTGAGGGTGACAGCATGCACCGTGGAGCAAACTGAGGCTGTGAGTGACCAAGAGAAAAAAATATGACAATTTGCTAAGAACGAAATTCTTGACTCAAATCTTGAGACCTATTAGACCTGTAGATAAGAAAAAGGAGATGAGTTTCACTCATCACACTCCTATAATCTGTAGCCTGCTTAAGGATTTATAATTTTCACAATGTTGCATAATAAAAAGATTGAAAATCAAAGAAAAGGGCAACTCCTCATTTGGTTGCAGAGTCAGAAGACAGCATACACCTAGCAAGAGGTGAATAGGTAACCAGTTTTCCCCGGAGATGTAGTTTTCAGCTCGTAGGCAAGTTCAGGTACATGTTAAGTCCTGCCTTGGGCCATAGTCCCTCTGGTATCTGTATATCTCTTCCAGTTCCTACATTAGGGCCCTTAATGAAATCGTATGACAACATCTCTGACTACCTCTTTACAGAGAAACCAAACAGCAGAGTGAGAGCACAGAGGCTGAAATACCGGTACATGACAGTCTCTACTGTTTCATTGTCAGCAGGCTGACCAGGCAGCACTTGGACACAGCTTGGGGGATGATGTGGGCCAGTGACCATTACTATGAGGCCCTATGGATGAAGCCACAGTTTTCTCATTGTGGAAGAGAGTCCAGCAGTATATGCATATATATATATACACATTATATACACTCTATAGCTGTATTTGACCATATGTATGTGCATCGCAGCTTCATTAAACTGGGAATTTTTTTTTGCTTCATGAAGTTTCATCATTTCAGTGAAGCATCATTTGTAATATTTATTCTTGCTGCTGTGTTTCTGATCATGGTACATTAGGGAGTGCTTTTCATTGTCCATCTTCTTTGATAACACAGGTTACATGAATACATTCTCTGTACAAACTGTGCTGTGCCACTTACGTGCGATAAAACACTGACCCATTTTAAATACAGGAGGGATAGTCTCAGAGGCTAACAAGGGTCTTTAATGCATTTAAACTCTGATATCACAGCATGTTATATCTGAATTCTCTACTTGATGAAGATGGTCACTGGAGCCACATGGTCAGGGAAAATGCAAAGGGAGGGTTTCAAATGCTCTTAGTGCAGAGAATGCTGTGAAGGCTTTTAAAAGGGAAGATAAATAGCAAGAGGCCAAGTATGCATGAGAGCAGACAAAAGCCTTGTAATCTGGTATTTTTCACTTAGTCTGACAACACAGGTTTTAAGAGGTAAGTTTTTAGTGCTAATGGGCTTTGAAAATATAACTACTGGTTGGTGGAAGATGTAATCTAACAAGATCCCATCATCTAGCAATTGTAACAAGGATATAAAAGTGTCCTACCTAATTTCTCCTGAGGGAATCAACTAACGTAACCTTTAGAATGCAGAAGTAGTGGGGCCTAAGATTCCTTTGGAAGACACTGAGGATGGGATAGACATTCAACTTTTGTAGATTGGGGTACATGCCTACAAACATTACTATCCAATTTTCAGTATCGCAGTGTGTGAGAGATCATATTTTTCTTTTCACAGTCTTTTTCATCAATCAGTTCCTATTCAAACTGTGTCTCATAATCTGTGTAGGTGTGGGACAAGGTACTTTTATTACATGTGTGCTGAAACTGTGGTATCTTTTTGTTCTGTGAAATAATATAATGATGACAATGACTAAGGGTGGAATTTGTCCAGAAATGTGGCTGGCCACAAAAATCTGTCTTAATGCAAGTTCGAAGACTGTAATAGTCTCAGCATTGGCATAGAGAATTGGGGATTTTTTCCTTCTAATCTCTAAGCAAAAATAATTTTCTTCAGCTTTATGGATACATTTTTCTACTCAGTTATTTTTTACTTCATCTGTATAAATCTTGTTTACTATTTTAAATGCATTACAGGCACAGTTGCAAAAACTAATTTGTGTATGTTTCTTCACGAAAGCCATGTAAGATAACATTTCCCTGGAGAAGGTATATAGTAAGTCAATAAAATACGAGTAACTTGATTGCATCAGTCAAATACACACAGTTACTGAGCTGTTCAAATGCACACTCACTTCATGTATTTATGGTTTTTTTCTTAGAGAAAACATTATTTTATGCAAATGAGATACATTTATCCTCAGCCTTTTAAATTAATATTCACCATCCCTAGAAGTAAATTAATATTTTACAATTCTATAATTATATTTGAAACACTGAGGGAAGGGAAGTGATACACCTGTTTTTCTTTCAGTACTTTTTAATGGAGTCTGTAGCTGTCATAATCATGAAAGACATTACACCTTGAATATCATTATTGTTGCAATATCCCTAATTTTACAGAAAACTAGAAATAGCAAGAATGGAGTGTGAATTTCTCCATTCATTTCAGTTATGTGTTAAGTTGAAGGTTTCAAATTACCTTTAGAAACTAGCACTGCTAATTATGGGAAGGACATGTCTCACAGTTTCTTCCAAATTAAATCTAATTGCAGGAGGTGTGGGTAGATAAAATAAAGAGTGGTGTTAAAGCATATAGAAGATTTGTATGTTAAGGCCTTAAGGACGATATTGCAGGATCTGCTGGGGAGATCATAACTGCATCCACTGAGCTGGAAGACAGACCTAGCTTTCTTCATTTTGGGAAATGTTATGTCAGGTGATGTGTAAAAGACTATGAGGTCATGTACTTTTACAAAGTATAGCTTTTACATTTGTGAGGTAGCTAAGAGCTTCACTGGGACCTGTAAATTCAGGCAGAGATGTGTTGGACTGTACACATAAACAAAACCAAACTATCCTCTGTCTCTACATCCACAAATTTCCTTTTCCTTTGTAAACCAGTGCTGTAGTCCCAGACTTAATTAAAACAGTGATTAAAATATGTGCAGCTGCACACTCAAGCATAAGCCATACACACACTCCTTAACAACAGAAATGCATGCTTGTCATATTTTTGTAAACCTGTTGCTTTCCCTTAGAAGCAGGCAAGCCAGTGTTTCATCTTAAAGATGATCACAGACTGGGATGAAACATTGTGTTCTGGGTCCAAGGAGAGAGTGAGTAGGTATTTCTAAAAGTATGGAGCACATGGCTGCTTCCAAAGGAGCACAGTGTTGTTCTCACCCTTGAGCACATTGTTGCCAATGTCCAAAATTGTGACTGGAATTTTCAGTGTTGAGCAATGTTGTACTTGCGCTGTGAGTGTGATTGATTGCTATTTGCAATGCCAGGAGGTTTTTTTTAGTGTTTCTTGTATGTGTGCTAATGGTTGTCTCTAAGCTACACTATTTGCTTAGCTGAGATCCTGCCTCAGTGCAGAAATGAGACATACCATGTCTGTCTTTTTCGTACAGCGGCAGAAGCAGGAATTGTGTCAATAATTTCAGAGAGAAGGGAATTAGGACCTGTAGAACGATGTAGGTTTTATAGAATACTAAATAAAGGTCCTTAACAAGACAAAATAACTATTCTCTTATTTCTTTCACTACTTTTCTGTTTCCTTTGCCTTTGTCCCCAGCTTTCATCCTCTTATTTTCGTAATCACAAGAAGCCAAATTAATCTTGAGTGTAAGACTGCCAAACCAGCTTTGAATTTCTTCGACTGCTCTAACTCTCTGTACTTCAAGCCCAGCAATGAGAACCAGAGACTAGCTAGCTCTTACCAGCTGAGGTGTCAGGTGGCTCATTAGTTTGGCAGATGCATCTCCCACTCAGCCTCAAATGTTGGCACATTTTAGACACCTCTACTTTTATCATGGTAAGTATCAGTTCATTCATGAGTCACTTAATTTTCTTTTTTGCATTACGTATTCTACAGGTCATGTGCTTTGCTTCCAATAAAAACCACGTACTCCCTCTGTAAGTAACTGTAGAACCAAATCCTGAGAGATTACAGCAGGGAAGGAACCCAGAAGAAGAGGTTAAAAAACAATGCTCTGCTCAGAGGAGTAAAGCACTAAAAGGAGGGTGCATAGCTGGCAAAACTGTGGCAAGAAAAGAAGGGACAAATTAAAAAATAAATCTCCAGAGTATAAGAGTACAATTGAGGAATGAAGGTAGTTCCAAAGTGGCTAAAAAAAAAGGGAGAGAGAAGTTATAATAATAAAATGGTAAATCCACGCGGCAAACTAGAAGATCACAGTCAAGATCAATGAAAACAAACGATAAGCAGAAAAAGCAAAACACACAAAACATTCCTATCTCTAAGCCAGAACAAACAATCAGGATAATGGTTTGACATGCTTTTCAAACTTTTGAAAGAAAGAAAATGGCAACAGAAATAGTGAGGGGAACAATTTCAGAAACTGATTGTGAGAATGAAAGGCTTCTATTCAACAGTTTTTGTCTAATATTTTAAAGTTTTTATCTTCTAAGTATAAGCCAGGAATATAACTTTTCCTTCAAATCAGAGAAAACATATTTGTTTTTCATTTCTATGTGTTTGAATTGTATATGTGGCATACAATGCCTTAATTTTAACTAATAATAATCTGTCTCTGTGGATTGTAATTCCTTAGTTCTTTAGTAGGTAGGTTTCAATGCAGTATCTTGACAGAAATGTGGCAACTCTTTACACCACTGCTCTAGCAGAGGTGGAATAAAGTCTGAGGAGTCCCAGACTTGTACTGATGACAGAGCCTTGTACTGACAGCCTCAGCATGAGTTTGTATTTCTGGAGCAGAGCAATCTGATTTTGCAACCTTGCTGTCCCCAGTGTGTTTTTGTACATATGGTAGCAACAAACTGTAGGACTGCAATATCCAGGTCACTCCCCTGTCCTCATCCATGAAGCAGGGAAATCTCTTTATGCTGGAAAGCAGGAAAAATGCTTGGCAAAACATTCAGCTCAGCTGCCTTGTTTCAGAGTCTTTGATGATGTGTATGCCTAAATTCCCATTATGGTCACCAGAGCCTCCTCAACACACCCTGTGCACTTATTTTCAGAAGATCTGGACAGCTCTCTAGACAAACTCTAGACAATAAAACTTGGCTGCCTAAGACCTCAGTTGACTGCAGCTGGAGTTCAAACGCCTTGTTGATGTATGGACATCCATGTGAAGGAGTCTGGCTTTGCAGGCTGACATCCTGCTCTTCAAGTGACATGGCCTGGGCAGTCCTGTGGCAGCAGGAGGGGTGGACACACATCAGGCCTGGCAGCTTGGGCTCCAGCTACCATCCCAACCCCTCCACCCCAGCCCTGCTGGTGCCTGAAGTGGCTACCTAGAAACAGAGACTAGACAGGAGTAGGGAATAAAGGTAGGTATTTATTTGAAAGGCCTTCAGAGGTACACTCTGGGAGCCAGAGGCTACTCCAAAAAGGAACTCCAAGATGGAACCCGGGTCACGAGTTCTTTGCACTCTTATAGGTTTGGTCCATTTGCATATCAGGGTTAATTCTCCAATTAAAGCTTCAGTTAATGATGTAATTTCCCCAAGCTTGCCCCCCTCTCCAAGATGTTGGTTTACACTTTTTGGGCCTAGGACAGTCTGGGTGTCCTTGGAGAGCAAACCTAGAGAGGTTTGTTATGTCTATCTTAGCATGAGAGAGCAGCAGCTCACAGGCCGCAAGAAACTTCAGAGTTACACTAAGCGGTACAGCATTTGAAAAATATAAGAGTTAAAACCTAAGGCATCACTGCCACCACTGTCCAGCACCAGGAGGCTGCACAGCCCCCACCAGCAGGGTGACCAGCTTGGTGGAGTTTGTTCTTTTGCTGGGATTAAGCGTATGAGGTATCTTGGCTAATGAATGGAGCAGGTACCATCTCACCCAGGACTGCGGCTGCTTCCTCTACTGAGGGAAAACACACTGTGTTCATAACCACTGCACACAGTCATTCACCAGCCATCACTAGATTTTTTTTTTAATTCACTTATTAAAAAAAAAAAAAGCTACACCTTTGGGTGAGGAAAAAAAGGGTTAGGTAATTTGTTCTTATAGGGTCTAATTATAAAATCCATGACTATGTTATTTAACATGCTGTTGACTTTGAGCCTTTTGGCAATGTTGCCTCCTGTATTTCCTGAATGTGTGCCTATAAACAAGTTTTCTGGAAGGTTGAGGGCTGATGCAGGGAGTTTGAGACTTAGCTTAAAGGGAAGAATTACTTTTTGTGTTTGTGATTGTATTTATTTGCTGCTGTATCTAGCAGGATCCCTGTCTTAAAACTTATTGTCTAGTTTATAAAGCAAGAACAAATACTGCAGGTTAAGTTCCTGTTTTCATATTAAATCCTTACCAAATTAAAAAAAAGAGAGAGAGAGAGAGAGAGAGAGAGAGAAATATATTATTGAGAAATCCTAAGTCCTGGAATTTTCCCTGTCAAGCTGATCCAATGCAGACAGTACTGACTAAAGAGAGGATATTTTTGTGCTTGCAGTTTAAAGAGGATGAGGTTAGTATTTTCTTCCCAAATGTAATGTCTTTCTCCAGTGATAGGGTATCATGTTTCTAATTCTACTTACAGAGACGGGTGGGTTGGATCACTAAAACTGAGATTTGGGTTAGGGTGTGGATTTATATCCCTGCTCCTCCCTCTAAAGGCTGGAACTGCTTGCGTCTGGACTCATCTTTTCAATTAATTTGCAGTAATTAAAGGGTTCTGTGTGGGATGGGGCTAAAGAGAAACACAATTAAAATGTAATGCTTCTACTTTGGTATCTGCATCCTTATTTAATTTAAACCGTCCTCAATGCTCTGACGAGTTTAAGTCTTCCTGTATCACATACTGGGCAAGCAGAAATATGTGAGTGAACTGTTGCCAATGGCTCTGAGCAAGCATGGGGCATGTTTCAGATTACACTGTGTTTTCTTGTTCGGATCTGATCTCCTTGCTAGGAGAGGCTGAGAAAGGCAGCTCTAGGGGATTTACTTCCAGCAGCAGCAGCACATGATCCATCAATCGCGTGATTCTCACCACCGAGGACTAATGGGGAGGGTGAAGAAAAAGTGAATGCTGCCTTGGGGAAGCAACAGCATTTTCTTCTGCTTGTGGGGCCCCTCCACCCGTCAAAAGTTTCATGGCTTCTCCAAGATTAGAAACCTACTGCTGCCCAAACCGGGATGCAGCTACACAGCTAGTGATGAACTTCCAGCCTGAAGTTTTCTGCGGAGTCTGCATTGGCAGTGCCTCCATCAGTCTGCTACTGACTATCCTGCAGCTCCTGCCGAAGAAGGGACAGAGCCCACGGAAGATGCCCAAAGCCTCCTCCTCCTCCACCATCCTTCTCCTTATCTCCATTTGTGACATCCTTGGAGGCTTAGGTAAGTGCCAGCTTGATGTCCCTCACCATTGCTGTAACACGTTCTTTTTGCTCTGAGGTACCACAGACAAATTAAGCTGGTGAGTGGACAGCAGAGATTTCTGAGGGAAGCGTGCTGTATGTGTTCATAGGAAGATTTGGACTAAGTGAGATCAGGAAATTATGGGTCTTTGCAGAGAAAGTTCTTGTTTAACAGTTATAATGTGGAAGTGAAAGCTCTTGACAATCTACACCAAAATCTCTGTGTTAAAACAAGTTAAAATCTAGGATGGCAACTGGTTCTCAGGGTAAGGAATAAAGGTGGAGGTGAGGCAGCACACTGGAAACTAAATCTGACATTAAACATTTAGCAAATCCATAGGACTGCATTTGAAAACCACTATCCTCTGTCTCCTTAAATCCTTTTGGACTAAGTGTCCCTCTTGCTCATCTGCCAGCTGCTTCTCTTGGGTACATCACATTGACAGCAAATGAGTTTGACTTGCACACAGATCATGCTGGACACAGGCTTTTGAAATGTGAGTAAAGCTACCTTATCAAGGACAACCTGCTGCCCAGACCCTGGCTGATAGTCTGGAGGAATAAACCAGCGGAGACTAAAACAGAATGCATGAGTCAAAAGGAAACTAGTATGTCTTGAGCTGTCCCATCAGTCATTTGGTCATTTTTCCCATCAGTCATTTACTGCCAAATTTGGTATAAATTATCATGACATGTGCTGTGAAAATACGGGACAAGTTTGTTTCCACAGTAGCATTTTCCCCCCTCACATTAGGCAATAGAAGTAGTGCTGTTTTGTCTCGCTGCTGAGGGCTGTGTGTGTATCTGTGTGCCTGTGTTTCAGGTGTTTTCCCCTTTCATACCCAGCCAGGTTCTCTCACAGTACCTAGTAAGTACCAATACTAAACCAGAGATTATAGGGAGAAATAAAGAAAGAGATATGGAAAACACATATGTGCATGCACCTGGAAAAGGTTCTTTCAGTCAGATGAAGCCAACAATAGATAAAGTTATTTTTCTCCCTTCCTCTTTCACTGGCAAACTCAAACTAGTTACCCACTGTTGTTTTTGTATTAGACTCACTTCAGCGGGTGGGAAACAGTTAGTTCTTGGTGGGAAATCTGGTCATTTTGTTCTGTTTCCTGTTGGTGCTTTATTTCAAGCAAACCCAGAAAACCTCACTAGCAAATTCTAAGTTCGTTGTTACAAAGGACATTGTTGTTACCTGATTCAGAAGCGCTGCTTTGTTCGGTCCTGTGACAGAAGGAAAAGATCTGCCTGGGAAATGAAGGCAGAGAAAAGTGAAAAATAACTCTTTTTTCTGCAATGAGGGATTTTATGGAGAAGTGAATATCAATGTATGAATATATGCTGGTAAATAATTATTTAGTGTTTTATGTCAATCTGTTAAATGCTACCCAGTTTATGTTAGGGAAGTGTGTGACAGCATCTCTAAGTAAGTGAGGTTCTGATCTACGTAACATTTTAAGTCCCAGCAGCTTCTGACTCTTGGGGCTACTTTCCCTGAATGATTACAGTAACATTTAAATAGCACAGTTGTCCCTGCTGTGCTCCTCTGCAGCCGTTGCTTTCCTGTAGACACACAAAATCTGGGCTGCGATGTGAAATATGTGGCCGGGGAAAAGCATGTGACTCAAATCACACCAGCAGTTTCAAAGCATTAATACATTTTTTTTCATTAGGTATGATCTTCAGGTCAAGTGTATGGCTGGGCTTCCCAGGCTTCATAGCTAACATTTCTGTGTCGAACGGGACGGACGTGTGGCCTTCCGCTTTCTGTGTGGGGAGCGCGGTAGGTACAGAGATCATCCCCCCTTTCTTCTGCTCCCAAGTAAGAGTCCCTCCGCACGGGGAGTCTGAAAGGAAAACTGTGTCCAAAAGGAAGTGTGGCTATGAGTCAGAGCCTGGATATGATGGTTTCAGCCTCTGCCACACCCCTGCAAGTGCGTTCATGCCTCGCTGTGAGAGGCCGGGCCCGGGCGGGCAGGGTGCCGGCGGTGCCGCACGGTGTGCGCAGGGATGCGGGGCAGCACGGCTCACACTGACCCCGGGAGCGCGGCGCTATTCACTCGTCGTGCCAGGGGAGTGGAGCTCACCAAAGTCAGGGATGAGCAGCCATAAGGGTATAAGCAACCCCAAAAGGGCTGTGAACCATTGTTTGGGCTTGGGCTGGCACAGCACCACGAATGCCCCAGTGGCTCTGTGGCACTGGCAGCGCGGGGTTATCTGTCCGTCTTCTCTGTCAGAAACTGCAGCCTGTGTGGTGGCAGCAGGGACCTCCTGAAACCAGCAACTTGCGTAGCTCTAATCAGCTTTTGTGGATGACACTGTGTGTTTTAGATGCAGAGGGACAACGGGATAAATACACTCAAAGCCACAGATCTGCTGGCAGAATGTCTGTCCCTGCCATGCAGGATTTCAGCTCAGATTGCTGAGCACTCAATGACTGCATCTGGCCGAGTCTAATTAAGTATCTGCTGGATTAAAACGCAAGAATAAGAAAATGTGAATGCATTCCAAAAGCACAGATTGAAAGTCAGTTCCAAAATTTACAATCAAAATACTGGGACATATAATTTGAGCTTACTGTACAAGAATAAAGGTCACAATTTTTACCAAAACATTGAGAATGACAAGTAAGACAGATCATCACTTTACCCACAGGCAATAGGAATGTAGGGTCCCCAATGAATTAAAGCATAAGCAATAGCAGTATTAGCTTTGCAATTCAAAATTTACAATGTAGAAGGGGATAGGTTGCATGTAAAGAAAATTATTCAGTTCCAGTAGTTTTAAAGTAAAACAATATGTGCCAAATTGAACTCACTGTGCTTTATATGCCTATATAATGGCAGTTTCAAACACGATGGTTTTGTGCCGTGGACACAAATATAAATTGTGTGCATCTATCAATTCTCAGTTCTACCACACATGTTTAAATTTTGCTTATTAGATACAAATGTTGTTGTTTTTTTCTTTGAGGAAAAACCAACAACCTCAATATCTTGCAGCAAGGATGTCCTATTCAAAACCTGTTCCTCCTCATGTTTCACTCTCTGGCCCATAACATATAGAAAAGTATTTTTAAATGTGACAGGGTACTGTATGCAGACTGTTTGTTTTTCATTTGAATTTTAGGTTAGATGGTGATCAGCATAGTGGTCTACCACACTTTTTATTTTCCCTTACTTAGGCTCCAGGAAAATGCTGTAATTTGAGTCATTTCAAATTTAGATTTAACTATATTGGAATGAAAACTAACCCTTCTTCCACTCATTTCCCCTAACCTATTCTCATGTGAGTTAATAAAATGTTTCCAATTCTATTTTATTTTTCTTTTAGTACCATTGTTTTATTTCTCTTAACCACAAGCCTATACAAACTCCAAATAGTGAAGCTTTTAGACATCTCCTTGGAATGGTTTGCAGGGGGTTACCTTTGCAAGCACTGCAGCAAGATGTGTCATTTTGCTAAAAAGTAAAATACCACATGAAGCTTTAGGATTTAAGTGCATCTGATTTATATTATTTTTGGAGACAGTTTCATCTGTGTTGGATTTTCTGGAAAGATGCTGCAGTTTATTTTTGTATATGTGTGTGTGTATGGGTAGTAAATTGTGCATTTTTAAATTGCAGCAAATATGTAAATGTAATGATGAAGTTATGTGCTGAGTGCTATGGGTAAAGTGCATTAGAATGAAGACTTGGATTTTATTTTCTGCCTCCTGTGCACTAGGAAAATGTCATGGTGTTTGAATTAAATACCCAATAATTCATGCCACAAATTACTAGAGGTAGGGTCTACACCCATGGTGAAAGGAAATATTTCCCAGCTTGATTTGCCTTTTGGAGGAAGGCGTGCTAGATCTCTATTCACTGATGTCTGGCTCAGTAACAAGTATGCTGATCTCCAGATGTAAAATGATGCTACTATGGAGCCGTGATAAAGGATATTCAGATAAGAACTGAAAGACAGCTTGGAGGGAAAAGAACATGAATATTAAAACAGTCCCAGACTATTACAAACAGCCAGCTCCTATGGGGAAGAAATGTGGAATTTATATACAGTGGCAAAGAAAGGTCACTTATCTTATATAAGCTCATGGGAAAAATGCATAGGGTCAGCTCAAGAATGCTGTGAAATTTAGCTTGACTTGAACGTGTTTCCTTTGGATTTTTATTGAAGAAATCAGTCAGGGAGCTCAGTAGGGATATTTTTCCAGAGGGTGAGTGATTTTCTCATTAATGATCTTTTATTCTTTATAACCATCTTGTGCTTGAAAAAAACATCCATCACACGCAGAACCCACAAATGCACAGGCACACTGTGGTTATGACTAACCTCAGTTATATTTTTGTGCCTCAGCTACTGACAAACAACTGAAATTTTAACCTAAAATTAAAACATCCTCACTATAAATTTCTGTGGTTTTCACATACAACATTCAGGTTAGGAATGGAGAGGTAAACGACAGGTTTTCTAAATCAGAAAATAAGCTGTGAAAGCAAATGCTGTTCAGTTTACCTATGACTTGACCCATAGGCTACAACGATGCTGTTCCTGTGATTTTGAGTAAGATTTCATATTTCATAATCTCATCTGGAAAATACACACAATTAAAGAACAAATCACCAGGCCAAAGGTTAGAGTCCCTTCCCTGCCCCAGTGGTACTGGAGAAGCAGCTGTGACATTTGGCACTTCTTTCCCCTCTAGATGTGGATCCAGCTGTTATATAGCGCTGGCTTCTGGTGGTTGTTTTGCTATGCTGTTGATTCTTACTTGGTGGTGAGAAGATCAGCTGGACTGAGGTACCAGAGTTAAAGCTCTGAATTTGTTTTTCCCCTCCAACACTGTATGTCTCTGTCTGCAGCTGTCTGAGTGAGGCTTGTACAACCATCTGATGTTCGTATGGTTACCAGGTAATGATAGGGATGAGTGGTGTTCTAAGTGCTTAAATTGCCAGGGCAGTGCTCAGATACTGATTTATGTCCAACGTGAATTTAAATGTAACTGAATTCATTCAACCTTTGGAAAAATATGGAGCAAATTGTGGTCTATAAACTTCATGGCAATGAGATGACTATTTTTGTCCCTACTCCATGTCTGAAATTGATTCTTGCAGCAAAAAAATAGTGTTATCCTGAAAATGAAAAATTCAGAGGGGGAAAGTGCTGAATTTCATACAGTTAATTTCGTATAGTTAATTCCATTTTTTTTCTTTTTCTCGGATTTTTTATTTTATCCATTTCTCAGTGAGTGTGGTCATTATTGCCCTTCTGATCACACTTTTAAAGTCCCTCAGAAGAAAAATATCTATTTACTATATATTTTTCTGCAATGCCTGTGACAGAAGAACTTAAACCCTTTGGAAAGTACCATACTTTAATGCCAGACAGAAAATATAATATGTCTCTAAGTTGTTTGTTGGAAGAGCAAAATAACCTTCAGTTGCTACTGCTAAACGTGGAATTACATGACTCTGTTCCCAGATGATACAGAGCAGTCAGGTACTAAGGATATGGTTCTTCTGCAGGTGTAACCAAAATGGGGCTTTTTGAGTTAACTTTAGACTGCTGAGGATAAACCTGATTTTGTAAAGTCCCATAGTTCTAGTCAAACAGCTGGGACCTGCCTCCTTTCCCCATCCCTCTTAACCAAAAAAATCATGAGCATTTGGGCTTGATTCTAAGATCAGAGTAAACTAAACACCAAAAGACTTTCTACAAACACAGATCTGAATCTCCCTAAGATAGGAGCAGTATCCAGCTCTGAAAGTTAAGACATAATTTTCTTCAAATCACAAAAGGATGGTTTATTTGGCTGTTCAGCTCCATTCTTAAATTTTAATCTGCTAATTTGCTCTCTGCAGGAGAAATGAAAGATGCAGGGGCTCCTTCTTAATAAGAAGGGTAGGGAAGAAGTCTTGTCCTCTCCACCTTACAGGCTGGAGGGGACAGGACTTCTATGTGCAATCCTGAATGTCTACTTTGGCTCATTCTTTTTGTGAAAGGCCACCCCCACCCACCTGCTTTCCTTAGTTTAATGTACTGCCGGTGTTGTTCTGCATCATTTCCTATCTGTAAAGCTCATTTTCAGTGAGGGTCCTATTTTCACACTTAAGTTACAGGCGTATAAGGTTTGATATGTTTAATTGTGCCTGTCGTGTTTGATGCTTGCAGTACGATTGTGCTGTACCACATGATGACGTGGGGCCTCGCAGTGATGCTCTGCGTGGAGGGGATTGCTCTGCTTTACTACCCTTCCCTCTCCAGG
Source organism: Oriolus oriolus (assembly GCA_013400235.1). Lineage (NCBI taxonomy): Eukaryota > Metazoa > Chordata > Aves > Passeriformes > Corvidae > Oriolus > Oriolus oriolus. The sequence goes on from VXBT01011976.1 coordinate 581,046, forward strand.
TAAGCAGGCTCTGGGAACAGACTGTGAAATCCTGGCACTCTTTGGTCATTTGAATGTCTTTGGGTCAGCTTTAGAGACAAACATTCAAAAGCTGAGCATTTTGATCCTTGTCAGGGAAAGTGAGCGATTTTGATCTTTGCCAGTCAGTGACTGTGCTCGAAATACCGGCCTGGGCTTCAGAGGGCCCTGAAGAAATATGCCTGGCAATACAGGGACTTGGGCATGCTGTGACACAGCTTCTGCTATGAGCCACCCTTCTCCTGCTCCTGGTTTTAGCTCTCTTTTCAATTTGAGAAAAATGCACAGACAGTGCATGTTAAAAATCAACTCTATGTCCCATGTGAACTGGGAACATGTGGTAAAGGTCTACAAATTAAAAGTTTTGCATCTGTTTGCTTCATTCCTTTTTTTTTTTTCTTAAGTTACAGGTGACATAGATAGAACAGCCAGAACTGTCAGCTGTGGGGGGAAAAAAATGCATAATCTTTTAATGATTTCTTCTCAGCTGTGAAAATGGCTTGGAACATGCAATCCCACATTACATCACAACCTATGCCCCGCTCCTGCTAGTGCTTGTGGCCAACCCAATCCTGTTCAGGAGGACAGTATCAGCAGGTATGTTCCTAACAGCCAGCATCAATCAGTCTGGGTTATTTAGCAACATAGCAATAGTGTAGAAAGTCACGGCTTTGTACTCAGTGATGTGGGACAGCTCCTTGTTAAATCATGAAGATATAGCCAAGGGTGGGAAGCAGTTGCCTGTTGAAATGAAGACACCATTTTCGTGGGGAATTTGCCCTAGAGACACACTCTGATAACACACTCAGGCTATTCTGTTACTAACCTCTACTGCAGATTGGCAAAGGTGTTCCTGTGTTACTTGATTTAAAGCATTTGAAGCAATGTACACTGGATGCTTAACGCTACTGTTGTTTCGGTACCCACCTTGAATTTGGAACATAATTTATTCTAGTTGGTGAGATCTGAGAGTTGATTTAACTTCTTGGCAGCCCTAGAGCAAAAAATGTAATAAAATGTGATCAGAATTTTGTCTCTTCTGATTCTGAGATTATGAAACAAATGGGAATTGTACACAACTCAGATGGGATCTTGAAGTTCCAGTTTAATTTATTATCCAGTCCTTGAAAGAAATGAGACTGAAAAAAAGCCACAGATTCAATGCATTCTTTTGCATGTAATATGATCAGTGCTAGATGTTTGCAGTACCTGAATTTATCTACACATTGATTATATAAAAAAGCTGGGAAAACCTAGTATTCTCAGTTCAGTCTTTATCCCATCCATCCTCTGTCCCTCAGTCATACTCATTTTCAAAGAAGCAGTTGTTCTTCTAAAAAATTGTTCCCATAAAAAGTTGTTCTTTGTGCATTTGTATATTTCTTGTGATATTTGAACAGCATGTGGCATAATTTTTTTGCTGACATTACATCTTTGAGTTTTAGAGGTGCAGCTAATGCTGTGTCAAAGACACAATGAAAAACAATATGCATAATAGGATAGAAGGTATTCTATTTAAGCATCACATGATAAGAATGTAATTATATCACACATATAGAATAGAAGGTACATGCTACCTTTTGTTATAAAATAGAAGTATGTTGACCATACTATTTAATATTTTCAGTGGGATTGAGAAAAAAAAACCCATCTAGTGGGATATCTTTTGTTTTAGGAGTGCACCTGTGTATAATTATTTTCCTTTAGTACTAGGCTATATGTAAGACCCCTTGAAAATGGTCCTTCCAGCTTCTGAACAGCTGCTGGAGACAAATCCATCCATTCCTTTGTTCCCTCTTTCAGGCCTCTATCTTCTGAGTTTTGTGCCTAAGCTAACAAGATGTGCGTTTATTAATGAAAATAATTGTAAACTTTTCAGTTGCCTCCTTACTGAAAGGGAGACAGGGCATTTACACGGAGAATGAAAGACGTCTGGGGACAGAGATCCAGATGCGCTTCTTCAAAATTATGCTGGTGTTTGTTATTTGGTAAGAGGTGCATTATTTTGTTTTAAACTGCCTTTTTCCTGGAGGGAGAGAGTCAGGGACAAGAGTAAAGACTGATGGGTTGCTTCATTTGTTTGTCTTTATGCTTGGAAGGGAAGGTATCTAAGGAAGAACCAGTTCTAAACTAGTTCACAGAGGAGCTGAATCACTCCTGTAACATCACAAGGCTGTGAGGAAATGATAAAATGTTTAACCAACAGAAAAGCAAAAGCAACAAGAAACAATAGCAAAAAATTCCCAATAGGTTGGGCATAGACTGAAGCTGTCTGGTACAGCAGGCTCCCAGCTCCGTGGGCTGATAGATGGCTTTCTGTAATCAACATTTCTCAGAGCCTCTTGTCACCAAATACATCACTGAAAACCTACAATAAATATGCTTCTAAGTCTGGCTTCATGGCTCTGACTATGATCATGCAGTGCAGCCGCCTCTGTGCTCTGCGGTTCTCAAGTGTCTGAAAAAAACATGGATGGTGACTGGAAATAAAGGAAATGCCAGAAAATAAAGCTCCACGTGATTGTGTGTGAAATTTTTGATTATTTAATCTTTTTTTTTTTAAAATAATCTATCTTCCTCCATGAAAATGGTACTTTGGCATAGGACAGAAAAGAGGTAGGGAGGAGAGGAGTGGGACAACAAGAAATGGTCCTGGAGCAGTGAAATGAGTGGGCCAAACTTAGCAGTCTCTACATCTACTTAACTTTTTTATACACAGGTGTTTTAATGAATGTTACATTGCTTTAAAAGGCTGAGCAGGGAGAAAGGCTGCCTCTTTTATCTTCTCTTGGCTGCTGTCTACTGGGAGTGCTCTGAAAGGAAATGATTTTCTTTTTGGGGGGAATAACAGTGCGCTTGGCTTGGAAGTGAAGTTTCCAATGTGAAGGGTGGGGTAGCCAGCAGAGAAGGGAGGGAGAGACAGCAGGGAAGGATCCTGCAGCATGGCTTCCTGGAAACTGCTGAAATAATAAGGAGCAGAGATTCAGCCAGGCTCCTGGGGCTGTGGAAAGAAACAGCCCAGAGGCACCACAGAAGTGCGTGGCAACCTAAGGAATGGTGGCCAGCTTCATTATCTGGGAACAAGCATGAAAGGAAAGGCCAATTTCCCATGGACATTGTGGGGACATTTGTTTATTTCCATTCTGTCTCATTCTGGGCTTTCCTAATAAAAAATAAAATCACAGCTCTGGTTTAGGATTTTGCTCTAATAAAACATAAGCTTTGGAATGTAAAAACTTTCTCAAAGGTTACTGGAGGGAAAGCCTGAGGCAGTCTCATCTCAGAAGCATAGGGAAGATTCCCTTCCATCCTAGAAGTCAAATATAGAATGCTTTAGTCAAACACAGCAGGTTGGGGCAACATAGGATAGAAGAGCTGCCTACAGATTTGGGAGTGGAGAGCAAGAGGTTTTACATTGTGATAAAAAAATAATTGTGCAAAGGACATACATAAAACCTCTTAGAAAGTATGACATGGATGCTGATGGTTTACTTTCTGAAGCTGCAGTACAACTACAAAGAAATGCTTGTCTCCCTGTTTAGATGTCATAGGAACTTAGAGCCATTTGCTATAACCTGTATTTAGTGTAGAATATACTCTGCTTCTTTCACTGAATGAGGCTTGATTATCCTCATCCTTATTTGGAAACAGATATTACCTTTATGCAAAATAATTGTTAGCATTTCCAAGAGTTTAAAAGTCAACTTTTGCATTGCTTTGTAGTGTTTTTTAATGGACAGTTTGGAAGTCTTTAACCTAACTCTGAAACTTTAACTCCAGCTGGAAATCCTGCAGCCTTTTACAACAACAAGTGCATGTATTTTCTCCTCGTCTGAGAGCACAACTGTTCTAAGGCACAAGCGAAAGAAGTCAGCATGCATGATGTTCTCATTACAGATCACACTTCCTTCTCATCTCAATTTTATTCTGCAATTTACTGTTCTGCAGCAAGTTAAAATTATCAGATTTTTTTTTCTTGTATTGACTTACATTGTCTAGGCCTGGGGGAGTAGGTAGGCGTCTGGTCCTTGATCATGATCTCAGACACCTACTGGTCCCTTCAGATTGAGATTTAACAAGAAATCCAACCATGTTGGGCTCAATCATCTTAGAGGTCTTTTCTAACCTTAATGATTCTATGATTAAAAAAAATTTTACTGTCATTATAGTGATTTTAGTTTCTATAATTTGAAGGTAAAGCATATTTTACATGCACATACATATGTAACTGTCTTTTCTTCTTTGCTCCTCCCATAGCTGGTCACCCAATGTCATCAATGAGACCCTTTTGTTCTATCTAGAACTGCAGCCAGATATCAATGAAATGCCCCTGAAAAACCTCAGAAGTGCTGCACTGATCACCTGGATTATAATGGTGAGTCAGCTGAGACATTGCTTAATCCTAGAAATCACTCTTGTAAGACTGGTGAAACAGCACCAGGATAGTGTGTGGTTTATGATTTTGAGGGAAATAAACACTCTGAAAATCAAGGAAGAAAAGCAGAAAGTAAGAGAAATGAATGAGCAGTCAATGGGAGTGCTTTTCACATGTAAACTTTGCCAAAAATATCCTAGAGGCCAACTTTTTCTCTGATTTACTGGAGTATGCATTCTCTCTGTGAGAGATCACTACCAGTTTTAAGATCCAGAACAAATAACTACAGTGATTTCTAGCCTAACCTTGCTAAACTCTGCCATAATGCAAGCTGCAAAGTTTTAGCTCACAGTTCCTGAAGGTTTCCCAATTAAATGGGCATTTCATAAAAATTCTCTGTTTGCAGCTAGGGTGGAGGATTTTTTGTTATAAAGAATTATTGCATTTTATGTCGTGACATTTGGATCATTATTTGGGAACAAACAGGAGAAAAACCTTTCACAAAAGGCACCAAAAATAGCTGTGAGATGCTGGTCTCTTACTGTGCCCGCTTTTCTCCTATTAGGATATTTGACAAGGGATTTTTCAGAGGTGACAATGTGGGTTTCTTTTCCAAGAGAATTTATTCTGGAGTTGTTAAATAAGTGTAAGACCTGAGCATGCTTTGTGTAATTAAGCATTTGAGCAGTTTGGTATTGAAAGATTAGGCGATGCAACTGATGTGATACAACCTCCTTCTCCTCTGACAAGGAGTGAACACCTTCATGTGACAGGGACCTTGCTCTTCCTCACCTGGAGAGCAAGAGGTCAAGTCTGGGGACTGACCTATGTTTTAAATTGGCTGTAAAAATAATTTCCTTCCTTTCCTATGAGAAAAATGGAAGCAGCTAAAGCCATTCATTTATTAAGCATCTCATGGCACTAGGAATGGAGACAAATTTTTTGGCCATCACTTGGGATTTTCTTTTTCAGCGCCTCTCCCCATTTTGCCATCCCATTTTTATGGACATTTTCAGTGGCTCAAGAATCTAAAGCAATTCCAGACAGATCAGTTCCTGCTATTTTAAAAATCTTGACTGTCTATGCTAGTGTCTCCTCTCATATATTTGACTTGTCATGTAACGAAAAATATATGTGCTTTTGTGAATAAAAAAGTCTGGAGCTTGTGGGGAAAGTTAAGAACACACCAAGGGGTTGACTGGCTGAACTTCATGCTGGAAAACCATTTGGTGCTTATTGCTTACTGTTATGGCCTCAGCATTTTGGAAAACAGGTCACGGTATTTTTCTCCTATTTGTTTGTGTCTGTGATGGCCACAACATACATTTTTTATTTACATGCAAATAGTGTATTTCAAAGTCAGCAATCGCTCAGTGAAAGGGAAGTTTCTAATACATGCAAAGCATTTTGCTGGAGTTGAGGATGAAGCCTTCCTTGCTGGTGTAACTCCTGTTGCACTTCTCTTTCCCAGGGCGTTCTTAATCCCATGCAGGGCTTTCTCTTCACATTGGCTTTCTATGGCTGGACAGGATGGAGAGTGGACCTGAAATGGCGAAAAAGAGAAATACCCTGGGAATCCATGTCCTCATCAACTGTGGGAGAAAATGCCTACCCCTCACCAGTGAACTACCAAAGCAACATCCACGATTCCAAGAAGATCTCGACAACTGACAGCCAGCAGACCGACGAGGCCATCAGCATATTGTCTGAAGCTAACACCAGCAGTGATGAGAGGTTAACCAGAAGCTCTCCCATCTACCAGGGCTGGTAGTTTTCATGTGCAGAGCTGGATCTAACTTTTTGCATTGTCAATACCCACAAAGCTACGTCAGTGTGTGAATCATTGCGTACTCTGGAGTAAGGTTTGTGCTCAATGGCTTGATGTTATTTCCAGTAACTTGTGAGACTGTGTGAGAGAGTGTGTGAGACAGATACAGTTTATGTCTTCATTTGCCTTCTAGGAGACACGTGAAAAGGTATAAAGGCTTGAACCTTTTTCAGCAAGAGTATATCTCTGCAAAGATATTTGTTACTTATGATTAATTTTCATTCATTTTGTTTTAATCTCTCTTGTTTAACCTCCTTATGGTAGAAGAGTCTTTTGTTTAAATAAATGGACTATTAATATGTTGGGTTTTTAAATGTGTTGCCTTGCTTGTCTTGCTCAGCATAAAATTCCTCACCCAGAATTACAGCTCTAAGACTTCTAAGGCACCATTTCCAGCCTTGACAGTCTGGTAAAGCATGAGTGACAACAAACTCTCACTTAAGCACAAATATTTCCTGTTTGTGTAGACTTTCACTGACATAGTCTTCTTTTAGCTTGTTTATGTGAATTTTTGGTGTGGTTTTATCTAGGGGGCTGAAAGGCTTTATTTTTAAAAAATTGAGCCCAGCACAGGCTCCACAAACATTTCAGAACAATGATTCCAGTTCATGCCAGGTTCAAGAAAAAATAAACCTTCAAGGTATTTTTTAGTATGGATTCAGTTTGACCCTTACGTGTACTGTGACTGCTGGGGCAGGTGCATGAAGAGATAACATTTGCATAAAACACTTCGATGCTCTGGGTTCTCATCAAAAAACAGAAAAGTAGAATCAATAATCCATTCTCTGAGGAGTACTCTATTTTATACCTCCATGTGCTAAATGAAGAGACATTGAATCCATTTTCCTTGTCCTCTCAGATACATCCCTCTTTTTGTGCAGTGCCCTAGCTACCTACATCCAAACAATTCCCCAGATTGATTGAAAGTTAAGAAAAAATGATGACCATGTCTACCCTAAGCTTTTGACTTCATATCAAAAGTAGAAGTGATATGATTTGTCTGGTTGTGCTGGAAGTTGTTTACAGCACAGTTTGACAGATGGCATGGTGGAAGCCCTTTGAGCCCAAGTAATCACCCTCCCTTTCTTCAGCATGTGACCAGGGCTGGGCTTTAAATCCTGCTCACATCCACTTTGGCTGAACTTCCTTGGCTGTTCCTACCTTTCTTTTCCAACACAGTTCAGTTTCAGCTATTGTAATAAAATTTAAAATAGTAATAACAACAACAACAACAACATCAATAATGTTATATATAAGTATAATAATATGTTATTATATAAAAAACATTATTATTATTATTATTATTATTATTAATAATAATAATAAAGACAGCTGAAAGGTTAATGCAATAATAACATGAAGCTAGAGTTCCTGGGTTACTCAGGGAAGTCCTGAGGTGGTTAGACATTCAGGATCAGCAGAAACAATACTGGAAAATATTGATTGGTTAATTTAAATAAATTGGCTTCTTGAGCTAATTGTTTGATAGAAAGGTGTTTAACAATGATTGGACAACTATTTAGGAAGATCATTACAGAGCGGTGGCTGGTTTGTAGCAAGTTTTTACATTGTGCCCTGTGGAAACCTTTGTGGCTTTATGGCTTTTCATTGCTGCTCTTGGTGTCAGAACTACTGGCAGATCACCAGACCCTTTCTTGGCATCACAGTCATTTGTTCCCTCCCAGAGTATGAAGAGACAGCACACGGATTTATGAGCAGATTATACCGAGCCTTTTGAAACAGAGACCATTTTTCAGTGCAATACTCGTCACAACTGGGGTCAAAAGAACAGGAAAAAGGTGGAGGTGGAATTGTTAGTAAATCTTTTCAGATGCTGTGTTGTGGGCCCAGCTGCAAAACCTTAAACCAAAATAAACAGTCTCTGGCTTCACAGGAATAACTGTGTGGCACGAAAGCACTTGGGAGGTGACAGGCTGTAGCAAGAGACCGTGTGAGATGATGGAATGACTAATCCCTCCCTCCCTTCACTGCTCCAGGGCATGTGTGTGGGACAGGGACAGATGGGGTGGCCCAGTCCTGGCCCCCAAAGCTGTGAACAGCCCCTGAGCAGTGCCAGGTGGCTGCTGGCACTGGAGCACTCCCATTCAGGGACAGCCTTCTGCAAGGGCCAGGCTTTGCTCCTCTCCTTTTCTTGTTCTTTCAAGGTTGTTGTTGGGGCAAGTACGGTGTGTCTGTGTATTAGTAATCCAGTGGGATGTCATCAGGCAAAATTAGGACTCATCCGAGAGTTTAAGAAAGAAAACTGACCTAATTTTGATGCATCTAGAAATTGATATGGGGCATTGCAGAGCAGACTGACAGTGGTTTTTGACTTACAAAAGAAGTATGAGGAGAGTTTCCTTGCCTGCTGTTCCCGGCCTCCAGGGGAGGTACAGGAGGCATTCCTTCACAGCTTAAAATTGGATGGTAATTGATTGTACTCATGTGTAACCATGACCGCATTTGATTTCACCTTACACAAACCTAGTTCTTGCCTCACTATTCAACAAATCAGGCAAAACATTGCCTTCAAGCATTGCAGCAGATGCCTCTCCCTTCCCACCAGGACTATGCATTTGAGATCCATCTCCTGACTGTCCCCCTCCCTGTGCTTGCTGCATGCACATGAGGGGGCAGCCACAGGCCACCACAGCCAGCTTCATTTTGAGGGAAATGGTGTCCTCCAAGGGTCAGCAAGGGCAAACTACAGACACCACATCCTGGACAGCACAGCTGTGACACCAGCCTGACCACTGCCTTCTTAAGTGTGCACCCACTGCTGAGAGACCCTTGTGCTTATCAGCACACAGAAAAACATCCTTGCTTCCATTCTGAGGATGATTTGTATCTTCTTAGTTGTCATGAGGGCTGCCCTGGTGGATGTGGGAAGTGCTTGTGCCTGTCCTGCATATTTGTTTTCTAAGATGTGTTTCAAATAAGGCTCGATTCAGCAAGGGAGAGCTCATGTCAGTGCTGAAGTCCATAGGAGCAGTCAGATTCTGTAGCTTCCATCTTCCACTGTCTGCAGGAGGGGCTCACTTCCACAGTCACACAGCTCTTCCCTTCTTGAGCAGGAGGGCAGCTGGTTCCCCGGAACAGCAAGGTGTGACTAACAGGAGAAGTAAACAGAAATAAAACCAGAGCAGATACTGTCTAATAAAATCTATGTAGCGCTGTTTCAAGAGTACAGCAGTTGTCATATATAGCTTCTTGTATTTTGGGTGTATTAGAGCACAACAAAGCCTTCCTCAATTTATCAAGGGGAAAAAATGTAAATTAAAATTAAAAAGTAGTTGAATCCGTGCACTGAAATATAGTTACTGTAGTGGAATCGCATAAAGAGGATATCTATACATACAGGGCGGTATTGCCTCTATTAAGCACTTTCCTGGTCTCCCAGCCAGCTTATCAAATCCAACCACACACAGTAAGTGCTCTCTGTATTGACCAAAACTTATTTTTAAGCACTCAAAGATAAAACGAAAACTTCTGGGAAAAGTGCCTCCTCATATCCTGCAATACTTTCTTAAACACTCCTGGTTGTTTTCTGTTGGTGGAAGAGGACATATGGAACTGTATTTGACCTGCCAGCCTCATACATTTAATTACTATTTTATTTGGCCAGATGTTCAGGCTAATTGCAAAGCTGAAATATGAGCACTAATAAAATAATAAACAACGTGAATAGGGAGATTTCTTGCATACCACAGCTCTGCATTTATGAGGTGCACCATATGTCTCAATAACAAAATCCTAACTACATCTCTCATTAAGCTCTTCTTCTGGCAGACCAAATACAGGGAGCTAGAAAGTGAAATGTTAAATGGGATCCTCCCATCCCTCGGATAACCATACTTGACTTATACTTCAGTGTTTGCCTCTGTGTGTCCATGATGGAAAGTTATTCGATTTCCAAAGATTTTTAAAATTTTTGTGGAATCTCAAGTTTACAGTAATCCCAGAGAAAGATCACTAAACCACATGGTAGTTGACATAAGTCTGTTCTTTAAGGAACAGACATGCACATGTGTGGACATTGAAACTGGCAGCTGAAGAAGATGCAATCTTACTGAAAGAAATGTAGGGAGCACAGTCAAGTTCGGGGTTGCAGGCATGAATCTGTTTTCCTGGTTAACAGTCCCCAGGATGTGCTGTGAGCTGTATGGAAAGCTGGTTCTCTCACTGCACCTTTCTAAGCAAACCCTTAATCATTCAGGGCACTAAAGTCACCCGGGGTTGTGTAGGTAAAGTTTCCAAAAGGCTGAGAAAATTTGAGAATGCAAGTATAGGGAAACCATCCTGTGACAGAAGTGATTGGAAGACTTTCTGCTGCTCCTGCATCTCTTAGTTCCTGGGTTTCATCACATTTTGGGGCAGCAAGAAGCTTTTGAAGCTTTCACGCTTCTCCATAGGGGACACTGGTGTCTGTCGCAGACCGCTTGGCCGCCCAGAGGCCAAGCAGACGGCCTGGTTTGCGGGTCCTGGTCCGCAGGGCGGTCACAGGACAGACAAAAGCTCAGCGGCCGAGTGGAAAGTTGTCCGCCCTGTGCCTCCTGCAAGGGGCTGGCAGCTGTTGGTGGTAAAGGGGCGACGGTGGAGGCAAAGGAGGAGAGGGGTCTCCAGTATGGGGTTCCAAGGCTTTATTGGTGGTGGTGCACTCAAAGGGCTCCAGGGACTGAAGACCACAAAATGGAGGCTTTAGGGTTTATATAGGGGAAGGAACAAGGGGTGGAGAAAACAACCAAAGCCAATAGGATGAGGGCCAGGGGGTGGAGAAAACATAGAATGGCAGGGCACAAACCAGTGAGGGAGGCATGGGGAGGAACAGGGGAACAGGGGACCAATGGGGTACAAAATAACACAGAAGACTCTAGAACATAGCCATATAGGGGACAAGGCACACATATTCAAAAAGTCATACATAAAATGGGGTGGGAAATCAGTAAACTGACCAAAACTAAGGGATTTGCATATTAAAGCAAGGCCTGATAGGAAGTCACCCTAACCAGGGGAGAGCTCGGGCTCTAAGGCTCCTCAAAGACGCAAAAGCACACCGCAACCGGTGTCCGTGCAAAGCCAGAGCCTGGAGCTGAGAGGGCTGGCAAGGTGGTGGCTCACTATTGCCCGGGGCTCTGTCCTGTGGCTTGTGGCAGTACTAAGGGCACTGTGGGTCTCTTTGTGCCCTGGTATGGCATTGGGATGAAATTCAGGCAGCCTCTGCATTCACTTCTGTGAACAGGAAATTGGGGCTTAAGGGGTTGAAAAGAGCCATGAGGGACTGAGATGCATTCTTCCCTCTGGAGAGTGGGAGAACAAAAAGTCTGTTAATAAAGACAACGTTTGCTGATAAAGCCTCGTCCTATCCTGGTTTTTCACCAGCTTTTCTATATCTGAGAGGCATTTAGAGGGTTAAAGGAGGCCTTGGATCCTTGCCCTCCAGCTGGCTTCACAGAGGTACCCACTCCCTTGTGCATCTGTGAGCCTCCTGGAAAGTCTTGAAAATGTGTAGAACCAAACATGCCGTGGGTGTTACCATGCTCATTGAAAAAGGCACTTTTTAAAGACATGGGTTTAAAACAACGCAGTGGGGTTGGTTTTGTGCAGTGTGAGGAACCAGCTGCACTGGATGGGGTGTCCCTGCAGCATCCTCCCCCCTCAGAGGGCACCAAGGCTCAGGACAACATGAAAACACTGGCAGCCATTCATTGCAGCTGAAGCCACATGACAGCATCTGCTCCTGGTTTGCCTGCTACAGCAGATCTTGAGTGAATTTCCTGGAGGAAAAGAGGAAAAAAAAGCAACATCTCAAGTCCCTCCTTAGGCAAACGCACTCGACTGAGCACCACGTTTTATGTGGCAATGAATCGTCCTTCCACCCTGCCCCTGGTCATGTGGCACCATGTGACAGGGAGCACAGCATTCTTCTCACCAGCTCTTTCCTCAAGGCACCAGACTTGACTTGCCAAGGATCAGCAGCATTCCCCCAGCTGAACTAAGTGCTCTGGGTAACAACCCATCTCTGCTAATGCCCCATGTCAGGCAGTCAGCCATCCCCTAGGAATGCAGTTACACCCAGGACAATACAGGGGAGGCCAGATAAGGCAGCTTTTTCCTTAGTTCTCAGGAGTTTTATTGTCTGAAAGCTGATACACGCAGATTCCTTCAATTTAATATCTGAACTTAAAATGAAAAGAATCATGTCTACCATAGCAAAATACATTTTGCCAAAGACAAGAGACTTTTAAATAAGTATCTAACAGTGTAACAGAGGCCTTTTTCCCTTGTTTGCTGGGTTCTGTTGCTAGTGAGTTCCATGACTTCGCTGGAAATGAGGCCAACGTTGAAGAACTGGAAACCTGTGAAAGGCTTGAATGGGTGAGCTGAAGACACAGAGGCAGCCACAAGGCTCCACAAGGAGAATTGTTCCTCTCTTCCAGATGCCTTTATCCTTTCACAGGGAATGGGGTAGTGGGAGCTGCTGACTGTGCCTGAGCTGCTGCTGCTGCTGCCCCTCCGCTGTGCTCACAGAATCCATTCTCCATTGGGCCAAGAGAAGGGAGAAATGCGAGCAATACCAGCTTTGGTGGTAGGATACCCCTTGCTCCAGTTTGGCAGTATTTTTACAGGGAGCTGTAGCCCTGTGCTCAGGGCTCCCACTGGGGCTGTGAAAGATGGTCTGGGTGCTGCCTGCCCCCGGCATCAGCTCCTGTCAGCAGAGCTGTCTGAGCACCAGCCCTTTGGCTTCAGGTCTGCAAAACCTTAAAAAAATGTGTTTGTTTGGTTTTTTTTCATGGCAACATCTTCAAATGTTAATTTTATTGGTACATTACTGGGAGAAAAAATGGTGTGTACAGTTTTCATTTATTTTATGAAGATATCACACTGTAGATAGTCACTTAATGAATTCTCTTTATTCCAGATGAGATTCTGATCATACCTATGAAACTGTGGGGTGGCCTCTTGTCTTGCTTCTGCACACACTTGTGAAAGGAAGTGATAAATATTCAAGTACAATTCCACAAAAACTCAGATGTCAGTGCACACATACATCACAACACACACATATAAGCACACCCTAGGTTTTAGATTCATAGAAACATAGTTTCTGCTGATGGATAAACAATAAATTAATTGGTTTTGTTTTAGAACTCTTTTTGTTTTTGTCCTCCAAGTGTCATTGCCTTTTATTAAAAAACAAGCACCCCAGAAGATACTACCTGAAGTGATAAACAAATACTCTGTTTAAGAAAACTTAAATTTTGATAAAAATAAAATTTTAACATTCAGTTCACTGCTCACAAATATCTTTCAAAAACACCATCAAAAATTCCAGCAACATTTTCTCATAAAACTGCCATTCTTTTGCCTTCTCAATTTTTTTTTCCAGGGCTATTTTCCGGTGACAGTTGGGACGATTGGTTGGTTTTGTTTTATTTCAACTAACTAAAGCAATGATTTACTACATGGGCCTCCAAGAGGCCACTGTAGAATATTTGTTTGAGAGAAGCAAGTCCAACATGACACCTCCCATGTTAGAAAAAAATCCAGATACACAGGACTTCCTGGGCAACAGTACCTTCCCCAGCCGAAAGCATGCAGGGTATAGCAAGGAGAAAGAAAATATTAATGAATTAGGCCAAAATGGTAGAGGAGAAAGCAAGATGGTTTTCATTCTCTCAAATTAATTTCATTTTGGGAGCTGATCAGCTTATCATTCCACCAAGGGAGGAATGGGCACCAACTCTTTTGTGGTTCAGACGTGGGAAGGAGTGGTCAAGTGGCAATACGTGGTGAAATTAAACTTCTTATTTTCTGCTAGAGGTGCTGCTGTTCGATTCCTACTGGAATAGGTTTGGCTCAAGAAATAGATCAGGCTGTTGGTGGTTTTAAAGTTAAAATTTTGTAAGGTTTGGTGATAAAAGATGTGGGACAAGTTCTCAGCTTAGAGCTGTGCACAGATTAGTTCCTCTCTCCCTACCTGCTTGCTTCTCTGGCACTGCAGAAACCAAAATCGAGGCAGGTATGTCCTGGTTTGTACAGACAGGAATGTTGGGTTTTTTATTGGTAAGGGGTCTTCAGTGATGTATGCAGTTAATCTATCAGCTCCCCTAGTCTCAAGGGGGCTGGTGGAACTTGTACAGTGATGAGAAGTGCTGGTTTTTCCCATACCAACAGCTGCAGTTTCCAAATTTGCATCTGGAGAAATACAACTGAATGTATTAATCTTCTGCAGACTGTGGTACAGAGTCCAGAGCACTTTTTAAAAATTAGTTTGTAACAACACATTTTTTACCACTCTATATAGGAGATCTAGGATTTTCTCTTAGAAAGTTACGTTGCTTGTATGTGAAAAGATTTTTATAGCTCTTACTACAGTCTTCATCAATGTCTCTGTACTGAAGCAGACCTAAGTCAGGATGCCGCTCTAAATGTTGCTGGATTAGAAAGGTTACATTTTTAAAATCTCTTTGATATGTATTCTTTGATCAAGTCATGAGACCTGGACCTTTAATGGGGATATTAAAAAAAAAAAGGATGTCTGTGTGGGCTGACTGAAGCACAGGCTTTGTGCCTTTGTTGTCCTCGTGGAGCAAGGTGAGTGGGTGAATGATTAGACATGGTCATTTCATTGCGCACGAATTTCTCATGATTCTCCCCAAACTAGCCTCTGGGAAAGAAGCTGACAAGCAGCCACTGTCCAGGGCTTCAAGGAAAGAAACACCATGCTGAGGGCTTTTCCCATCAGATCTCTTGTTCTTGGGAGTCTAGGTTGCCTGTCATGTGAAAAAGGGAGATTTCCTCAAACCCCTGATGTTTGATTACTCTGTCAACGCCCTTGAAGGACTCACATTAACAGGTTACAAAAAAACACTCTTTATTAATGAAATTGTGACAGGTCAAGGTTCAAGGATTGCTGGTGATAGTATTTGACTGAAGAAACATATTCAAAGCAACATATAATTCAAAGCAACACAGTGACAAGCTCCAGTCCTAACAAAACGTAACTTGAGAAAATCATTCGGTGCATATGGAATATGGATCTTGCCCAACAGGCGTCCCTGTGGGGGACAAGACAGGTTGACCCCATCAACTGACCCCAGAAGTTACTCTGGAGACTTCCCTGACTTCTTCCCATTCTTACTTTTATACTGTTTCTTTATATTTAGGTGGAGCTTGGGTGACTTCAGCCGCTCTCCTTACCCAGTGAGGGGTGGTCGTACCTTGGGGGTGGGTATCTCGGTATAGTACCTGAGATAACCTCGGGATGTATCGGTCCAAGGAGAGGGATTTTGCCATGGTTGCTAATTCAAGGGCTTCTTCCTTCATCTCCCTTGTTTTTCAAGTGCTAGGCAGCTTTCCAGCTAGGAAGTACCACCGAGTTCCCTCTTCTGCCAGGGTTTGGACAGAGTCTGGCTGCGGTCTCCACTCTGCTCCATCCTCCATTTAGTCCCCCTTAGACTGTGCTGTGCGTGGGAGGTTGGATACGCTCACCACGCTCCATCCAGGGAGTAGCAACTCTATTCTTCCTGTAACTTCTGTACTGTTACCTTTTCACCCTCAGTCACCCTCCCACAGCGCCCTCACTGACAGTACTCTCTGCACACACTTGACAACTTTTTTCAGTCCAGCTGGCAGGACATGGCTGTAAGGATTGCAGAAGTCTCAAAAGCCCTCCTAAGGGTCTGACATTTCTCTCTTTCCCTTTAAGAAAATATTCAGAAATTTCCAGGAACTGCAACACAACGTGTAGGGATGCGATGCTCACTTGACACCACAGATTTTCAGGAGCCTAGAGAGGTAATTCTCAGTTTTGGAACTGCAGGATGGCAGTGCTTTGCAACCAAATGCATTTTTGCCTGTTGTGCATTTGATTGTGACAAATTACTCTAGTGAAGGGCAAGGACGTCAACTTTGTCCCACTATTTAACAGGAAGAATTACGAAAGTGATTCTTTTTTTGATCTCTTATTGAAATAATGACTAATGAATTACGTGGTGAAGCCAAGGCTTCTTCTTTGAAGGTAAAAGATGTTAGACCTTGCAGCCATAAAAGAGGATATAGCGGCTTTCCTGCAGCTATTAGGTTTCATATTCTTTTGGTTTTGTGAATATATTCAAAAGGAAATGGAAAAAAACTATCTCTAAGGAAACAAACATCTTCCTTCCTCTTGGGAAAGGAGTCAGCAATGATGATAAATTCCTTCACAAGTGAGTAATTTCTTCACTTGAAAGACTTCAAAGCTTTAAAAATTACTTTTTATACCACAGAGCTTCGATATGAAATTGCATGTCTTCTTAATGGTCAGTGCTGATCTCACTCTTGGCTGGAAATGATACACAGAATGATGGCAGGGAAAGGAGTAGTTTTGAGTGAGATGCCGCAATATTACATCTTCCCAGAATAGCTCTAAAAGTACCCTTAATTGTATTGCACACTGACAGAAGTGAGAAGCAAGTGTTTAGGACTGTTCAATGCTTCCAGTGTTAGCTGTCACGTAATTTTCAGGCTAAGTAAATATATATAGGAAAAACGCAGGAAAACTAAACTACAATTTTAGTTTGACAGTCGTATGTTGTCTGAAAACATGCCTGAAAATAACAGGAGTAAAAATAGGACCATCACATAGCATTTACTTAAGAAACAGGAAAAGTGAGATCTTTTATATAGCACTACTCATGAAGCTCCAGCCCCACTGTGGTTGTCTCCTTAGCTCACCTTCTTTATTTTGAGCAGCTGTTATGAAGACATTAGTGCTGTGCAAATGTCAGAACATGAACTGACACAAGTGTCATCAAAGTGCATAGCATCCTCTTTGTTGAATATATGATGTGGTGAGGTGCTCATCATCAGCCCACTGCTTTTTCTAGCCTCTCTTTCTTTCCAAATGTTACATTTTAATCTTAATTTAATGCTCTGGGTCCTTAAACACCTCAGAACTAGATGAAGTGACACACAGGACTGTTTGTCCTCAGCACTAATTCCTTTTGAAGGCTTTGGACAATCAGCCTCAGTTCAGATCAGTGGTTCAGCCTCTTACATGGTCACAAAGCAAAAACCCCATTTCATGTTGAATCCCCCCAAGTACCATGGAAACCACTTTGTGGAATAAAATCTACAATAAAATAAAAATAAAAAATAAAAATCTACAATAAGACCAAAATCTACACACCATTCAGCCTGTTAACACTAAGCAATCCCCTCCCCTTGTATCCTTTGAAGTCAGTGTCTTGAGACCTAAGCAGAGAGAGGAGCCCATGGGAGCTCCTGACAGAGGGGACAACTGTGACAACTTCACATGAGTGGAATATTCTGAAGTTCTTCAAAAGCTTCCAACTGCTCAAGCAAGGTTGAATTTTAGCCTGCCTAGCTTAAAGTAAAATTAACAATTTACCTTGATCAGAACTAGAGTCCAATTTATTTTATATGGAGAAACTTCTTTTTCAGGAAACGTTTCTGAAGGAGACTTTTTAAAAAGTACTTCAACCCAATCCTACACAAATTGGTTCCTTACCAGCTGCATGAATTTGCAATAAATACAGCATGGGAGGAAATAAAATCAAACAGTAAACATGTGATGTGAGCAGCCATAAAGGTGACCTGATTAAAAGGGAAGAAGTACTCAACAGGAGAAGTCTGCCAAAATTCTGAGAGAGAAATTGCCAGCCAGCCTGGGAGCTGTGAGCCTGGGGACCAGAAGCATTCTTGAGAAGCACAGCCAGCATTTCTGAAGTGCAGCTGGGTACCAGAGACATCCTGAGATGCCCAGAGAAAGTGCAAGTCCAAGGAACTGTAATAGTAACGTCATCTGAAAAGCTGAAAAATAGTCTGGAAAATGGGGATAACATCCTGAGAAAGAATGAACTGGTAATTTCCACTGGCTGTTTCAACTGCAAGAGCAGGACAAGTCCCAAAATAGGAGAGAAATCATAATCTGTTGGATGTCCCAGGTGAAAAATAGAAATTAACTGCATCCATTGGCTGCTCGAAGTGGTGGTGTCCTGTACCCTCTTATGTCTCTACGATAGAGAAATTACTTTCTATCCAAATCAGCTTCTCTCTCTCTTCCTGCACTGCACATCCTTGCCCCTTTCCTACACAGGCCTGCAGGACCTTGGAGCACTGTTGGGGAAGCCTTGCTGACTCCAAACTCTCTGACATGGATGGTATCTGAAAGGAGATCCTGCCTGTTGTTCTACTGCTCCTTCAGTGAGCCCAAGGCTGGGGCTGGCCTATCTTACCCTCCTATCTCTGGGCTGGCTGGGCCCCTTCTGAGATCTAAAAAGCTTGGTGTCTAATCTATACACGTAATTAACCTATCCTAAATGTGTCCACTGTTATATTACTGCCAAGTTTGCTTCAGTAGCAACAACTTAGTTGTAACCTGTAATTTATATATATATGTATGCACACCCATACACTTCTCCATTAATTGCTACCACTATTGGGTGCTGATACAACTGATTGTTGCTATAAATTTATTGCTGCTCTATCATTGATTGTTGCTATACCAATGCTGCAGATAGTACATATATATATATATTTGCTTTCTTTATTATAGGTGTACTTGCTAATGGTGAGTTGTATGGTGTTTGTGGTAATCTGTAATAAAGTAAAGAAAATCAGAGGCTAAAGCCTCCGTGCCCTGTATATTACAAAATCCTATGACGCCATGGTCAAGGTCTTTAAACACTCACAGGCCGGTGCCACCACATCATGACTTAAGTTGTGGCCCCACAACGTGACACCGCATCACAATTTTAGCCATTCAACCCCAACTCATGCGCAGGATGCAAAAAAGCCAGGAAAGAATAAGGAACAACACGCACAGAATTCTCTAATATCAAAATATAGCAATTTATTCAAGACACTGAATATGATCTGTTGATTCTCTCCTTAAAACAAATGAGCTACAATACACAAGGTGAATTGAAGAAAGTGTGGGTGGGGGAGAAACAAAATAAGGGTTGATGTTTCAACAGAACCTGGGAAATGCTTAAATGAGAACCAAGTCTGGCTGCAAGTCTGACACAGACAATAAAAACTGCAGAAGCCAGAATTCAGAATTTCAGTGAGTGGCTGAAAGAACATTTCTGCAATTGACAAAGAACCACATCTTTTAAAAAGGCAGTAAGAGGAAAAAAAAGGAGGAAAAATTAAAAAGGGAAAAAGAAAAAGAAACCCAAAAACAAAGCAGACCCTTACATTTGACAAAGTGCACTTCACTTGGCTCTAAAATTAGCTATTTTTTTCTTTTTTTTTTTTTAAACAAATTAAAAGGAAATTTCTAAGATGTAGCATGGGGTTAATGTGTGTATAACCCTGTAAGTCAGGCCCTTTATTGCCCCATAAGGGACCCAGTGTTTTCTACATAAAAGATTCAGTATCCTTCTAACCCACAGAGTATAGTGGTTTTTCAGAAACTGAGTTTTTTTCACTTCCAGGCCAGTTCCAGACAGCCAGCAATAATAAAAATCCAGCAAGTCTCTGGATGGTTTCACAACCCTGTTTGGTCACTTAGGTTTTTCCATTTCTCTTCTGTTACAAAGAACTATAAACAAAATTCTAAGAAGAAATCTTAGGAAGTCCCCTTGGCTGTTGCTCCGTGCAGTTCTGCTGCAGGGGAGTTGCGGAGAGGCTCTGCCAGCTCGGGAATGCGCCGCTGCTGGAGGGGAGAGAGAGCTCCCAGGAGCACAGCGCTGCAGCTGTAGGCTGAGACATCCACCTTGAACTACAGCCTGGAAAAGCCTCTCTCCCCACTGTCCATGTCCTGAAGAAACCACATCCTTAGGCTAAGATTAACCTTTGCAACTACACCTTCTGTCTTCCTTAACAGCTCTCATTTTAGCTGAAAACTATCTACTACAGCATCTTCCAGTCTTTAGGATCTTGTGGAGGGGAAGAAAAGTGAATTTTCTTAGCTCCTCACATACACTGCTTTAAACTCTGTTGGTCCATATAGAAAACTTTCTGGAGCAGCAGCCTCTCTCACACATAAGCCTTGCAAACCAACTGATATTCAAATTTTGTTTCTCTTGGCTTCTTAGCTCCATGTAGGAAAGCAGAGGGAAAGTGGTGTTCTGACAAATTAAAAAAATGGAAAAAAAGGAAAAAGGAACAAGCATCACGGACACTGCCCTGTTATCTACAGTAGCTATCCTGGGAACAACTATGAAACACAGGCTGTGGAGCCAGGCAGTCATGCAGCATTGAGCAAATTAATCTCTTCAAATCCTGAGGTCTGGCCTATTCAGGTGTCACTCAAGGGACAGAGGCAAGGCCAGAGCCCCATCAGTGCTGCCCTCCCACAGACTGGCAACTTCTGCTTGTTAGTCTCAGAAATGCCACCAAAAAGCAGTGCAGGAATTTAACCGTTTACATGCAATGACTGCAATCAAATTATTGTCCAAACCGTGCTTTATAAAACCACATTATGCCTTTGTATTCAAGTTCAAGACACTCTTTGAGCAAGCCCTCTCTTCTTTTACAAAGTAGCGACTTTCAATTGGCAGGTACATGTGGTTATTTATAAAAGAGTGCAAAACTGCCACATGGTGATCTACAGCCATGCTCTTGGCACAGAAAACTAAAACCAACATACAAAAGCATCTAACATAAAAAATAATCCTTGATACTGCCTGGCATCCAATTATTTGAGATAAATTACAAACAAGCCTAACTATCACTAATAACCAAAATCCCACACCACTGTTTTCACCTCAGGGCTGAGTAACACTTTTAGGAGTTACTTCTTTCCCTTTTTTTCTCCTTTCTAAAGGTGTACCTTTGAGAAATGCAGCTGAAGCTGGCAGTGGCTAGCTCCACTGGAAGGACTAAGATCCCCTACAGATGCAAGCATAAAGAGAAGAAAACTCCAGAGAAAAGATGGTGTTCAGATTCCACAACGATGCCCTGGGGCTCAGCAGGTCTCACATCACCAGTTCAGCCTGAAGGCTCTGCATTTGCTCACATCAAATCACACCTTCAGCAGCTGTGGTCAAAGCAAGGAGAAGATGAAGTGTTACAGTGATTTGGGGCAGGAAGGTTCTACATCTGTTAAGAGGTTAGTGGCCTGTTTTCTCTCTCCTACAGATCCTAGCCTAGGCTGTGGGCTAGAGAGGACACCTGTGTGACCCGGCCAGTTCTGAGGATCTAAGTAATGTCTGACACCACCCCAAGGCTGCCTTATAGTTTACAGCACTTCCAGTAAACTCTGCCTATGTATCCTTCTTTGCATTCATCATTTCCTCAATTAGAGTAATGCAGTCTTCAGGCTGGCATCTGTGCAGGTGTCAGGGTTGCAGTAAGGAAATCTTGTCCAAAGTGGATAGGTGGTGCTTGGCAACTCTCCATCGTCATCCTGATTGTTTCACCCCCTGCAGCTTTATAGTGGTTTACATGTTGAGATAGAACTTATATCCTTTATGATGTCATCACCTAATGAATCCAAAGTCGTCTTCTAAGCACCACACTGAGGACACCCTCGAAGCTAAACCTGTCTGGGCAGACAGTGAGCTTTCAAGTACAGACCCAGAGCTTTCCTTGCAGGATGCAGCACACGCATGGCTGAGGGTGACAGCACCACCACCCGCTGCAATGGCAGAGCCGCCTTCTTGGTGTGTGTGGCCCATGGATGGACAGGAGCTTGGCAAGAGTCCATTCTTCAACAGTGACAAATGCAGTCAATGTATTTCAGTTCAACTGGTCTCATTAAGTCTGTGGTAAAACCCCACTGACTTACGGGAATAATGAATAGTGGAAGACAGCACTGCTCAGCAAGGCCACAGGCAGCCAAACCCATGTTCTGTCAAAATCGGAACTATCTCTAGAGGAAAGCAGATACACAAGCATTTTCTCCTGGTTACTGAAAACAAACAAAAATGTAGACTAGAGCAAATGAATGCTATATTCATAGTCTCAGGCTTCTGAATCTCTTTGAATAAGTTTACATCATCAAACAGCCACAAAAAATGAAACGAGACTACGTAAATGGCTGGCTGCTGGAAAAAGACCTTAGTAAAGGACTGGTATTTCTTGTATCAAACACCATTTTTTCTTACAGCACTTTCTGAGAGAGGAGAGAAAAAGGATACTGCACCTTTCATGTTCCCTGGACTCTGTGTCATTCTTTTTGCTTGAATTACACAACTGGTCTACATTTTGTGGCCATTTTAGGCTTTTAAAACTGTTTAACATAAAAAATATTTTTTTTCCAAAAATACACTGGGTTCTTTCTGTTAAAAGTCATCTTTCTCCTGTAAAAATCTTCCCCAGCACTGCATTCTTATATAAAGCACTTATTACACAATTTGCTGAAAGTGCCCTTGAGACGCTAAGATCTGAAGCATGGAGGATTTTTTTTTCTTTTAAACGGAGAGAAAGAAAGGAAAAGGAAGATATAGAAGAGAGGAGAAGCAGTCTGTCAAAAATTTTCATTGTCATGTCCACCTGGCTGCATCTACTATGGGCATACAGGGAAAAGAAAAAAAAAAAGGGGCAAAAAGAAAGAGGAGAAAAAAAAGGAAGGAAAAGGTGGGAGCGGAAGGGAGAAATAAAAGCAAAACAAAAGTTTCATCCTAAGCCTGGGATCCTCCAGGCTGTAATATTCCAGCTGATAGAAAAACCACTGAACAAAAAAAGTAGTCTAGAAAATAGAAAGTGTTGTGATTACAAAGTTGAGCATTTCATCAGTACAAACTGGTCTTTGAACGTCCTTTGGGAGAGCAACTGTAGTGTCCAAATTGGAAGGAAAAAATACAACACCGCATGGAGGAGGATTTTTTTTCCCTTTTGGTTTATCACAGCATTTTTCTTTTTTTTTTCTTTTTTTTTTTCCTTTTTATTAATTTTTTTTGGCACAGCTTTTTTTTCCCCAGCCATCAGAGCAAGTTCTCAGATGCAAACCAAACAGTGCAATGCCTAGCTGGTGGCTTCATGCTTCCAAGGCTGAATGTTCCAGGTGGAAACCATTCCCTCCCCCTCTGAAGTGACTGCGTTTTTACTCCTTGATGAAGGTTACGGACAAAATACACGTCACCTGTGGCCAGGGAGAGTCGGTTTCATGGTACACTCTAACTTTGTTCAAGTTTGTACAGTTCTGGAGCTGTTAAGAATAGTTTTGAAGAGTGCTTCTCCCCACACATTCACTGCTGGTCCATTTGAAATTTCTTCTAAAACATTTCACTTTTACTTCCGCAGATCTAGAACACAAACCTGCAGAGAGAAGACCCCGCGTTAAGAACCGTTTGTGAAGGTGGTGTGGAAATCCCATTCATACACCCTTTGCACAGGGGGACCAGGCAGCTGGATGTCACACTCCCCAGCTTCAAACCAGCCTCTCTCAAGTACTGGTTTACAGTTACACAGCTAAAGGAACAAACTGAAATGGGAGAAAGCCCAAGTGAAACCCACACATTTAACATTAGCTGGGCTTTCACTGGTTTACAAACAAACATTTTGGTGGCACATCCTGTAAGATTATGGGATCTATTCAGTTGCCTGAATATCATGTCCACTTCTACTTCTGAAATATATCCAAAACAGATGCAGGCTTGGCAGGCATGACAGTGGACATGTGCCCATTTGGAGCAGCTGTTGGAAGACAGGCATGGCACCATCTGAGATGGCAAAACTAACCTCAAACAACTGAATCATGTCATAGGTGTTCTCTTTGTTAAAACCAGTTGAAAAATACTGCTCCAAAGTAGTTATGTCAGCCAGCCACATGTGTCCTTCGTAAGCTGATCATGCTACAATTGAATTTTTTTAGAAGTAACATTAAGAGCAAAAAATAGTACAGAATAATCAGTATCTCCCTGGCAGTATTTCTCCTTTACCACATGACATCTTTGGGCATCATGCTGAAAAATTCCTCCTTTAGCTATTCCTATTTAGGGGAATAGGAATAATCATCTGTGGAATCAAACTCAGCCCCAGGATAACTGTTTGTTACAGAGTTGGCTGATGTGATCTGATCTTCACTAAAAATTGACAGATAATGATAGAAACAACACTACTGTTGTTCTTGTCAAATAGGTATTTAAAAGTCATTCTCATCTTCAGCAGTATTCACCTGTTCCACAAGCATTCTTCATTTCTGACAGGAATACCACCTCCTAGTATTCAAAACCTTTGAAAGCAGGAGAATTTTTAATATGCTACACAGAGCTACTTATTTATGTCTTGAGCTGCCTCCGCTTTGGCTCTGTCCCCAAGAGCCAAATACAGCATCCTGTTTCTTGTTGATGCTCCTCAGAAAAGACATCTCCACCCAACCTCTGCAATGTTTGATGATCCTTACCGATCCATCTGATGCGCTTGCTCCCACTTTGTCTCCTCTAGCATTCCAGCAGACTTCAAAGATGCCCCCGGTGCCTCTGTAGCTATGTACTAGAGTTCCACTCTACAAAGCAAAACAGCATGCAGACAATTGGATACAGAAGTTCCCCTTCTTTTTCTCTGTCACGTGGCACTATGTTAAAAGGGGGAGCTACTCAGATCACCCAGCTATGGCCATCTCCATACGGAGATGGAAACTGGTTAGGAAACAGTTAGGAAACTAGTCTTTGATAATGAAGAGCAACAGGCTCCTCCAGAAACAGTAGGACTCACAAGACATCTGTTTTTGTCAACTCTGTAACAGTAAAGGCCTGGGGAGTTAGGCTGATGTGTTCTTCTTTAAACCTCGTTGCTAATTCAGGTTGTGAGGCATCAGTATCCAGAATTACATCTGTGGAACTATAATGTCCCACTTTTCTCCAGAATATCACCAGTCCCCTGTATCTCCTCTTCACAAAGTCCAAGCCAGGAGCATCAGACTCACAGCTGAACTCACTTTGTAACTAAGTAAAAGTATCCCTTAATTCTAAGTATCAATCCACACCTTTGCTTCACAAAGCTGATGACCCAAAACAATGTACCTATTTTCATGCGTGCTACGTGTTTTAGCATACAAAGCACACCGAGCAGAACTGTTCTGGGCAGTCACCTCACTGCACCTGAGTGACTCAGCTGCCATGGATTTGTGCCAGCCAATACAATCAGGTTCACCGTGGCAGGCAGGTCATGCATGACCTAGGTACATACATTTTCCATTTAAGCTTTTGCTATTAATGTGTCATCTAAACCAGATGTGCTTCACATGAGGCAAAACAGTACCTGAGTATTCCATATATGGACACATTTGTCAAAGGACCCACTGGCTAGATATTTTCCATCAGGACTAAAGGCTACACTGTAGACAGGCTCTTGATGCTTTGTTAACGTATGGATGCAGACTCCTCGGTCAACGTCCCACAGCCGAACAGTGGAATCAAACGAAGCACTGCAAGAAGCATTCAAACACAAGAATGTCATAATTTGGGTGTTAATCAATTTGCAGTGTGATACTGTAAATTTTGTAAGAGAATACCACAGGGTTTTTTTTTCCTTTGGCTAAGCAAGACATAATGTTTCAAACAGAAAAGCTAATATGTACCACAGCCTTTATGTTCTTTATCTTAAGAACTACAGCTATAGAACTGAATCCTTGTATGAGGACCCTTAGGGCCTATCTAGGTGTGCTGAATGTAGCCCTAAGAAGGCCAAGCCCTTTTGAGATTCTACCTCTGGTTATTCAGGAAGGTCAAGTAAATATTGTCATTAATAGAATAAATGATTCCAGGGAGAACTTATTCCTAACGGATTCACACTGTTTAATCAATTAGCAGTTTGTAATTCTCTAGAACTGTGATTCTTTTCACTTTGTTTCAGTGATGCTTTTTGCTACATTCCATTTAAATCCCAAACTGTGGGCTCAGAGAAAGGCAAAGGAAATAATTTGCAATAAAATAATATTAAAAGAATAACTCCAAGAAAGTGAAGTTCTTGTATGTCTGCTCCCAGACTAAGGAAGTAAAATAAATCAGTTTTGATACAGCTCCTCCCCAAACTGCACACCCCATGAGCTGATCAGATAATCTCACAGTACTACCATCAAATGACACTGTACATGTAAATGTATTTCCTAAGCTCAAAGAAGAATTTTGCACAGATTTTCAAGTGGAACTTTAAAGACTATCCAAGCTTTTCTCTGTTAGCTAAGAAGGCAATAAAAACCGTCTGTATCTGCCCAGGTGAGCTGCATGACCCCAGTCAGAAACCATTACAGCTGCCTTGAAGGGGTGCCACCTGCCTCAGGATTTTCACTCCTAAGAACCTGATGCTGGATGTGAAAGTGCAATGCCAAATTTACAACCATTTTATCAAGGCAGCTGAAAAGTTAAATATCACATGATTCAATTTTCTTTCTTTTTTCTCCTTCCTTTTCCAAATATGAATCCTTTCCCTTTGTATCCATCCCCCTGATTTACATACATGGATAGTTTTTAGTGGGATTGTCTGCAGGAAGACTGATGGCAAAGTGACAGTAGGGCTATATGTCAGAAAGATGATCCTTCTTCTTGGAAGGCAAGAAAAAGAGATATATTTTTTACCTTGCTAACATGATGTTGGAGTTTGGGTTGCTGGTGCCTGGTCCTGTAGGGCTCCATTTGATAGTATAAATCTCTTTGCTGTGAGCCTGAAGATCATGTACACAGGTATCTTGCTTCATACTCCAAATCTAAGTCAGAGAAATAATGAAGGGGGAAAATGGCAACATTATTAATCTCTTCTCAGCTGAATTATTCAAGTTCTATGTTATTCTTACCATTTGTTTATTTGAGATCTCGACTCACCTGAATACACATAAATATAATTTATTAATGCAGCAACTGGGCACATACATTAAAATAAATCCAATAGCGGAAAGAGTTACATATTTAATAGTATTTATTCAATAGATAAGAAGATTTAATAGAATTAGAATTGCTGTACCTCCTTGAGCCTGTAACTATTTTCACACAGAAATTTAAGTTAATCTATTTGAAGAAGTTTAACCTGAATTTTATTCACACATTGCAACAGCAGTCATTTTAAAGAACAAGAAGAAAATTGCAGCAACTACATAGAACACAGCAATTTTCTCTTATTCTAGTAAAATTTGCCTTTTCCTCCTGAACTCCATTTGTCTTCCTCATGTTTTTAACAGCACAGAAGATGGAAGACAGCTGTTTCTGCAGTGTTACATGGCCAAATACTTCAGTGGGAGATGAATAATAGGCTCAATATAGATGACAAGTAATTTAGTACCCCTTTTCTTCAGCTAACTGAGAAAATAAGATGAAGGAATTCACAGCAGGGAAAATAACTCAGATTTACTCAGTTTCAGAGAGATACCAAAAATGTAGTAATGATTTAACTAAGTTGTTGTAAGTCTGCACCATGACAGGAATGATGTGCTCTTATGCTGAGTTCCCATCAGCGTACCTGAGACTGCTTTTGGAAATGCTACACAAAGCTCAGCCATGTTCTATGGCTGAGAGGCAGCATGTTCCAAGAAGTTACAGGAAAAGATCATGAATTCCAAAAATAGAGAAGAAAAAGAAGTTGGAGAAGACTGAATTATAAAGGAAAAGGAAGAAGAATAATTGCCTTAATTTGGAGCATTTGCAGTTTCCATCACTGAAGGTTTTTATAAACAGGTGAGGCCAGGCATAGCAAACCACTAGCCCTTGTGCCAAATTCAGTCGTCAGGAATTCGAACTGGTACCAACAACACCGAGCCATGGTGGTTTTTAAAACACAGCCTGCAACTGGGCACATAAAAGATGGGCTACCACTGGGTCAGGATGTTTAAGCAGAACAAGAATAGTTATGCAATACTGCTTTGTGGCAGCGTGACAGACAAGGTGCTCCCTTTTGGCCCTGTTTTCTGTAAATTTCCAGCTCTGTCACTAGTCTGCAATAACACATCTGGAATCCAGAATGATGAAAACCTCAGTGGGTATGTGGCGAAGTCAGAGCAGAAGTCAGTCTACCTATGGAGAGAAAATATTCATAACGCTGACATTCACTTAGCTCTTATCTGCAAATTCCGCTGCTGTCTCAGTGTCATGCTAGAAACGTCCCATGTCAATCAGCAGTGCAGAGATCTGAACCTTAATTAACACAACCACAGTGCTAGGAAATTATTACTGGTACAATTCTATCCACAAAACCAAATATTTCCTGGGATATTTACTTTCCTTGAGGAAGCAGCACAAATCAACAGTCCAGCAGGAGGGCTTTGCTATAACAACATACAGCTACTCCTACACAGACACAGCCTTCATTTGATGTGGCTGGAAACGGAAAATGAGAAAGGGTTTTGAGCTGATAAAGTTCTGTATTATCTATATTTAAATGATGACTTTTCTGTGACAGTGGCATATCAGTCACGTAACACTTATTTGGATAGGATGCCTCAATTTTCCCCGTGTTGGCTTCTCTGCGTTCGATCTTTCAGATTTGCTTTAGGAAATATGGGACAAAATGGAAACTACTGTTCATGCAGAGTTTGAAGTGATACCATACCATCATTCTGGAGAAGACTGAAAAAGAGACACAATTTTTTGTCCTTACTTTTTGAACAGCAGGAATGGAAATTATTTTACCTTTAATGTCATGTCATCGGAGCAAGACGCTAGTAGCATGCCAGATGGGTCCCATTTGATTGCATTCACTTCGTTCTGAAATCAAGAGTGATTTTATTAAGCAAATATTCCAGTTACTGCATTGTACCAGGCCCTCAGCAGAGGGCACTCAAGGTTTATGCACGGAACAAGCTCACCCACAAATTACAGTGCTGAGTGCTTTAGGGGTGAACAAATGCAGTGCTGCCTCCCCAACACGCTTTTTAAGTGGCATTTTGGAGTAGAACCATCCTGTGCTTGTGAACAATATATGCAAACAATCTTCTGATGTGTGTTCTGGCACAAAGTTTCTCCTATCCTTTCTTCATATCCTAGGATTTAAATAAACCCTTAAACCAGACAGACTGATGATACAGCATTAGCTTCTTTTTAAAACTGAGGCATTTCTTTAATTAATGTTCTGTAGACTCAGAGATATGAGTTTTCAACCGAAAATACTGATACTGGTGGGATGTAAAGTTTTCATATTGTAGCTCTACAACAATGCTTGTCTCTCTAAAGAGAGGTTTTTGTGTAAATTAATTTCATGATGGAATATTAAACAGTTTAGGATGCTTTCTCTATCAGTCTTTCTAGCACTTTGTAATTAACTAAGCCTAGTGTATCCCCTTGGTAATGACTAAGTCTACCATGCTTTTCCAGGGCTATAGATAAGGAGAAAAAAAGCATTTCATAAAAAGGGAAAGGCTGTTTTCTTAAAAATATCAATTGGCTTAGGGTCTCAGTGAAAGCAATCCTGGAAAATATTTAAATTCTGCTTTATACATTTTACATGTTTCAGTAATAATTAAAAGCAAGTATAGATATATTTGAAGTGAAAATTTGGATCATGTACAAAATGCTGCATTTCATATAGTCATAAAAAGCACCAGTCTGTTCTTAGGAATGTACAACCTGTCATGAAATATCAGTTGAACCACAGACTAAGACAAAGGTCTCCAAATACAGAGTTTTTCCTCAGTGAGAAAGGCAGCAGGTTCTGGAAGCTAACATCTAAATTATGGGTCAGTATATGATAGCAGTTTTTCTCACAAATGAAACCTAGAAAAAGTAACCTTTGACAGTCATTAAATCGCACGAAGAAAAGAGCACGGAAATACATCTTAAATATATCTTATTAGATTAAATTGATTCTAAAACTGAACAATGGCTGGAGGTAAACTGTTCTCTCCTTATTCACAGCTCTCATTTGGTAAGGGAACTTAAGCCAGCAGAAAACAGAATCTTATTTATGAATGTGCCTTTAGTCTGCAGCTCATGCTACACAGAAACACACTCACTGTTTAAGCCAGAGGCTTTGCATCCTGCAGTGATTTAGAACATTTTATCCCTCCTCACAGGCAGTGAATCACTCCCAAGGAATATGTTTTCAGGGAAACAGCAGGGTGTAACACCTTTGCTGCTAGAACATACCCTGCAAACACATCATCTGCCATCATGGCAACACATTGCTGTGACTTTATCACAAACATTTTGGACTTCTTAAACCTACCGTGTGTCCTTGAAAGGTTTTAACAGGACGATCACAGCCAAGTCTGCATACATGAATGCACATGTCAGTACTGCAGGAGGCAAAAGTAGTGTTGTTCTGCCAGTCTACATCCAGAGCAGGAGCTGTGAATACAAATAACAGAAGGAACATCAGGGATCACAACACAGAAACAGCTATCCCAAATAATTTTCCTCCCATCACCTATCTGGATGAAGCAAACTACAGGCTAGTTCTTGGTCTGTCACCTGTTGCCAGGTGAGACCAAGAACTGTGACAGACTAATAGGGACTGTCTGAAGGGCACAATTATTTTTTCTATTCCAGTGGATAATCTGGATGCTTTGCACAGCATCTACTTATGAGAATCTTTTGCGTTAAGTTACGTAAGCAGGGTAAAACACTACCTCCACCCTCTCTGCTCCCAGCTACACGTATCATGGGCTATGTCCAGCATTCATCTCTCTGTAAGCCAGTTCAGTGCAGAAACTGAAAGAAAACTAACCCAGAAAAAACGTGGATAATTTCATCTGGGTTAGACAAAGATGTTCCTGTGAATGCCAGACACAACAAATGGGAAAGGTGGAAGACCAGGTGGCTGTGTCCCTTGGCACTAGAGCTTTATGCAACCGCTGATACAAACCTATCATTCTGTGCACGCATGTGGATTAATAATACTAAAATTCAGTTTAATTTGCTTGGGGACTGATTTTAGGCAGGTACATTGACCATCCTCATCTGAAATGAGAGGAAGAGTTTCTGTAGAGGCTTTGGCATTAACTAGCACTGAACGAACAAAACTCTGTGCCCAGAGAGCACATGAGCATGTAAATAGTGCCTGCGTGCAACACACACTTTGCAAAAAGAATGGGAAAAAATCCCCAAACAACTTTTCCAGCACATCACTGCAGAGTACAAGCAGGAGCAGAAGGGAGCTCCTGACAAACAGCTTGCTTGTGTTTCTATGACTGCTGCTTGGGCTTTTTCCCTCAGGATAGAGTTTAGCTGCCCTCCAGAGGATGACATAAGACTTGCTAAAATATAGAAATCTTTGTTCTCAGCACACTCTTGTGAGAAGCAAGTGTGCCAGAATGAGACCAGCACGTAGGAAACAAAGTTGAGTCTCTTCCTGGCAAAGATACAATGCAAATGTATCATTAAAATGAAACCAAGAAATTCCTTTCTCAAACATGTTTAGAAAGATACTTCGGTAATACAGAGGTGAAAAGATATCTGTTCTGACAAGCCTGTTACATTTAGATATGTTTTTCCTATTATAATTTTTATGATCTGCAAAACAAAATAGATCCATATGACCTCTGAATCATCAGGTAGCTCTCTAAATGAGAATGGAGGGTTAACATTGTTCCATAGACAAGGATTTTCTTCAGTATTAATGAAAAAGCTCAATAAATCTGTATGACAAGTAAGGAATTACTACCTTGCAGAAATATAAAGGAAATTTGTGTGAGGAAGGCAGACTACTTTTGAATTTTCCAAAGAACATGAATGAGGATCAGGAAACAATAAAAGATCTTCTTTCTTTAACTGCCTGTTGGCCTTTCTTTTTATGCTGCAAGCTTTGTATTACTATTTCAAAGCAAACAAAAATCTACCATCATTAATAGCAGTATGTCTTCAGGGCTAGTATGATACGTATGAGTCAAAAACTGATTTTCAGAGAGCTATTGGTACCTAAACCTATGGATTTACACTGCAGCATAATTTGAATCATAAAGTGCTGATACTTAACACCGATTCATTTATTGGTGTACTCAATCATATGTTTACTGGATAAGTAACTACATAAAATGGTCCAAAAAAATCAACCAAACATGGTTCTTGATGCAAATAATCAAATTGCCAAAGTATTTCCAAAACCACAGGACACCAGCCAATTCCACAAAAACAATTAGAAATCATATCATAATAAAAGCAGCAACAAATCCTTAAAAAATGCAGCTAAAATAAAAACCAACAATAAAAGTGTTACAATAATTATCTGTTAATTTAAGCTTTTTCAGAACAAATTTAGGTGTGATTCAGAGCATTTAGATCACAGAATGGTTTAGGTTGGAAGGGACCCTAAAGAACACCTAGTTCCAGCCCCCCTGCTGTGGACAGGGACACCTTCTACTAGACCAGATTACTCAGAGCTTGGGCTTCTCTGGGCGGCCTCTTCCAGTGACTCACCACCCTCACAGTAAAGAATTTCTTCCTGATATCTAATCTAAACCTTACATCTCTCAGTTTTAATCCATTCATCCCTTGTCCTGCCACTATACAACTCAGTGGCTAAAACTGGGCCATACAAATACCTCTTTTGCTATCAATTAAACAATATGCTCCTGCACGTGCAGACATCACTCTGTATCCATCAGTGGATGTCAAAATTGGATTATTTAGCTCCTTTTTAAAGAAATAAGTTTTGTGAATTTGTATTTTGATCAAATGCTCTATGATGATTCACAGTTTTGCAAAAATAATGAAACCCTAGAAGCTACTTATCTGCATACTTACATATTTTGACCAAAAAACCTTAAAAATTACATGGGAACACCAATGACATGGAGGCCTTCAACACCTAGACAAAGGACTCTTCCTTATGTATTTTAAGTTTGTCCATGACCACACTGACCCAGTTGTTTTAAAGAAGCAGAGAGTAAAAAAACCTTATGTTATTCCCAGGCCAACTACCTCCAGACTTCAAAGAGGTATGTGTTAAAGGAAGTACCTGACTAGACTAGACTTTTAATTGTTAAAATGCCACCTTTAATCCTTGTGTAGACAAGGTTTTCAGATTCCAGATATGGAAAGGAATTTACCCTCAGTTTGTTCAGGTGATGCAAAGAGGACAAGGTGAGGTCTTTGTGGCTTTAGACTTGTTAGGACAAAGTGAGTCAAGAGTCTGGCTGATTTTAAAAAGGTTTTGTAGGATATATGCTTTCTCCTATCAACGTTTTCCTTAATAATAGTATTTCCTGTAACTGCTTTATTTCGCTATGAAAACATATTTGAAAGAGTGAAAAAAAATTAAAAATATGAGCTTCTCCACATCTAAACTTCAGTTATGTCTCATGGTCCAAAGATAGTGTGTGCAGTAAGAATTTTTAAAAAAATCTTTTAATGCTCATGGACATATTGCATTGGTAGATATAGCTGAGTTTTCAACTTGCTATAAGGGGAATGGAGTGATTTGTCCTTGGTGCACATCACTACAAAAACAGCTTACATGTCAGTGAACATGATTCTGAAGGGGCAACCAAGCTCTGAATCCACAACTAGATTACTAGTTAGGGATCAGAGGATTAAGAGTCTCATTAACTAAATCACTCTGTGCAATGTTTGCTGTTATGGAACAGTTATGGTAGATAAATAAATGCCACAGTGAGAAAATCTGCCAGCAGACACCAGCTCCTCTAAACTGACAGCTGCATTAATAAATGAGGAGATGAGTGATAAAAATGCAGAGTATGGATTTACTGTGTCCATGGACGTATTTTTTGTCTACTGTTGGATAACCATTTAGATTGCTACTGCATATCATTAATATCTGTGTAAATGTGAGAATTAGAACAACTAGAAATTGAGTTGAAAAGCATGTGCAAAATAATGTTTTAAAATTAGTATCAAAATATGTGTTTTTAAACACCATTAAGCACCTTGTGAAAGTTCGCTGTATTTAAAAATGGATTAGTTACAGTGACCTAGGAAGATGAACACCTCTAAAATCAAAATCCAAAATGTTCTCATGGTTTTAAACTCAGTTTGACTATACCCCTGAAAATTCTTCACTATGGCAACTTAGCCACTTTGGATCACACATTCAGGCATCATTTTACAAGTCAGGTCTCAGGTGAATTTCAGATTATGTCAATGACTGTCTGTTATTCAAGATTATTTAATATCTGTGACACTTCCTGTCTTCTTGAAACAGATCTACAAGTAACCATCCAAGCGGAGTTTTGGTGCAGCAAGGTTTTGAAACTCAAGGCTGGAAATTGATTTCCAGTAATCAGAGAAAGCAAATATTGAAGAACTTCAAGTTAAAATTTAAAGCTAAGAAATTCTGAGGACCTTCACTGAGTGCCGTGGTGAATGCAAGGTGCATGAGATATCTGCCTGCTTCTGCCTCAAATCGACTTCACTGAAACAGGAGCAGAGAGAATGGAAAAGATCCCAGACACCTCTACTGAAAGTTCTCTTCATGAATCACCACCTGGTACTACTCAAGCACATAGATAACAACAGGACTGTTCAGTTAGGTAGACACGGCCGGTGTACGAATCCTCTCCTAAAATCAGTTTGACTTTCAAAGTTGATTCTCACAGAACTGTCTTTCTGAAATGAGAATAAATCCACAAGCCATGATACTCAGGACGGTTAAAGCACAAGAAAAATTGATTGAAACTTTTCTCTGGCAGATGCGGATAAAGTACACTGACAGAATTAAATACTGCATTTCATTTTCCTAACAAGAGTTATGCAAAAAGTACCTGAATGGAAAGGAAATTGCTGTTTAGCTTCTCCCGTGTGAGCATCCCAAATTATTGTTGTCTGCATTGAAAGAAAGGGTGGAAAAAAAGATTAGTGACTGTTCAGCTCAGAGAAAAAAAAACCAAAGAGCACCTTCACTAAGTAGCAATTCCAAATGATGAACTGATAAAATTACTGACTACAGAGAGCCTTGCATGCTAAACAGTGGGAAAACCAGAAATAATTTCCAGATATTACAGAATAATAATCTAAGTGTAGATAAAGAAGTATCATGCCTACAGAAGAAGCAATATAACTATGAAAAATGGGCATATTCTCTCTGAATAGCGCTAGAAGACAGCACCACACACTTTTAATAAGTATATTGAAAAAACTGTTTCAGTTATCATCTTTGAAGAACACTTTTTCCCCTTTCAAAAGATGCAAGTTGAATTCTACTCCAAAACGATCCTGAACCCCATTTCTAACAATTAAACCAACAAGTGAAATGTTTTTCTATCAGCAGAGTACACAACACTTCTTGCCACTGAGGTGGGACAGACTCAAGTGTAGTTGGCTTACTACAGGTTTAATCCATACTCACAGCACACGTGAGCATGTCCCCTGTAGGGCTCAATACCACCTTCTGAGTGAATTGTCAATTTACTGGCAGCATATATTTCCAGAAAATAAATTAAGGATGCATCATCTTGCTGATAATAGATCATCTAAAGAAATTCTGCTTTTATTGAGAATGTAAGTTTGCCAGAGTAATGGAACTACCATTGGGAGACTAGTGTAGCTGAATTTAAGCCAGTATTAAAGGGAATATGACTAAGTTTCCATTTTCACAAGGATATGAAAATATAGAGATTCACTGAGCTGTACAAACCTCAGCTAGACTCCCTCTGCCAGCCGCTGGAGAGAAGCACTGTCAGTGCATCTCACTGGAACACAGGCCATGCGGCCTATCCCTTGGAAGTGCCATTTTTCTCTCTGAATTTTTGTAAAGGAAGCCAAGGATGACATATGCATCTAATTTTTAGACACTGAAAGTTAGGCAAGATGAATGCTGTGTACTTTCCAGTTTCAGTTTTAATGGATTTGTGCTCATCATCATCATCAGTCATTTGTTCGTTTTAATCTCTAATGTGCACTCAGCTGTAACTACGATGTTTTGCTTGATTTTCAGTGCAGAACTATAATTTTTTTTGCATATTTCCAGAGGAAGCCATATATATTTTATTCAAATACAAGTGCTTCAACAATTAGATGAGCTAAAAGGTGCAGTATCTTTAAGATCACTTTCTTCTTGTAAATAGTTAGGTGATTAAACTACAAATGTTAAGTACTGGAAGCAGTTCCTTTCTTAACAGAGACACACTTAAGATGCAATTTTACACAATTTTTTTTAAAAGTTAAGTATTTTCCACAAAAACAGTATACATTTATGCAGCCTCAAAAATGTAATCAACATGCACTAAAATATATTAAAGAAATGTAAACTCTACAGGATGCCTGAAGAAGAAGAAAATAATCTTAAAATAATCTTAAGCAGTGCAAGCTCACTCATCAGCACACTTATATGTTAAAATAATGTATTTTTGAAACTCACTTTATCAACACCAGCACTTAAAATATAATTCCCCTTTTTGTTCCATTTCAGGGCAAATATTGGACCTTTATGTTGACCTAAGGTGCTTGCAAGGTTACCTGGAATAAAGAACAGGTTATTGTTACAATTTCTTTACAAATTAGTCCAAATTACAGTTCACTGCTGTTTGATGCTTAATAACAATACATGTTTGACTCACCATCTTCTGTCCATATTCTTGCAAAACCATCATATGAGCCTGTAGCCAATAGTGTTCCATCACTCTGTTGGAATATATATAAATGGCAAAGGTCGATATGAGATAAAATCTGCTTCAACCAACCTTTTTCTTTCTTTTTTAAGGTTTGCTAATTGTGATTCGTGGGAATTCTGAGTCCACTCATTGAGACAGATTATGCTATGATTTAAACTACAGGTTATTACTGCAGACAGCACAGAGGAAATAAAACCCTCTAACATACAGTGAAATACTGGGCTATACCATCACATATGAGTTATTTAATCAGGAAGATTAGAAAAAGAAAACAAGATATAACAAGCTCTATGGGCTTCTCCCAGATAATGAACAGATACTACTTCTTAGATATAAAGGACCTATAAAACATCAGCATATGACCCAAACCCAGACTAAATCCCAGTACAGTGAAATTCAGGCACCTCTACTTGAAAGAAGGACCTAAGACACCTACACTCAGGGTTAACACCTTGAATGTTATCTACCACCAAGGAATTGTTTCTACTTGTCTGAAGACAGACTCCCACGTGTGCTCATGAGCACAGTACCATGATGGACAGCCTGAGAAAATTTGGATTCATGGGACCCAATTAGGTGGAAAAAAGCCCATGAATCTAATCAGCAAATTATGTGTATTCTGGTAGGAACCCTTCACAGAAGGATATGTCCTGTGCAGACAGTGATGCTGGTGTGATTGGGCCAGAAAAAGAATAATTACAACAGAATTTGACTCTGCAGTCTGGTGTGATGGACACTGTTGAAGCAGGGTATTCAGTCTTTCAACATTTCAGAACCTGGATTAAGAGTGAGATTTATCTTCAGACATGCAGAAGTTAGGAGTTAGCTTAAGAGCACCACCTGGTCTCCCTACATAACTAACAGCATCATGTAACTACAGCTCTGAAGTGTAATTCATGATCTCATTTGCTTTAGATTATCCCCAACACAAAGGCATGTGTATCTGTTTCTGCTGACTTAAGGTGAGTCTAGAGGACTAGCTTAGATGGTTAAACCTACAGAGGATGAGTCCTACGCCTAGTATCAAAGGTTCATGATCTGAATATGACCTCTAGAAATAACCTTTCTTATTATAACACAAGGCACATAAACCAGAGAAGAACTAATTTAATACCACCAGTGTGAAAATTTCACAGGGAAATATGATTAATATTGTGGTTCTAAATAAACAGTAAAGGCAGATGGCACTTCTAGCTTGATGAACAGAAAATTAGGAAAAGGCATGAAATAATCCTTTAAAACATTTGCAATTCCAACCCTCCAAAAACATTGACTCAGAGCAGTTGTAGAATTAATTCAAATATATAACAATGTAGGGAGAAAATAGCATAACCTAAGTCAAGCTCACTGCGATATACACTTATCTGGACCAGCCATGAGAAGAAAGGTGATAAAAGGCAAAAAGAGAAAAAGAAAAGCTTAGGAACTTAGACTTACAGTTTATCCAAATTTGCTGGTGGTAATTCACATTCTTTGGGAAACTCAAAGTAAGTTGGAAGCACTTGAAGTATTTGAATTAGGGACATTTCCTTACCTTAAGTACTAGCACAATGCAAGTGAAGTACCAACAAAGTCTGGAAGGTAAGGAACTATTACAGGAAATACTAGAGGATGCCCTGTATTTTGGATAACTTGTCTCCTAACTGTTCTGCTCTCATTGCATGTTTTCCTCTTTCAATTACTCTTTTCTTATTCTTGGATTCATCTTTTTTCACAACTGTTTTTCTTCACTCTGATATCCACAGGAAACAAGTAATGAACATAGGCTTGAGTTTTATTTGCTTCCTTAACCTACCTCTACTTTCTGTACTATTCACCAATTTCTTCCATTGTGCAACTATAAAACACATAGGGGAAAGCTGACTTGTGCAGTGGCCTTATCTTTTACTTTGCGAAGCACCTAGCTCACCTGAAGGACATAACTGCAGTAAAGATTAATCGAATCTTGGTCTCTGGCCAGCAACTGAAATTGTACATAACCGCTGAAAATCCTTTCTGGTACTTAATTAATCTGTTTTCCTATGAAAACAAGACTAATGTGATCACTCCATCTGTATTAATATCAGCAAAACACAGAGAATGAAAATTATCTCCAAGTAATTAAGGTTCCTGCAGGGTCTTGTAAGTTCTTCTGGCAGGCAAGA
The DNA here is from genome assembly GCA_013400235.1 of Oriolus oriolus. Taxonomy (NCBI): domain Eukaryota; kingdom Metazoa; phylum Chordata; class Aves; order Passeriformes; family Corvidae; genus Oriolus; species Oriolus oriolus. Next base: position 619,793 of record VXBT01011976.1, read on the forward strand.
ATGAGACATGAAGCAACCTTAGAGCTGCCCAAAGACACTGCCCAGACACTGGGGATTCTCAACAATACCTGTCCTCTCTGCTCACTTCAATATTCTCTGCGCAGGAGCGTATTATCTAAGCTAGGAGGTTTTGCCGGATGAAAGTAAAAAAGGGATCAGGCAAGACAGTTTCATGTGGATAGGTAAGGACAGAATAACTACACATGCTACTGCCAAGATAAAGAAAATAATATGAACATGTTTTGCTGTGCACAGCATAATTCAAATGAGAGAGCATCTTGAGAGTCCAAGCTCAGAAGAAGCTTCACTGGTGCTTTTATCTCCTTACGTGCCAAAATAAAGTCACTATGAGATGCAAATGTATTATTAACGAGGCTTCATTATTACGTAGATTGCTTGTTTAATCTTTGTTCTTAAAGCTGGCAAAGTTTATTTTTAGCCATGCTCCTAAAATAGAGATATAAATATATCATTGTGAGGCTTGAAGATGGTAACAGTCCTGGAAAATTACAGCATGTAGTGGAAAGTTCAGCCTATTATGAGTATTTGAAACAAGAGGCCAGTAGGTTAGGACAGAGCTTCTGGTCACCTCAAATATGAAAGATATGAAGCAGCAGCTGTAATTGCCTCAGAATTAAATTTAGACACTTAAAAACCATGCACAGTCTTAGAAGTTAGCTTACATTCCAGTCCAATGAAGTCACATCCTTATTGCTGGGGACATCATGTCCTCCTTCTCTTATGCAGTGCCTCAGAACTAGTTGAGTGGAACCGCTGTTGCTGTTTTCATTGAGATTCCATATCCTGGCCGTTGAGTCTCCAGATCTACAAAAACAATTATGCAAGTAAGTTGAAATCTCCTCATGTTGACCCAGCAAACAGTGTAAAATCCTGTATTTCTGTTTTCATTGAGACAACATTACAGCCTTGCAGGAGACTGGAGGAGCAAGAGCTGCTGGCTTGTACTGTAACGGGAGCGTCTGATTGCATGGGGCCACTGGGAACGTTCTGGCTCTGTGTAAAAAGCAGGTGTGTGACTTTGGTGCTGAAATTAGCAGAAGCTCACCTGGGGGAGGGCCCTATTCTATTGAAATGTTCCAAATTTTGCAAGTAAAAGTTGTTTTGAACCTCCTGAGAATTTTGTTGTTTCTGCTGTGCACTGCCCAGAGCAAATCCAGCCACCTTTCCTAAACCCACTGAATGGACCAGGGCATTACAAACCTTTAAAAAGTAATTTTTTCATTCCAACTCTTTCTGCACTCTGTGTATTTTTTAAAAAATGCTAACACATATGTAAATTATACCTGTCATAATAATTTGGTTTCTTCAGAGAAGTTTTATTTAAAATACATACACTCACTGTCTACATTTTGCACGACATACCTAAAACTGGCATTACCATAACTGAGATAGTCTGGGTCAACTTACAATAACTGTCTGTAGCTTGGCTGCTTACATCATGCTGTCTGAAGAAGTGGCAAAATAAGCATTGACATAATAGAACAAGACAGAAGCAGTATCAGGATTTTGATCTATTTTATAGACCAATTATGTTCTAGAGAGGTGTTTCTAAGTTTTGAGGAGAGAGTTTATCATTACCTACTTGTAAATATTGTATTTATTTTGACTTTGCATAAATCTTTATTCTACTGAAAAACATCTCTGAGGTTCAGAAATCGATTTGTCATGGAGTAGAAGACATCACACTTTAAAAGTTTACTGGGATTTTTTTCTCACTCCTCCTGCTCCATTTTTTAAAACAACAACAACAACCAAAACAAACAAAGGACCCTGGATTGCTTGTTTTATCCAGAAAGCAATTTTCATTTACATGTAGTAAGTAGAAACCTGGAGCAGAGTTAGCATCTCTCTTACACTTGCAAGAATTCATACAGACCAGATGAAATTTCCTTGTTGGTATACCTGATGTGTTAGCTTTTCGGTTTTCTTGAAGTAATGACTAAAACTTTCTTTCTTGTACACTATCAAGGAGAAAAAGTCTTTCTTCAAAGCCTAAAAACCTAAGATCTATTTTTGCTTTGATAAGCCATGTTTTACTGAAAAAGAAATCCATCACAAGGGAGTATTAAATTTTCTTCTGGTCTACTAGTAAAGCATTTTAATTATTTATACTAAGAAAACCAAGCAAATTTTCAACACCTGACATGTCTTCAAATGCAAATATTGACCAAGCAATTATCGAACTCCATTGATCTCTGTGTATTATTTTACCAATAATTTAGCCTAATTTTACACAAATAATTCAAGTCTAAAAGCAAACACCTCTCTGCCTGTACCAGTAGCTCTGAGCTCTTCTGGGCGACGGCATGCCTGGGGAATGTGCCCCATCTCCTGTGAACCTTTCATGCCAAGCTAAGATGTGATGGCTGGCCAGGCTTTTGAACCCAGCTAGTCTTCTACAGCCATTCTTTAATTTTTGAGACATATCTTTCACATTAGTGATTAAGAAATAATTCAGATCATGGTAATTTTTGCCACCACACAGCTGTGACTGTAATATACATCCTTATTTCTTCAAAGGTCTGGAAAACTGACAATTTTGCATATGTTGGCTAGAAAATTAACGAAGTTAATCACGAGGCTCAGAAGTTAAGGAACATTTTTAACTGTGATAATTAACAATAATGGGTACGTAAGCCTTTTAAGGACTGCTTCATTGGTTAACATGCTAAGTAGGAAATTCCTTCAGAGCTGGCTTCTCTGCTATGTAAGACTCCAGGACAGTCCTGCCCTCATTGTTATAATCCAGTTTGTTATTGGACCCTGTGAATAGAGTACTCAGTCACTTGGCTATCAAATACAATATCCTATTTGCTAGTTCTAAAAGGGTTATGTTTTGTTTTTCAACAGTTTTATTTAGTCAGTTTTCTGGCAAGGCCTGGGCAATCTTATCTTCCAGTATTTTAATTTTGTTTTTCCCTTTTCTTCTTCCTAAGGCTACATAAGCTATTTTGTGTCCCCACAGAGAGGCTTTATAAGCCTACCAGCGTGCAGCAAGGGTATTTGCGTGTCTTCCCTTTTGTTACTGGGGGAAAAAAAAAGAGTATTCTCTGCTCTGGAAAGTATTCTGATTTCTGTTGAATGATTCACTGAACCCTGCCTTATTAGAGGACCACAGTTCAAGCACAATTCAGAAAGATATTTAATCTCTTTAGCCCACAGAAGCATTTCTATCTACATCATAAAGCAGCTCATTCCAACATGCAAGTCATGAACACTTGAGTAATAGGTATACTCCTCTGCACTGTGTTACAGTACTGCCAAATTTTAGGAAGGCTAGTTCTGAAAGGATTTTATTTCATGCTCTCCTGCCCCAGTATGTTCATGAATCAAGGTGGACAAATGTTTGCGGAATTAATTTGTGACATATAAAATCACCATTCTGTAACTGGGAGCACAGAGATTGAAAGTGCTGCAGTTGTGGGTAAAGAATTTTGCAAGATGGTTGTTGAACCTTGGTATCTCTAATGTTCAGCTGCAAGGCTTAAAATCGCTGTTATTTTCAGATGCAATACTGCTAATGTGTATTTACTACTTCTGGCTCCAACAGGTTAGAGTTTCTATTATTTTATTTTAAGAGATATTATTAAAAGCATTAAGGGAAGGAAATTCCTCATATTTTTTAATGACATCTAACCTTTCCTTAATAAAGCAGGTCTCTTAAACTAAGTGCTTACTCTTCCTAGGCAGTCAGTAGAGGGAAGTGCCTCACACATGTCCTGATTAAGATCTCTGCCCCACTGATTCTACAGCATTGCTCCCTGCTACAGGTTACTCAAGTTGACCTCCCCTAACAGCTGACCACTTTGCATTAACGGATTTGATGCACTGAGGAAACCAGTCCCACTAGTACCCTGCTAACGAATAAGCACTTAAGAGCTAGCAGAATTGATATCTGGCACTGACATAGAGGGGTGATGTCTGAAATCAACACCCTCAGCCTTGTAATTCAAAAGGATTATTCTGAAAGGTAATTTACAGTGGATTCTAAACCACTGATATGAGGAGTACAGTAACCTGAAGTACTACATACACCCAGAAACAATGACAGCAGATGGCCTAAAAACATCTTTTTTTGCTTCTGAGAGACACAGCCAGAACTAAAAGATCTCAAGACAGCAGCTTTTATGGATAATTCCTTTGCTGACTAGGGAGAGCAAAAGGTGCATGGAGTGGTTTGGAAGAGACAAGTCACAGCCTCTTTGTGTGAGAGAGGCTGGCATAAATTAGCTGATAAGCAAAGAAACCCACTGTTGGTTTTGGGACTGAGGCCAGGTCCCTCTACGGCTACATGAATTACTTGAAGGGCATGGCTGGATGTCACAGAACAGAACACACTCTTGGAAGCAGCAGTGGAACACGATGACAGAAACATCCAACATTCAACTGGAACAGGTTTTGGAGTTCAAGGCTCTAGCAGCCTTGACATTCACAGTCCATCCACCTGGAAACCAAGAAATTCAAGCACGTTTAGAACACTCTGTGTCACCGGACCATGATGACCTGTGCAAGCAAACTGACAGGTTATTCCCCGGCCAGATTTTGGCTTGTTTTAATTAGCACTCTTGCTCGAGGCTCTGATGTTCTCTCTGAATAACTCCTGGGCATGGCTTGGTGGTTACAATGTCCAGAGATGATTCCCAATGTGCAGTCTGTTTGGCAGCCAGGGCAGTTTGCTAGCACAGACACCAGCCATCCTGTGCCAGCTGGCCTCAGTGCCTAGGAATATTCCCAGGCATGGTTAGTTTACTAATGTGGATACAGCTGTAATGGGTTTCTGCACTACACAGGGAACATAACCATCTCCAACAATTTAAATGTGTCATGAAATTAAAACTTAGATATTGAAAGATAACTAGTGGAAGAAATCAGTCTTTGGGCTTATGGCTGGGAATGGCCAAATCTTGAGATTTAACCAAGCACCTCTCTTTTTGGTATTTTTTCACCTGTCCAAAACACTCTATGCAATTATTTGCTTTGGAATGTTGACTTCCTTCATAAAGGGTAGTTAATCATCTTACATGGCTGTATGCACACACTTCACTGTATTATTACAATGCTTCTGTTCATAACATCTAAGCATTCTTCTCACAGGCATCTGGTGACAGTCACGCCTTTGATAGCCTTTACTGGTATTTCTAGTCTCCCCCATCCTCAGCTTTAAGGGTTATGTGTGTGGTGGGGGAGGAAGAGCAGCTGCAGAATATATTTTTCTAGCTATTTGATGAGAGAAATTCCTGTCTCTCTGTTATAGTTTGAAATAGGTCTTTGCAAAGCCCAGAGAGTATATATTACCGTGCTAGTCTTCACACACTAGAAAAACAGCAGCTGAGTAGATGTCACATTAAATATCAAAATCCCTTTCTCTCAGTGGGATAGTCACTAAATCTGGAAACCAATGCTCTAGTTTTGTCTAATTCATTCTACATTTCTTTAAAACAGCTTACTTCAGATTAGGTTCTGAACCTGCATTATTCTTTTAGTTCTTTGAGGATTATATCATGTTGCTGTCTAAACTGCTGCTGCTACTTGTTAGAAAAATTTATTGCCTGTATAACAAGGCTTGAAGAAAATACTTTGTCATGAATTGAGATTCAATTAGTCACTTTATAAATAAAAAAAATATGTTATTATTTCCTCTGTTTAATAGCTAGGGTTTGAAATGTATTTTTTAAGATGGGTACAATCAAGAAGATGGGAAACCTGAAGAAAAGTACTGTCTAGGCAGCACAATATGGCTGTTACAGAATCTAACAATTTGACATTCATGCATCAGACTAACTGCAGTCTCCTTTTTTCAGTCATTACTTTGTAAAGGGCAAACAGAACTGCAGCACACTGTAGATCTTGGGGAATTTCTCTCCCTTGTTTAAGCGGCGCTGTAACATGGAGTTTACCTGTAGATAAAAGCTTGCACTGTTGTTATACCAAACATCTCAAAGGCTTCTTTGTGCAGTGGCATAATCATTCACTCAGCTCTCTTCCTTCACTTTCTTCTGTGCATTCTCTGCCATTTCAGGCACTAAGCTTTGCCAGGCATTGGCTGCTGCATTATCCAAATTCCAGCTGCATCCCTACCTTGATTCTTACAAACAGGCTAAAATCTGACCAAGATGCACATAGATCTAAATTATTTGCACTGTCACTGCACTGCTGTTAGTCTGACTAAAGCACTTTTACATTGTACTTTGTAACCACATGTGTACTTACGTGCTTCCATGGTCACTAGCAAAGCTCATTACGAAAGACCTATTACACTGAAGGGTAAAGCTTAATTGAATGGCTAGTGAGAGGGTATTCCTCTGGCTCAGATATCTGACTAATGGTTCTGATTATCATCCTCCAGGTTTACCTGAAGCTGTGTAAGACACCACTGTCCAGGGATCCATCTACCGGTGCTCAGCACCCTGAGGCAAAGTTAAACACACACTGCAGCACATACTCTGGTTTATTAAATGCTCCACCTTTTAAATTATGCACATTAGTACTGTGCACCACGGATTCCAGGCAAGCAGTCCACTATGGCAAGCACTGATTTGCTTAAAACTGATAAATGGAGATACTTAGTACTACAGATGCTAAAAGTACTATCGGACCTGGACACTCCAGAAACAAAGCATATTCAGCAGGATTCTGGTTTCTAATTCTAAAAGCCCATTTTGTTGTCTGAAATTATTTTTTTGATATTTCTATGTTCACTCTCTGTTGTTCATCCAACATGGGATTTATTTTATTTTTCTTTCCTATTTATACTGTAACTCCTTGTTTTCATGTACTAAGTGAACAAAGGTAAGAAGACTATTCTGATAATCTTGCAAAAAAGCTAGAAATAAAATAAGGACTCTCCTCTTCCTTGTGAGGAAAGTATTCTAATACTGCTAAGTAACTCTGAGTGATTTACCTCCTCTAACTTTGATCAGCTTTACTCCACGTTCCCAGTTAGACTTCTTAAATTTAGTCTTCATGTTAAGGTTTAACTTCAAGCATGAACACAGATTCCACCAGTGACTGCATACAGCTCTCAGGGTATGCTTATAATTGTGCTTTTGTTTGGATCAAAAGTGCTTTTGTAAGTCAGTCTCCTGATTGTCCCGCTTAGGATGCTGTGGTGGCCATTGCAGAGCAATCCTGCAGAGGATAAACTGGACTCCCTTTCCAATGACACTAAACCACAACATTCCCTTAAACCGCTATTTACTGTTCAGCTCACTGAACAAACTTAGGTCCAGTCTGAAGCACCCCCATCTCCATCCTTTAGAAAAAACCTGGCAGATGCCAATGACTTTCTGAGACCCCAGTATGAACCAATAACTGAGAGCAGAAGATCACATGAACTTTGAATATTCTGAGAATTATCCAAATTATTTTAAAAATATTTCTAAAAATTTGTGTGTATTCAGGGCCAGAGAATTTACATCTTAAATGTACAAATCCTTCATATTCGGTGTCACCTTATAATTACTTAGCTGTTATACAGGTATGGTACTGCTGAAAAAAACATTGCTGCAGGCTGATAAAACAGCCCAGAGAATACTCATTCACATTCCAAATACACTTGCAAGTTCTTGCATTGCTAAATATTCTCTAATTGCAGCAGCTGGTTTCAGTCACTGTCTCACCCAGATGCAAGCAGGTCACTGACAGGGTTCCAGGCACAGATGAACACCTCTGATTCATGGCCCCGAAGGACTGTTGCTTTGTTAGGAGGAATTTCAACATCCCCGTCAATTTCCATTGGCTTTGAATGATTATCTGTAAGGAGATACATCAGAATAAATAGTTTACAAGATGCAGTTAGGTCTGCTTTTAAAACATGCTAGCTATCCAAGGCCTAAAGCTTAGAGCAGCATATACACCATAATTAATATTCTGTGTTGCGTCATTGACAATATTATTCTATTTGTTTTTCCCTGGTGATTCAAATTCATGTAATTTCTTCAAAATGTAGAGCTTTCCAAAATATTTTGTATAAATCTACAAAGCTTTTCTTCCCCCAAATACTCAGCATTCATTTCAGTGTAGTTTTTCTTTTGAAGCTGGCTTAACTAAAAATGACTTACAGATTTATTAAAATAATTTATGAAAAAAACATAAAGCACTGATATTTCCTTATACAGTCTCCTGTAAGTAATATCTGTGCTACTCACAGACAAAAAAATATACTGCGCAGGGGCTTCATTCCTGGAGCACATCAGGGAAATGGTGAGTGATCACCTTCTCAAGGATATCGCAATACACACAAAGGCACTAAATGAGTCATATACACTTAACCTGCATGCTGTAACTCTGCGGTTCTTTAGACTGCAGTCTAAGTGACTTTGTTTGTATAAAGTTCTTTTATTGCCTTTAGCAAAAAAAAAGTGAATTTAAAATGATGGATTTCTCTTAGTAACAACAATTCATTCCAGCTTGCATCATGAACCATGTTTTTACTCCAGACTTTCTCTGCTTCTGTGTAAATCTTCCTCATTAAGCTCTAGCTACACTTCCTGGCAGCAACACAAGATTATTATCCTCTGCAAACAAGACACCAACCAAGGACAGGTGACACACTGAAACAGCAGACAGCAGATGCTACACACACAAGTGTGGCCCATTTTGCAGAAAGCACATCCAAGAGCGGGTAGCTGGCAGCCTCCTGTTACCTAACCAATGCCTTGGCCAGCTGATCTGCTCTGACTGATCAAAATGCAAGTTCTCTTTCTGGGTTAAGTCTTTCAGTTAGTCATTCTTTAATCACATATGGAGATCCATAGGTTCGCAAGTAGAATAATTATGCTCCCTTACTGCTGCATGTTTATGGCATTTAAAATCAGCCATCTGTCCTGATACTCCAGCTCTGCTAAGCCCATCAGCTGGTGAAACAGACTGTGACATTGCACAACTGCCATTGGGAGGAAGATCTCCAGATTTCTACCCTTACCTGGGCTTTCACATACCTGGTTTGGCTCTGCCTAACTTCTGCTGAGTCACACAAGTAGCACTTCTCACTGTGTATTTGGTTAGCACCCTAAAACTACGTCTGTGCCACATCTACGCCACAGATGGAATGGAATCTACATGAGTTACTTAGAATCAAGTATTAAAATCAGGAAACAACTAACAGTAGTTTCACAGCTTATTTCTAACTAAAAATATCTGTATTTTTGACTACACTTATTACCTATGGACTTGCTGCATAAACATTAGAAATGCCTATTTGTAAAATCTGTACCTATGCTCAGTCCCTGTGTTAAGCACTGTCCTTGATAATTCTCTATATGTATGACTGCTGAAATTAATACTGCTGAGATGCACCAGTACTCAAGATTTAGCTGACACCAGCAGCTGGGATCTTTGATATTCCAAGCAGTCAGGCACTGAAGAGTGAAAACACTGTTAAAACACAACAGAAAATACAAGCCTAGCACTCACAATCCTCTATTTCTCAGGACAGCACAGATTCACCATGCTTAAAGAATATTTTCATGAGAAAAACAACAGCATGACAATGGCTATGCATTCATCTGTATCCTGTTCACAGTGTGAGCTGGAAGCTGGGAGTAAATCTAGAAGATATTTCAAGCACTTAAATTTGGAAAATTTAAATGAGATGCTGCTCTTACGACATAGGATCCTACTGTTACCTGCCTGGCTCTAAAGGCAGGGCTGCTTTTCACTCGATTAAAACCAAAGGACAGCTGGGAAGCAGCATTACTCCAAAGTCCCAGAGTCAAGAGGTGGTATCGGAGTAAAGCCATCTGATACTCAGAAATGTTTTTCTTTTACACATGGCCAGATGGAGAAACCTAGACACACACTTTGAATGTTATTAACGGCTGTGAAAAACCCCCCATGAACAGTCATGCTGTGAAAAAGAAACCTTGATTAGCTGATACCTGCATCAGTACATGCAAGACCAAGTGCCCTCTGGAAGCAATGAAATACCTCCAGAATTATTTTGTATTCTATCTTCCAGTAATAATTTTTACAGTACAGCTTTGCTGGCTCAGGAGAAAAGAGAGGGAAGGATGAGAAGTCTTTCATAACTAATTTGCAAATGTTCACATTTTATGTGTTTTCTTCCTATTTGCATTGGTAGTCAGGAACATTCATATTTAGACTGTTACTGTTCAGCACAAAACTTAAAACGCCCCACTGAACAAACAGGACAGTTCATGCCTCTGTGATACTGCCTCAGGCTCTTACCAGATTCAGATAGACACTAGCAATATATGACTGATACGATTATGATAACAACAAAAAACTGCAGAAAGCCCTGAGCACAAACTGGCACCCCCATAAGAGCGACAAGTTCCTTACGCAGCACGAGCTCTTGGGAGCCCTGGTCTCACCTGAAAATTTGGCTTTCCTATGGATGCAGCTACAATGTGTGCATGGGGAATGAGAATAAATAGATAAGTGAGATGCAGTAACCATCAAGAACAGGCTTCTTTTGTTTCAAAGTACCTTCCAAGCAGAAAGCTTTCAGTTAAGATCTTATTTGCACAAAATTGCCCTGGGGGGGGCGTCTCTGAGAGAGAAGGCATTTCTACCAAATGCAGCTGAGCCTCAAGTGGAAAATGTAAGTCTGCAGGCCACATAGTGAAGGACTCTGTCCAAATGTCAACACAAAACGTTTTCTAAAGGCCACGGGATCCTTGGTTATAGTCTACATTATATTATAATCCTTTTCCTCCAATGTGTTAAAAATCCCAAATGACTGGAAATTAGAAGTCATATTACCCCAAAGTATCATGACTGAGGGTTTTCGTTTAATGTAAAAATAAAAATTCTAACACACTGGTGAGTAATATTAACTATTTCCTCCAAAGAAGAAAAACCATATTTTTAAGATCTTATGAGTGCTAACCCTGTCTTTTCTCAGAAATATCTTTTGGGGTTTTTTTTACTTAAATCTTTGAGAGGCCTTTCACTGAAGTTGTTCCTTATGGCTGCAGTTTTAATAAAGGAACAGGACTTAGTCCTCTTTCCGGAGCTTTATTTTTCTTAAACCCAAGCCAATCCTTGCAAATATAATGAAACAAATGACACTAAAAAAATTTGAGCTGGAAAACAATCCAAAGTTTGGCTCCATTTCTACATGCTGACTTTTATTTTTTCCTATAACATTTAAAGTGACTTAAAACTGAGAACATTACTTGGGATGCAACAAGACAAGGCAGCGACTTTTTTCTATTTAGTATTTGTATCTGCACCTCAAACTGTTGTTACTGTTTTCTGCCTCCTCTATTTCTTAAAACTATCATATTATATTGGTAATGCCACATACAAAAATGTATCATATTATATTATGTACTTTAAAACCTTTTTGGAAAGATTTAAGAGTGTCAGGGAGAACTCCATGCCAGAATAAATGCAAACTAGGTAATTTCTCAAAGACATCTCTTTCTCTTGCTCCATCCTGCCTTTTTATGACAGGCTGATATTTGGGTGACTTCCAGGTTATGACTAAGGACTAGCACACTATTTAAATCTGTCCCAATATATGCTGGTCTATGGAACACAACAACAGTAAAAATTAGGGTTTGGGGAGTTTCTCACAGCTTTCATATCAGCAGTCTTTTCTACTCAGTAGGTCTCCCACAATTATTTTTTTCTCCTGGCAAAGTAGTTCTCGACATTCCAGGAAAAGGTCTGCAATTGTTTGTGAAAATCCTGCTATTAAAAATAGCTGTGAGAATTATTATTTTTTTAATTAGAATATGTCAGATTTGAGACATCAAGGCTTACAGTGTGGCTATAAACATGAACTGCTCTTTAAGGCTTTCCTTTTGTTAATACAATAGTACATATATTTCTTTGAATCAGAAGGAAATACGTCTGACAGGTTCTCTTTTAGTGATGAACTGATGATCAGTTTTCTGCCTTAAAAATTTGGTTTTTTCTGGCCCTGAGACAGTGAGACATTCCCCTAAAATTTTCACATGTCAGCTCAAGATGTGTCAACAAACAAAATGTCAGTGTTTGATACATTTAACAGTACAGTAATTTCTGTTTGCACCTCTTCACATATGAAATGAGTTCAATTTCAAAGCAGAGGGTTAGTTGAAAGTAAAACATAAGCAATCCATAGTCTAAGAACAGATTAATATTTTTAAAATGTTCAGATCTTTTTTACATTTGCTTTCTCAAATAAAAAATGTTATTTAAATAATTACATTTCTACTGGGGGAAACGAACCCATCTAACTGGAATTCTCTGAACGAAAACCTGGTTTGAAAGCATTTTTCTCACTGACCCACAGAGGAATCTATTCAGATTGAAGAGAAGGTGGAGACTGATAAAGGTATCTACACTGCAGAACTAATAAAATCCGTTACATGACTACAGTCCCAACCTTTCCTAAGACAAAGAGCTGTTAGGACTTCCTACAAAACCTGCCATGCATGTTCCTCTAGAATTTTCTTGGAAGACAACTGGGCAGTAAGGGCTGGTTTCAGAAGTCAGCCAGTACGCAATGGGCCTTGCACACAGAAACCAGAACCAGTAATCCCATCTGCCCCACAGTGCTAGCACAGTCATCAGGATCTAGTTACACAAGCAGGTAGGTCCCACTCCATGCTGGGTATGTCTGACTTTGGATGACTAATACATGAGCACAGTCTCCCTTGGTCATCCATGAACAAAGGTGAATTCAGCGCTCTTGAGAACCGACTGTTCCCAAAGATTAAGGAAATCTCAGGAAGGTAGGACCTTCAATTGGATACCTGCAGTGGACTGTATGGCTAAGCACGTGCTATTGAATAAAAGGCTGAGGAACAATTTTCCTCTGTGCCTTCAAGACAGGCTGGCTGCATCCGAGCTGATTGCTGGGAATGGTTCTTGGCACACGTGCTTGGCAATGCTGTTCGGGAATGGACAGTTGGTATAGTCCAAATGGGGCTAATGACCGTGACAATAAGACTATGGATGCGCCTGTGCTTGGCCACACCGTACAGGAACAGAAGCTGGTACATGCCAAACTGGGCCACGGACCATGCCAAGGCTATGGATGATCACAGGACAGCTACTGCACAAGGCTATGCACTGGTCACACAACAATTACACAGATAGGACTTGTAGGTCTGTTGGAGGTTAGGATTGCTCCTGTTTTCTTTCTTTCAGGGAATTTTCTTCCATACATTGCTAAGAGACAGTAACAACCAGTATTTAAGAGAGACAAAAGAAGTTGCCATGGTTCAGGGGAATGGTGTGGCTGGCTGCTCTCTTAGCTGAGGGGTTTCTCTTGCAGGGGCAGAGATACCTCAAGATTTGGGCTGGGGAAAGGGGCTGGGCACAGCTCCTAGCTCTTCCTCACTCGTCAGTATTGGACAGGAAACAGGCTGCGGTCGCTGTGGGGAGAATTTACCAACAATGTGAGGCTCCATCTCTTGCTGTCTTCTCCAACCCTTGCTGCTTCTGAGGTTCCTGTTACATCTCATCTTGCTCTCCAGAGGAGCACCGGGACCGACTGCTCCTGTGAGCTTGTAAAGGAAGCCCCTTCTCCATCCCTTCTGCCGCCTGAGCCGCCATTGCCATGTGGGGAGAGGCGGCCGAGCTCGCGCCACGGCGCCCCCTGCAGCCCGGGGGAACCATCGCNTGTTGTTGTTTGTTTGCCTTGTTATCCATATATATACCAGTAAAGAACTGTTATTCTTTGTCCAATATCTTTGCCTGAAAGCCCCTTAATTTCAAAGTTACAATAATTCGGAGGGAAGGGGGTCATATTCTCCATTCCAAGGCAGGTTCCTGCCTCCCTTGGCAGACACCTGTCTTTCAAACCAAAACAAGGTCCCAGCCTCTCAACCCATCTCTCTCCTAGCCTGGCCAAAATGACAAGTTTTGGCTACAGCCCAGTTTTTATCCAATATCTAAAAGCATCTAGAAGGATGAAAATAAAGTCCGGGTAGCCTGCTCCAAGGAGAGAGCACATAGCTCCACTGCTTGATCCTGTCTTCAACTTGCAGTTCTGAAGATATCTGAAGTTTTCAGATTCTCAGAGACAAGTAAAACACAGCACTGTGATGTGAAACATCCTTTTTACTCAGCAGCCTTTCTAGAAATGCCCCACTCTCCTGGAATGATTGCCCTTAGTTCTACCACCCAGCAGAAAGCACACCTTGCACACCTTGCAACTAAGTACATGAATATTATTGAAACACAAACTGCCCTGCAGTGGCAGGCAGCTGCATGTTGGCTTACTTATTGCATGTGCCCCATTCTCCTCTCCATTCACAGTGGCTTCTCCGTTCTTTGGTGTGTTCTGCTGGGAAACAGCAGTCGTCGTGGCTCCCGCTGTGGCTGCCGTGGCTGCCGCTGCTGCCGCAGCGCTGGCTTGTTGCTGCGCTAGCTTCTCTCTGAACGCTTGCTGTCGGGTCTGAACGACATCAGGCATCACCGCGTCTATCAGAGACAGGGACTCTATTGGCCTGCCATCAAATACTGTACCATCCTGCAGGGAAAATGAGCAGAAGGGAAACCCAAAGTTTAGGATCTTCACCACTCAGGTCGGCAAAGAGTCACATAACGAGGCTGTGTGAAGATACTACCCTTTGACTTAATGAATAGTGCCACAGGGCTATGGACTGCGTCTCTCTCAGATCCACAATGGTGGTAGTCATGGTCTGCTCAGAAATCTGATTAGTGAAAAAGCAATTTGTTGGAATTTTATATTAAGTTCGACCATATAAATGCTTTATAGATGCAAAAGAAGTTAAGCTGTGTTAAAAAATATGTCTGACTGATGATAGAAAGTTTCACTTCGTCTTCTGTTTGAAAAAAGAGAGTAATGGCTAAAGCCATGACAAAGGCAAACGGACTTTGGTTGAACTATTTGTTTTCCTACACTTGCAGGAGCATAGGAATGGAATGGAAGCAGATGATGCATAATGAACCTCTGCCAAAACATGATGTATGCACAAATTCAGCGGTTTCTTACAGTGTTTTTCAGCCCAGCACCACCAGTTGTAGTTGTAGCTGGATCATATAAGACAGCCTTACCATTATTTGGCTTCTATTCCACTACTTCTATTCATAATAGTTATGACTTTCATTTAGATTTCTGTAAATTAGGTTTCAGCTTCAACAACCAATGGAGTAAACTTTTAAGGGCTGTTTAAGACTTAACACAGACTTTATTGACTTTGCTTTCTTCACTTTCACCTTCCTGTTATCTTAAATATAGGGGAAAGGTTTTAGTAGTCTCTGTAAAGTGCTATTTTGCCAATCTTCTGCAAACTCCCTTTGATTCTTTGAAACAATAATGATCCAGTGGTGAAAGCTTTGTTCTTGAGAAGGATCAGTAAGAACTGGATACGGGTAGACAATGTAGCTGGTAAACAATATAATCTTCAAAAGGTAAGAACAATTAATAAAGAAAAATTGTTGCTTGCCTGGCTGGTATGTTTCTGCTGAACTAGTTGTTGAATTATCCCTTATAATTATAATATTAAGATAATACATACTTGTTTCCTCATGGGGAAGAAAAAGGAGGAGACAGTCATTAGAGAAGAAAACATAATCTCTCTTTCTCCTCAATGTTTTTTTATGTCTCTGCCAAAATTTATTTTAATCTTGACTCAAATTTTTGTTACACAATAAACAAAATGTTTGCCAACAGATCCTGACATCTTACATTTTCATTTGTAAATGTGCTCACTGTTTACATGACTGCCCTTTAACAGATCACAAACAATAATAGTATACACACTAGTTTATAGTCTCACTGATTACCTGTCACTCTTAAGTAATACAGGTAGAAAAGTAACACATAAAGAAGCATCTATGTAGCCCTTACTGGGATTCAGATGTAGCAAGAATGGCCTTTGCTTTGCTGTAACATACTTAACAGCATGTATTTGAACAGAATCATTGAATGGCTTGGGTTGGAAAGGAGCTTAAAAGTCATACAGTTCCAAGGTCCCTGTCGCAGGCAAGGACCCCTTCCACTAGACAAGGCTGCTCAGCGTCCTGTTCAACCTGAATCAAACCATGATGAGAGCAACATAAATCTTACTGGCGACAACAGGCATATTTTCAGATTATTCTCCCATTTTAGGGAAAGTCTTGAAGCTGGGTAACAGCAGGCCCCTTACAACCTGACCTGCTACAGGTGCTGTTCAGAGCTGGAAGTTTCTAACTGTGTAGCTCCAATTTCAGGCATGGGGCAAAATGTTAACTAGCAACAAACTGAGACAGCTTCCTAACACTGGTTTGTTATTACAACTGCATCAAAGTGCAGTTTGGCGTGAATGTCAAATGTCATTGCCCCAATTACAAAATAACACATACACAAATCTTATACACAGTATCAAGTCACAGGGAGAAAAAACACACAGAATGTTTGAATAAAAACAAAAGAGTTTCCAAACTACACATTGCAAACAACACAGACTTTTCTCTATTTTATATTCCTTTGTTCTCACTCATGCTGTTCACATGCTATATTCAGGTATAGAAGAAAAAGCAATAGCTCCTTTGTATTAATATTAATTACAGATGTTTGTCAATCACAAATATCTATCGTAGAAATCTTGTAATGCAGTACTTGCTTATCTGTCATGCCTCATTCCCTCTCAAAGCACCACGTCTTTAAGGCTGGCAGGGCAAAAACTGGCTTTTCCCACATCCCTTCTTTGTTTCCCCTGGCAGTTCAAGGAGAACAGAGGCAGTTTGTGTCTGCTCATACAATCCCTACAGAAAACTGCACCCACCCACATTCAGAATTCACACGCACCTGTTTCACTATGCCTCATCTCATATGATATGAGCCAAAGTCACCAAAATCACTCTTCAGTGACCTCTGTGGATTTTTGATCAGGCTTCTCATGGCTTGCAAGCAGTGCTGCCTGCTAGAAGGTGTCAGGGAGTGAAGTTTTAACCTATGCTGGTTTTTCCTGCCAAATTCTGCTATGACCTTGAAAACATAAGACTGTAAACACAGGTGCCTTTTCTTGTTTGCTGCAAGAACCTGTGCAACCTGGATTTCTTGGCTGGGGTAGCAGAAACACCAGTAATATCCATCTAAACAGTGCAGAGAATGCCTCGATGCCACAGCTAAAAAAACCGAAACATGTCTCTATCTCAGAGCTTTCTGGCTCTCTGCTGGGATGGGGCAAAGTACAAGGAATAAAATCAGCCCAGATGAGGAGAAGCTGGGGAGTGGCTCATGTCGGGGCTGCTGGGGTGTGTTGCTCGGCACGTCCCAACGTGTGGCGGTGGCAGCGGTGGTACTTACTTCGTTGATGCTGATCTCGGCCTCCACATACTGGAGCCCCTTCTGGAGGATGGAGATGAGTGCGGCAGGTGGCACTAGTGTTCCGTTGATGTTGGACTGGCTGATGTGGCTCTCGATACCGAAGGTAAAGGCCGAGTGGGAGAAACCTGAGAGCAGGAAAAGGAAGCCATGACATGAAATCTAAATGCACCAGTCAGATACACCTTCACGGTCTAAAAATAATTCTGTCCTCAGATCTGAGAGACGTTGCCGTGTAAGTAGAAGGATGTGGGCTGGCTGCTTGGAGCGGGGGGGGGTCAACCAAAGCCACCCTGACCACCCATCCCCCTCCCCTGCACATACAGGGGAAGCCATATAGAAGTGGAAATGCATGCAGAGAAAAATAACTGCACTAACCGAAACAAAACCCCTCAAAACACATAGACTCCAGCAATCACCACAAGGGCAGGTCCAGCTAAAAAAAGTGCCGCAAATCTCCATTTCCCTTGCTGAATTTCAGTGCTGGGTGTTTGCTGAAGCTGTGCACTTAAATCCCTACCCTTGCTGAATTTCAGTGCTGGGTGTTTGCTGAAGCTGTGCACTTAAATCCCTACCAGCATGCAAACTGCACAAAATCAAGGTGTAGATGCAGCTGACAGAGGGGAGCTATTCCCTTATACCAGGGAAGAGATTTCAAATCCTCTGCTCATTTATTGCTTAGTACAATATGATGGGCAGAGCACTGCTGTTAAAATGTGAAACTACAAAAAGGCCACCCCTGTAAACCTATTTTCTGTATGTGAACAGCAATAGTAAAAGTAATTAATTGAGATCTGCCACACAGCAGACGACAAGCCAGTGAGGTGGCCTGTACTTCAGCCAGAAGTCTTCCTCTTCCCTGTTTCATTTTTGTCATTGTCTGAGTAAGTAAGTGGCAATGAAGGGGACAGCACTGAAAATTAAATAATTTTGGCAGACAAATTTTAAAGAGTGCTGCCTTAAATTCCGGCTGAAGCTGCTCAGAACTGTTGCTGGGTATGGAGGCGAGTGCTGCAGAGCGATTGTACGGAGGGGCAGCTGCAGGAGGGGGGAGGGGCAACAGGATGTAGATATAACTGTAGGAACCCATTTATCATCACACTGTCTCCAGAGCATTAATCTAACATTAAAAGCCTTGGGGAAACCACCCATGCACTGTCTCAAACAGGAAGAGCCCTCACGGTCTCCACCAACTAGACGAGAAAAAAAGAAACAACAAACCCCCCCCAGAAAAGAAAAAGAAAGCAGCTTTCAAATGAAAATACTTCCGTTAAATATAGCTGTGCCTCTTCCCCTTGTCAACACTAGTTTCATTTATAGTTTTGTCCGTTAAGGGATTTCCCCCATATCACTGCAATGTCCAATTGTGTGCAGGCTGGGGATGTGATTCTGGGCTCACTCCACAGTACTGCTTTCTTTCCCTCTTTTCAAGACGCTTTTTCCAGCTAGCTCGATTATTAACATAGATAGCTAGCAAAAACAAGCTGAGAAACCGAATGCCTCCCACATTTGAAACCAAGGTATGTATTCCTCTGATTCTCCCCTTCCCCCTACACATTTTATTTTGCTGCTGATTTTCTCTTTTTCCTGGTAACAGCCTCCACCCTCTCCCTTCCCAACCCTAATTTTCCTTCCTGGCACCCTCCCAGTTTTGGGGGATGCTTGGGATGCTTTGGACACTTTTTAGGAAATGGCAGGTCCATCTATGAACACAATTCCATAGGATTACAAGGCATAAAAAAAGCACAGATAAAAACCCCCCACTGAAAAACTGCGGTATTGTTTATGTAATCCCTGGTCCAGTTCTTATTCTGTATCGCTCTTTATGTCCTGGTCCAGTTTACGAGCTGCTGGACCTCCTGCTGCAAAACAGACTGTAAGATCTGCAGGGCAGTGTTTTTCCCTGGTTATTAGTTTTGTAGGACATCTAAGCACATTACTGGGCACCACAATGAGGAAGAAATCAAGCACTGAGCATACACAGCCTGCACCTGAGAGATCTAGGGCCTGATCACTGAAAACTGAAATCTCTATGTGTATCTATAAATACATGGCATGCAACTAACCAGAATTAGAGAATCAGATCCCTCTTAATTTTATTTATGTGTATTCAAATTAATCAACAGTGGTAACAAAACTTTCTTAAAACAGAATGAACTTAAAAATGCGTGACAGATAAATTGGCAAATCTACATAAGAATGAGAAAATTAAGCTGTTGTCCAAGAGTACTAAAGGCGACTGCTAAAAAACCCAGAAGCTAGTTTGCAAGTCAACAGCTCAGAAAATTGTAACATGGTCTCTTATTAAAACAACAGGTGAATGGCATAAAAATGGCAACCAACTAACATGGACAGAAAAAGTAAAAATGTGGAAAACCATGACTGTGGATCTATGGCAGGCATAATTTTAAGTATGATGTTTTACACCTCATTATTGCATTTTGTATCTTACAGACTTTTTAGCTGGCTGCTGGCGTATCTCAAGCCCCATCTTTGCCAGGAGACAGATGATTGTGCACACAGCTAAACCTCTTTGTTCAGTCCTGATCTCCAGAGAGCAACACATCTCACCTCATAGCATGTGAGAGAAGAAACTTCTCAGTACAAAATTTAGTTGTGTTTTTGCAATGAAACTTGTTATCTTACTGTTTCTCTCAATGCTGAGAAACTATTACCAAAGCTGTACCTGTTAGATGAGGAAACACAAAACTCCTGGTACACTGTCACTGAGGAGCAATCTCACTCACACACCTCCAGCAGTTGTGAGACGCTTTCCTAAGATTTTATTTGACAAGATCCGATTAACAAAAATTAGTGGAGCAAAACTGTTTGAATGGGTGCTGCTGGACACGGTGCTCCTCACCCCTTTTGAAAAAATCCCCCCATACAATTGTAGTTAAGAAACACAACAGAAACATGCCAGCCAGTCTTCCAAGAGATAGCTAATTCCCTCCTGATTTCTTGTATTACCATGGCAGTTATATAAGACTCATATGAAAGTAGACTGGCTTTAGAAGTACCTCACACAGTCCACAAAATCCTCAATGAAGCTGTACCTACATCAGGTTTCTGGTGACACTGAAGAATCACCTGAGCTTTACTTTTATAGCTACCAGATGTCATCAGTTCTCTTCAGGGCTCTGCATTCAAGTACAGTGCATTACATAGCGAAGTTGCAGCTCTATAGTTGAGTATTAGAAAAAGGCAACTTCTATTAAACAAAGGCAATTTTTGAAAAATGTTAGTTTGTTAACCTGGCCCTCCTTCTAAGATCATGAAACTGCACTGGGGATGCAAAGCCAAGACACAAGCACCACCCCCACTTCCAGTCTGTCAAGGCAGTTGGGGAGCATGAGCAGAGACAGAAGGTGCTCTGCAAGTGGGGATCTGAAGAAAGGATGTGGTAGGGATGACGTGAAATTACAGCAGACACAAACTGAAAATGCCATGGCAGCAGTGAAATGAATGAAAGTTGCAAATCCGAGTCAGTATGCATTCTTTCTCATAAATTCTGTCACTCTGGTGACTGCAATAATCACTCTATAAAGCAATAATTTCTATCAAATAGCACCAGTAAACAAAGTCTTAGTGCAATAAACCCTTCGAAGACACATGCAGTGAGACTACGAGCTTTTAAGGTTAAAAGCATGAACACAAAGGGCTGAAGAGGAGAAAGCACTGCCACACACTGCAATGAACCAGTCGCTTTTGCTGTGACATGACCAGTGCCCTAAATGGCATCTTTCAGCAGACTTGAGAGAATGGCTTCCAGGTTTTTTCTGCCTCAAAAAAGATGGGAAAACAGAAACCAAGACCATGCATACGTTATATACGCTATGTAAATACGTTACCATATATGAAAAATATGCCCAAATGAACAGTGCACATCTTGGGATGATCTTGGGATGAATGGAAGTGTCTAATCAACTGTGGAATAGTTGGACTACAAACATTTTACAGAGCATAAAAGCAGAGAGGAAATAATGAATGCAGAAAACAATTACTTAAATGACCCCCCCCACCTCAAAAATTGTTACACAAGTCACAAACAGACTTGAAAACTGACTGAAATTCCTAATTGAGAGATTCCCACACTTTTTTTGTACTGACAGTGGTAACAGGTCCTGGTTCTGTGCTATATCTTTTCCCACACTGAGGTGTCTGTATATACTCTCAGTGGTACATACACAGCCATTTGGGAATTCTTGCCCTAGGCAGTGCCAAAAAATGCATATGTAGGACTGTGTTTTGCAAAATTTCACTGATGGGTTTTGCTATAACTGCAAAAATGGAGATGATGGCTGCTCCTTTTTCAGTTAAAAATGGCTTCCCTTTGAAGCTAGATTTGTCATTGATCATAAAATGACTAGGTTTTATTTAATGAACATAAGGATGCTTGTTGTGTGCTTGTTTGATCTGCAGGCTACATAGTTTTAATTGTTTGCAATATGCCTGGCTCACATCAGCAATGCCTGTCAAATCTAGGTATAGCAAAGGCAACTGGGCAGCCACACAGCCCGGGGAATGACACTTCTTCCCCAGAGATGTGTCTCACATCCTCTGAGAGTAAAGCATTCCTCCTTTTAGGCTCTGGCAACTGGGGTGATGCTGAGTATTCCAAATGCTGGCTCATCTGGCACTCACAGCTCCAGCTAAAATTGACATCCACCAAGCGCTCCTTTCATTTTCCAATCTCTTTAGCACCACAAAAAGCATGTTTTTGTAAAACTGCAACCTTGAATTGTAGCAGCTACAGTACCTACTTCTGTGTTTGTACAGGTGAGGGGAATGACAAAGAGGGGTCTGTGGGAGCAATGACTTTTGAACTGTTTCAGTCTTCGCTGGTTACTCGAGAGTTACTTTGGGGATGCCCTGATGAGCCATAGTTAAGTGTCTGTTGAACAAAGTTTTCTGTTTGTGAGCTAAGTGGACTTAGTTTTCTCTTGTTAATCTAAATAGCTTGCTGTTCAAATAATTTTTAAAACCCAGGTGTTTTTCAGTCATTTGCAAATTACTTGATTCAATTACTCACACTATAACATCCTTCACTGAAACATTTGCTACTGTGGAATGAAACAGATAATAAAGAATTATGAACATCAAGTTGCCTTTTACACACACCTTGGGTATCTTGATGATGAACAGCCTCTATCCCAACACTGACTACAAGTAACAAGCCATTTCTACAAATCTTTGTGTAACTAATGCCCAGTGTGGCCCTCTGCTCTGGAAAATAGTGAGATTTCATATGGAGATCTGTGTCATTTCTTTCAATAAATTTTCCTATCTCTTTAACTCAAGCAGTGCAGACTGAGGTTTGCAAATACAGAGATCTTAAATTCAATTTCTGAAAATCACTAAATTAATGATGTTATTACTTTAAAAGAAAGAGAGAAGAAAAACAAAAGGCATAAACTATTTGACAATCCCTTTTTTTTCTCTAAGAATTTAACTATCGCCACATAGAAATAACCAGCACTTCTTTTTAAATTGACTTCTCTGACATTGTGTTGTCTTTCTTTTTGGAAATTTCCAATATAAGCTCCTCCAATCCTCACCTCTTAAGTAACACAGTGTTCCCCTTCAAAGTATTTGGCAGGTAGAGGAGACAAAAATGAAGAAGGCTTTAAAAATTATTAAAGCTTCTGGCTCAGCAGAATCAGCCTGCAGTTGCTATAATGGGATCCACCAGCAATCTCAAGTTTTCTGGCTGCACAAGTGCCTATTTTCTTTAAGTCTTGTACCTGGCACTACTGCTGAGATTTTGACCAAAGTACCATTCATGCAAGAATGGAAGGCATGTAAGAGCTGACTACAGCTATACAGGCTGCAGGGCAAAAAAAAGAAAAAAAAAAGGTTGCTAGGGGCAAAGGAAAGTAATCTTTACGACCATAAATGGGTATATGGGCAAAATTCCTGGGAGATTCAGAAACATTAAGTAGAAACATTCCACTGCGTCATGAGTCAAAAGAAAATCACGCGCAGGAGGAGCAGACGTTCACACACAACTCCATCAGCTGCTTCACCATGTTACCAAACCCAAGTAACTCCAAAGCTGCCCGCACAACTGCTTGCCAAAGAAAGCAGATGCAAGCAGTGGTAAAACATTCATCCTGAGTTTGACGTCTGGGTCCTGGGAGTGCCATGTAAGCAGGAAGGCAAGAAGGGCAGAGTGGTGCAATGTGGTGCTCTGAAATAAATTACAACCCCACCATGGCAGCTAAAAAACGTCCACAAAGACCCCCTGTGAAATACAACCGTGAACAAAATAATTTCCTCCAAAGACTAATGATGTACAAACAACACAGTTAATGCTAAATGAAGACTTTTGTAGGTCTAGATTTATCACTGTAGAGAAGCAAGGTACACGTATCCCTAAGGGCAGATTTGAATGCAATCTCTGTATGCAAAACCAGAAGCAAACAACTTTAGTTAGAGCAACTGTATTTTCTTAATTCGGGGCCTAGCACATGCTAATCTAGCTCTTGAGGCAAGTGATGTAATTTCTTGCCATTGCCCAAGAGGATACAACGACGGTCTTCACCGTACTTGACTGCAGCTGCCATCTCAGCCTAGTATTTTCTCTTCTATATGATGCACTGAGTGAGAACTGAGAATGTAACAGGGATCCCTATCCGTGCTTCTCCTTAGATTTTTGTCTAAACTGAATTTTGTATCCATAAAAATATGGTCATAAACCCTCAGTGTACATATATGCAAAGGCTTCACAAAAAGGACAACCAGTTTCTTGGAAATATGCTTGGTCACAGTAAGTGTCTGGTGCCTTAAGCCACTGATAAGATTCTACTAACAGTTACAAAAAATAACGGTGGACAAGAATTGTGCACCAGATCTTGTTTATTATTCACAGCAGACTGAGATTCTTCTCTTAGTTGAGGTTTTTGTTTCTCAGTAATACATCCTTGAGTGCCTCTCTGGTTTTGGCAGTGTCTGCTTATTTGAAGCCTTACCTTTGCAATTACATACAGGGCTTAACAAGGACACACATTAGCAATGTAAAATAGAGAACTGCAGTTGAAATATATTTTTAGAAAAATCAGCTGAACAATAAGGCTTACATATTTGTTTCAAGATTAGGATTGCTAAATGATTAAAATTCTTTCCAGAACCCTGGAAATGTGTTCTGTATTACAAGCTCTTTCACAGTCACTGGGAAGTATAAAGAAAGGATTCCTAGCTGTAGGTAAAATTACAGTATGTCTAGTTACCCAAAGTTTTGTAGAAGTGATTATTCACTAATATTAAATGTTACGCCCTTTTTTCTTGGATATTGGACCTGTTCACCTTCTGCCAAGAATTCAGAGTAAATGTCTGCTACCCAAAATTATTTTATTATGTGCCAAAGAATGTTTTTGGCAGGTATTTTTTTTTCTTTTTCATGCAGGAAAATATGTTGGAAAAGATTAATACAACTTGGAAATGATCTTTTGATGAGTGGTACTTGGCACTCACTGTTTAAGCCTTTCTGAGGGCCGCAAATTAACAAAGAGAGAAATAAGATACAGACAGAAAACAGAGCACAAGCAATGGAAAGAGGAACTTATAAAAATCTCTTGAAAACAAGGTCTAAAATAATCCCCTTTTTCACTCACTCTGTGAAAATGAGAATGACAATTGCAAATAAATATCAGTACAGATCTAGCAATTTAATGCAGCTATGAGCAAAGTTTGAAACAGCTTACAAAGGCCACAAGGACGAAATTAATCTTTTCCTTCTGAATAGATGGGATGCTGTTATCTTTCAGCCCTTGTCTGTGCAACCCAACACCCAAAGAGAGACATGCATAATTTTAAGGATCATGTTTATAGAAGAGGCTTTCACAGTTGTATACACTTGCCTTAAGCTATGTTCTTCTCTCTGTTCTAACATGCACCTGTAAGTGGTGGCAAGTAGGACACCACAGCTGACACTCAGTGGACGTTCAGGAACCTAACACCAGGATGGTTTCTGTGGGTAGTGACTACAAACGGAGCCCTAACACAGGATGGGTGGGAGGAGGGGTGGTCTGTAAGTTCCACGGCTGTGCAGGCACAACATTCTCAGCATAGAGGTTATTAGCAAAACTTGCAAAGCTCCACTGGGCCTGGAGACTCAAACTGAAAAGCAGTAAAGTGAGAAATGTGTAGCACTGCACTGGTTTTACCAGCAAAGCCATTTTAACCTTTAGACATCTGTCTTCTACCCAGCATGCTATTTTCTTAATACCCTAAAAAACCTGTATTTATGCAAGCTTTAAAAAAACAGGACATTAAGTGATCAGAACCAAAATTTGTGCCATGGAATAAATTTGTAAAGGTGTAATTGTTTATGTTTGTGTAACTTAAAAATCACTGTTTGCTCAGTCTCCAAGGTCCAACATTGTACAACAACTTTCAGGCCAAAGAAAAATTGAAATAGCCAAGTTTAGAAAACTGTGAAGAGACCTAGAAGGAAACATGAGGTAAGCAGGTTTTTGCAAATGGCAAAACCCCAAAATAATTAGTGTATTTCTTTCCTTCACATGAACTTAAAAATTCTGCACCGATTATGAAACAGGGTAAATACAAAGAAATTTTTAAAGGGACCTCTTGAACTGCACCACAAAACATTTAAAACTATTCTTTATACATTTGTATATAAAGAGATATCTGGTCACAAAAGTCATAATTTTGTGCATGTAAAACCATAAAAATGGATCCCATACAGCCTATTACATTCTTCTGAAAATTTACCAGAACAAAGTAGGACAAAACCAATAACCTCTTTACCTGTAAAAATATGTTTTCCTCACCACAATAGAATTTGGATTTTGTGAAGCCAACCATCAAATGCTGCTAGAACGTATTCATTGCTCCATGAAAAAAGTGTCCAGTTTGGTTTTGACTTGCACAGATGCTCAGCTTCATCTTTCCCAAGATCTGTAGCTTTGTTAAATTTAAACAAAAAGGCTTGTTGCCTTCTAATGCCAACCCCGATTTTCTTAAAATGTATTTATTGT
Organism: Oriolus oriolus; assembly: GCA_013400235.1. NCBI lineage: Eukaryota > Metazoa > Chordata > Aves > Passeriformes > Corvidae > Oriolus > Oriolus oriolus. Next base: position 646,049 of record VXBT01011976.1, read on the forward strand.
TTACAAAGAGAATAAATCTTTACTAGCAGAGACAGAAACTGTGCATAATAATACAGTTCTTATTTTAGAAATGGATTTGTCCTTTCAGCATAATCCATTCTCAAACAATGAAGTATAATTTCAATTCAGAGTCAGTCCCACTGTTTCTGCAATCATACAGTCACTACCTTCCCAGTTTAGAAGAAATACAGAAAAGTAGAAGAGATATAAAAAAAATGAGTCATGGTTTATTAAAATGTCTTATATATCCTTTTGATAATACACTATTTTATGACAAAAATATTATGCTAGAGGCATTATATATATATAAAAATATTATATTATATTATATGGAATATGTGTAGTTGCTGATGGTTTCCTGTTGTATAGCTACAATCATTCCGAGGTGACTTTTATGAAACACTCTGATTTAAACCATTTTTTTGGGTCAAATTTCTTAAGTGTTCTTATCCAATGGTCACTTTAACACGTATTGCACTTCTAGAATGACACTGTGGCATTATTTATCTAACATAATTCATGAAAACTCTTGTGACTTTTGGTTCTATGGTTCTTGGCTGCTTCTACAGCCAACTTCCCATAAATCAGAGACTTGGATCAAAACCTTAAGTTATTTTATTTTAATTGAGTAGACTGGCCCTAAAAAGGATAATGCGTCATATAAATAGGACTACATGCCCACAAATCAGGTCTGTGCTAAACCATGAGAATTAAAACCAGAGATTGTTTTGGTCTAAAGCCTCACTATTGTACAGCTGAAAAGGTGAAAGGATCCCTGCCTTCAGTCTTAACACCAGTTTCTGAAAAATACAGTTAGCATCTCATTCATCCTGCATTTAGGGATATATTTTCACCCACAAATTCACAGACAGTACTCTGAAATAATTGAAAAATAATTTTAAATATTGTCCCAGCACCCATGTAATACTCTTTACTCAGAGGATTTCAATACATTTTAGGATTATAAACATTCAGCATCTGCTTTGAGGTATTGTTCATAGTATTAACTTTGCTTTCAAAGAGGAAAATTGAAGGACAGAAACTTTAGGGCAAGGTATAAACACTCAGGTTTTATGTATGCTCTTGAAAAATGTATCACTTTATTTACTCAGTAATACCTGGTCAGCAAGTCACACCAGCACAGTGCAAAGAGGTTGGAAGTGTCTTTACGTTGGTGCAGCTGAGGTTGGTCCATGAGCTATAGTCTGTGCTGCAGGCAGGACACATGAGGCCCAACAGACTGTGGCAACATGCATGCGGACACAAATAATGTAGCCACAGACTGTTACTGAAACAACACTAAAATGTTTGCTTTATCTCTGCCTGGCAGGCTGTCATTTCAAGGATGCATTTTTCCCTCAGCAAACAAAAGGTCTCCATCATCCCAGCCTTTAGAGCACAGCTATGTGCAGAGCCTTGGGAACACTGCAGTGACTGCCCTGCAGACCTTTAAGTACAGGCTGTCCAAAGGATCTTTGAGGCTCTCCAGCATTGAGAAGGAGGTTAGACTACTTGAACATGAGCCAGCAGTGTGCCCTTGCAGCAAGGAAAGCCAAGAGCATCCTGAGCTGTACTACAAAAAGCACTGCCAGAAGGTCAGTGAAGGGGATCCTCACCCTATACTCAGCCCTGGGGAGACAGGCCTGGAGCACTGTATCCAAGTCTGGGCTCCCCAGCACAAGAGGGACACGGATACACTGGAGAGAGCCCAGTGAAAGCCCACAAAGATAATCAGTGGACTGGAGCATCTGCCATACAAGGAGAGCCTGAGAGAGCTGGGACTGCTCAGCCTGGAGAAGAGAAGGCTCACAGAGGACCTTATCCATGTGCAAAAATACCTGAGGGAGGTGCAAAGAGGATGGACGCTTCTTCCAATGGTGCCCAGTGACAGGAGGCAATGGGCACAAACTGAAACATGTGAAATTCCACTGAAACAAAACAAACCATTTTTTACTGTGGGGGTGATAAAAGTATTGGAACTGGCTGTCCAGTGAGGTTGTAGACTCTCGATCTTTGGGAGATATTCAAAACCCAACCAGACACAGCCCTGGGCAACCTGCTGCAGCTGACCCTGCTGTGAGCAGCGGAGATGGATTAGATGATCTCCAAAGGCCCCTGCCAACCTGAACTATTCTCTGATTCTGTCATCTCCTGAGATACCACCCAGACTGAGCTCTCCTATGATCCTAATGAGCCAAATTGCAAGAAAACATAAAAAAAGGCAAAAGAAAAATCATTATCCACTGACTCTGCCATCAGTGCACACTACTGCTTTTACTGTCACACTGGACAAGTGCCTTTATTGACCAAACAATTCATTCTTCTAATGAATTATTCTTCAAGGTATAGATTTTAATAATTTAAGAAAAAAACAGGCACTGTACATTCCCCTTCTACCTAGCAGCAGTCTTCCTACACAAAGGAAGCAGTTAGCTTTGAAGCAAATTTAGCTGACCTATATATGCCAATCTTTCATGCTTTGCTTGATCCGAATTATTTTCAACATGCACGTCTCTTGTCTGTGACTCAGGGACTCTGTGCCATACACAGTTGTTCAAAAAATACTCTATAAACACACCTCATGCAGGCAAAGTATGGACTTCAGAGAAAAATTACACAGGCTTATGTAAGTAAAGACTGTTGCATCAGGCACCATTTCAAAAGAACAGAATACTGATCTTCAGTCATCCCCTACTGCCTGAGAACTCACGCAAGCAAACCGTGATGTTTACATTTTCTGTAAGATTTCTTTGTTGAAAAAGAGAATTATTCTATTAAAAAGGTAGTTTCCTTCAAATTTTTTTAATTCCTTTTCAGAAAATTGCAGATGTCATTGGGAAAAAATTGTAATTTAGTACTATTCCAACTACTAGTATTTACTTTCATCACAAGAATGAAATCCCAGAAACATCGTAATATCAACATTTTGGATTCTCTCATAATTTCCAAAGGCAAAATGACAGCAAAATGCCTTGGATGTGGTTAACAGGAAAGGCCCATATTTGCACACACTTAGCTACAAAGGATTTTGTGATTCACAGAAACCCTTTGCTCTATGCCCTTGAATATATGCCCAAAACATTAGAGAAAATATTTTTTTCTAGGAAAACAAGGAAAAACTACAAACCAGGTAGACCAATGTGCTGCTATAATCCTGAATTTACGGAATGAAAAACCTTTTTTATTAGCTGTCTTCATTTTTATGGTTGGGAAGAAAACAAAAGAAAATTCTAAAGTAAAATGGTAAATTGTCCCAAGTCAGCATCTAAAAATGTCATTGACATCTTTTTAGCAAAAGCATCTAGCTACTGTTTTTATCGTCTTAGACATGGTACAGATTGTACATGGTGCAGATTATACACTGGGGAACAGTTATCAAGTGTGTGTCATAAAACATGGAAAAATTCAAACCAAAAAGTAAAAATTTGAGTGAAAATGGAAACTTACACAATCTTAACTCTAACCAGTCTTTGCAAGACATTCATTACAATAAAAGTTCTACTAGAGAACAGGGTAAGCCACAGGCAACTGGGGAGCTGATTTTCAGACAAGAATTCTAGACTGCAACATGCATACAAATGCTAGAAAAGGAACACTGTTAAGTGATTAATGCATCCAAAATATCCACTTTGAAGAAGCTTTAATAACTGAATTGATATTTTTGGGCTGGGTAGGGAAGGTAATTTATTGTAGCATTTGGACTGACGATAGGATTTGCCACTCACAATAGATGGCAACACATTTTAGATTAAAAAGTAGGAGAGAGATTTGATTTCCCTTGGTTTTGCCATCCTCCCTCAACTCTTAGAAATTTCCCTGGGATCCTTATTACTCCTCATTACATTGTACTGCTCTGACTTTCACTCCAAAAGACAAGTAATTGTCTGTTTCTCTTTTGGAAAAAAAGGAACAGGAAAACTCTACATTATGAATTCTATATTTTTTCTCAGAAACTGAAGAAACCCAACAGAAGGTCTATATCAGCAATGAAGATGGCTGCTAGCAAAAGTACGCTTCTCAAGTGTCTGAATAGGTGCAAAGTTAATACAATAAACATTACTGTATTAGTATTATATTTATATTAATATTATATACTATTAATTCTAATTAATTAATAAACATAATTTGGGCACCAGAACTGTGGCTACTTTGGTATAGCTTTTTTCACTTTCATCAACGTACCCGCTTTGTTGATATAACTGCGCCCTCCACAGGAGTATTTTGAGTGCTCCTGTCTCCACACTGGCTGTACACTCTTAGTGTGGATGTACCTAAGCCTGATTTTAGTAACTGGGGCCAACATTTCATTTAAAGGTAGGCTTTTTATCAAGACACCTAGAAACACATATAACCTGACTTTAAGAAGTTTGACTCCTGACATAAACAATGCTTGAAAAGCCTCAGCACTTTTAAGAATGACCACTTCAAATTGTGCACTAAAAGACTTCATAATAAAAAAGGAGAAAAGCAGACATTGCAAGACTTGACTTTGGATAGAAGAGATAACCTTGAACTGAAAAGAAACACTCGTTCTCTTTGTACCTCAAGAAGGGGGCATTCATGGTCTTACTCTGGAAGTGACAACACCTAGTGACCTTAGTGGTGGAATTCCTATGGCATTAAGCCATAGACCATAAATGGATATTATGATGGACTGCTTTGATTTTCTGGGCATAGATAAGCACTGAGACGGTCACCTATGTGAAGAGGTGGCTATTTACTTACTTACTTTAATACAGCTAAACATTTAGAGCCTTAACTTGTCCAAGTCCTGTGTTGTACAGGAGGGATTTGACTGCACCGCGCCTGGACCAGGCACCTTCTCCAGCCTGCTCCTCCAGCAGCAGGCAACTCAAAGCAGTCTCCCTGGCTGTATTTTTTTCTGTTAAACCCCATGATCAGTCAGTAAAACTCACCAAATGCCACAACTTACTATTGGGTTCCATCTGCAGATGTACTTGGTAATCATTCTGTATTTCCTTCCAGGTAACTGATAAAGCCCTTTGAGCAGCATTGTGCCAAGAACAGATTCCTGTGAGTTCCCACTAGAAGTAACTCTTGAGATGAATTAGGCCCAATTATAATCACTTTTCAAGATGTTTCTGTTATCCCATTTTTAATCCACTTGATAATTCTGAATTACACTGATTTTACTCACTGTTACTTCATTTTGGCTTTAACCACAGTGTCAATAAGACTAAATAAATGTCATAAAGTAGTCTAAGTGTATTAACGTCAGCACAGCTATCTCTGTCAACTTCATTTCTGATCTTGGAAAAAGCAGTATCAAGTATGTTTGACAAGATCTATTATCCATAAAAACTTGCTGGCTGGCATTTGGCATGATGTCATCTCTTCATTTTTGTTGGAGATATTTAGTCTCAGCCTTCCAATGACTGTGCTTGACCTATAGTTACCTGGATCATCTTGTTTAACCTTTAAAAATTCTGGCACAACATTTGCTTTTTCCAGTTCACTGAAACTCCCCTTAGTATGCCAAGATTTGTTAAAAAGCAACAATAATGGTTTAGACAGTTCAACTCTATTAATATTCTCTTGTGCAAGGTTTCTGGTCTGACAGAAAATTAAGGAGGAAATACATACAAGAGCTGAACTCCTACTAGAATCACCTCAGCATTTTCATAATGACGTGTAGAGCCCCCTTCAGCATCTCTGCTACAATGCTTCAAAGAATCTCAAGTGTTTATGTACCTCGCAGATGCAAAATGTATGAAATATTACAGGGACATTTTGCTTTTTATATACTTATTCTGCCATATGTATCTCCTTTGTTACTTCTCTCTTCCTCCCACCATTTGCCTACATTTTATGGTAAAGTTTTACATGATAAGATTAAAGGACAGATACCTGAAAAAAAAGAAGTGAACTTCTGTATGGTCTTGTAAGCAACATTCACAGTTGTATCTGATAAAATTTTTAGAAGCTTTGGGTTCAGCTAATGTTAACAAATAATCAATGTAATAACCCTGTTTTTTGCAAACTCCTTAAACTGTAGGGGTTTGAACTCAGACTGTATTTAAATCTGGCATGCATTATTTCTGAAGCTATGGATTAAATAACTTTCATCTGCTGTCACATCTCATGGCATTTATAGTAGCAGGTGGAAAGGCAAAATGCTGTATAACAGTTTCTGCCTTATTGCGTAACTTCATCTGAAAATACAGATATAAAAATTTCTTTGGAAAAACCAATGACAGGAAAAAAGCTTCAAACTAAATGTAAGAAGCTTTTTTAGCAGTTTAGTGGATTCATCATTGGTTATAGCTACTGTTTGCTGAATGGAATTCCTAACAAACTGCCAGGTATATCTACTACGCCCATATCAGTTTGAAGCATATTTGAATATTTCTTCAAATATTTAACCTCAACTTCCACTCTCTTATATGAGTAAAATACTCGTGGAACAGAACAGTGGAAATACAATGCTTTTGTGAATGCCTTCAGTATGTGTGGTTTAAATAAGAAAAATTTTTGACCCTCTAGATAAGAAGGTAAGAGCAGTACAACTTGCCATTAACATATAAATTTGCATGTAAAGTTCTCCGTAAAATGGCAAAAGTGACTGCTTGCTTGTGGGAGATGTTACCTAGAGTAGCTTTTTCCTGACATTTGGCTGATCCCACCATTCTGGATTGACTTTGTAAAGCTTCCTGAATCACTACACAACACTAATTCACCTGCAGATGTATCAAGAGAAATAAAAAACCAACGTTGGTTTTCTTTTTTCACATCAGGAAAAGCTACTATATTAATACACTGTTATGCAGAATCTCCTACAACCCAAACATAACAATGTAAAATAATTTCAGGATTCTTTATGCTTTGATTACATCCATTGGTGCACTGCTCTAATGTCTAAAAGCTCTTTCCAGTGCAGTACACAATGGCTCACTTTTAAAAGTAAACTTTGTCTGGATGAAGTTTTAGTTTTGTTCATTCATCTTTTTCTTTCATCTGTTTGCACACCAGATCTAGACAACTTTTTATAAGTTCCATTATAAGAGAGTATAAGAACATCTAACACAGGCCACAAGTGGACTCTCAAAGAACTGTTTTAAAAGACCAAACTCTAAAAAAGTATGATTAATCTTCTTAATTTCAGTGGAGATTCTTTGCATAGGGATTTGGTTTCCTGGGATTTAAACAGTCTTGCAAGTGGAAGAAACAACTCAAAATAATGTATCTAATGAATACTAGTTATAGTGACCAACAGAAGCAGGCTAAGGCCATACCTTCTACCTGCTGGAATTCTGGCTCTGTGTACAAGACATCTGTCAGGTCTTGAGGGCTTATTCTAAAACTAGCTTCAAGTCTTCTGACAGGATGATATCTATTTTCCACAGATTTTTTGTTTGTTTGTTTCAGCATATGAAACATGAAATATTTTTAGTAAATTCTACTTTTACCAACACAAAACACAGGGCTGTGATGTTGGCTATAAATCCTTTGTCAATGTTTCTCAGCTCCCCTATCAGCTCTACAGTAACGGAACATTTTCCATTAGCTAAGAGACTTTCTACTTCTTGCAGTCAGAGTGGAAAGAAGATTACGGAAACAAAATAAACCCAAAATGTAAGTTTCAATTTCATTTTTTAAAAACATTTTAAAGCCCCATGGTATTTTCCAATATGAAAACAGATAGAGGCGGAAGTGGTACTGAGACACAGCCATTCTGACACTTGTGCAGCTCAGTTTACACACATAATTACCCTAAGAATGGTCTAAAACATCAGCAATTTGCACCCAAATTTCTGTTTATAGCCAACACAAACCCAATGTAAACAATTTCAAGTAGCTAAGAAAAAAAAGATACAACATACACATGCTTTTTGCCTTTGCTGCCAAAAATGACTTTGGCTGACGTGATGTAACTACCAAAACATTTGTTAACATAATGTTATTTACTTCCTTGTTTTGCCTAACTGCAATGTTTGTTTTGTACCTGCGCATGTTTGCACTTTTATTATGTTCCAGACCATGATTTCAAAGAAACATGGGTTAGTGCAAGAAATATTTAGTCTGAGTACATACTCTGAACACTCAAGGCAACATTCCTAGAGCAACATCATGCAAAAAGACAATTTTCCCACCTCATTTCTGACCAAAAGTTATGAAGAAAGACAAGGAATTTACCCGATTCCTGGAGATAGCGATATACCAAGAAATTCACTTCGTCACTGGTTATGCTCATCTTAGCCCAACCTCAATATGATGAGGTTTACGAGAAGTGTGATCCACGCTCTGTTCAAAGGGAGAGAAAAGAACAGGTTTGTTTTACCTTAATTTACTGTGAAATGTGTTATCAAAACAGAGGTGGGAATTGTTACAATATGTAAAGATGTCATACAGTTATTAGAGCTGTAACGCCCCAGTGTGAGGCAACCATTAAATACTGTGAATCAAGTACTGAGGCTGTACTGCACCTTCTACTACAACTCAGGAGCAGTATTTACCATATATTAGAGAGTCAGAGGCAACATTTTAAACATTGGAAGACTTTTCTAACGTCAACTCTTGTACTTCTGTGGCTTTACTACAGGTTCTTTGGAGACTCCTCTTTACTGTGTGAACATTTTCTTTTCAGAACTGATGGCAATCACAGTCACGTATAACACACCAAATTATAAGGTTTTTGCAGCCCTGAATTTGTTATCCAGTTTTTTGTCCAGTCGTTCATCCACTGAAGACAGATTCTTTCCTTAGAAAACCACGTTATGCAATGAATGGGGCAGGAGGAGAAGAGAAAGAACACCATATACCTTGAGCCAACAAGTGAGACAAATATCCCTGCATTATATAAAGCTGTAATATTATAATGTCTCTGTTGATTAATGGCGAGCAAGAATTAAACTGCAATTTTTCATTTAAGCAATCGCAACCTTTAGGATGATGGTTTTACATTACTATTTTGGGCATATACTCTGGTAATAAAAACACTGGGTTTAGATGATAAATTTGTTTTGAACGTTTTCCATTAAATCTTGATGATTCATTCCTGTTTGGGAATCTGACTTAAGTAGCTTGGTTTTAAAAGACCTAAGTACTCCTCAGACATAAACTTTACAGCTGTGTCAGCCACACCATACCTATAAGTGATCACGCACAGCTTTGGCCGCAGAGGCGCACACTGGGCTCTCACCGCGCACTACAAATGAAAGACCGTAGGCGTGTGCCAGGTGTTTTGATTTCCCGCATGTCTCTTCTTGGCAAGAGGAAAGGTCGTCTTTGTTCATCAAAAACCTCCTCAGTAATTCCTTCTGCCTAAAGTAGCACCTGCTACTGCAGGCGATCCTGATCAGCGACGTTTCCCTTGCTGATGGTCTAAACCAGCAGGTCACTCATGACTGTAACAGATGTCTTTGCATATTTATGTAAATGGAGGTCTTTTGAACACTGGTAAGTCTTTTATTATCCCGGGCCGTATTTCATCAATAGCTCGGATGCTGGTTTTCCATATGAAACCATAGCTTGCTAATTTGGCAGACATCTTCCTCAAATATTTGAGTCTTAATTGTCCCAGTTTGCATTTCATGGAGAACAAGAAGAAACAAAGTACTGAAAATCATTCGGTCTCCGTAAGGAAAATTTAATCTCCTTTGGAAAGGATGAACACTTTCTGCTGAGATTCTGGCTGAGGACAGCATCAGCTGTATCCAACATCCATTCCTGTCACACATGCCACGTATTGCCCTGGGAAGCCACCCAGTCTCTTTTCTCCTCAATATCTCACCTGTAAAATGGGCTCAAACGTTTCTGCCACATGATTAGGAGACCAGAAGCACTGATAGTGGTAAGGACTTAAGTTACCAAGGCTGGCAACTGCAGGCAGCGAAAGCACGACTTCCAGTATAACTTCACACACACTTCTTCCAGATAAACAGACTTGGACCCGAATAATTAATAACCCCCAGTGCCCTTTTTGCATAATCATCACTGCACAATGAAGAACAAGACAGACATTCACAGCAACAGTTAAGGCCATTTTCTTCTCCGAGTGCTTAAAATACATCTGTATCGTTGCTATGGCCATGATAGTAATAAATCAAGAGAATTTGATAGCTATGGGTTGAAAAAAACCCCCCAGTTTTAAAAGCATTTTATAAATAGCTATTTCAGAGTTTGGTGGTAGGAAAGTTGGTAAAGATGAAACCTCTTACAAAAATTCAGTTTCAGCAATGACGTACTCTGTGGTAAGATGAACTTTATTAAAAAAAAAGCCAAAAAACTACGAATGCTATTTCTGGGTGCATACTGCCAATTTAAGACATTAACATGGTATTTCCCACATACAGAGGGTTACTCTGGGAAAGGGGAGGCAAGGGAAAGGAAGAATGCTGGGTTTTGTTTGTTTTTCTAAAGATGACTTTTCTTGAATTAATTAAAATCAGAGAAAATCAGTGTGATTGCAAAATAAAGCCTCCCAGCTCCAGAAAAAACCCACTCTACAGCAGCTACGTTTGTATCAGAATCCCAAACACACCGAGTAATAGTTGGATTTGCAATGCATTTTCCCTGAAGTCAGTCAAAAGGAATTACTCTGACATATGTGCCAGATCATATCTTTATACACACATTGTTACCATGCCACAAATAACCAGATGATCTCCACTCATATATTTGAGGTTTCTTCCCTCCCACAGATGCCAGTGTAGTAATCAGATACACAACTGTAAAGCTTTTACCCGTCCCAAGCAAGACACAGATTTTGGCTTTTACCCAGAGAAATCTATTCATTAGAAATTTGGCTGACCATGCTCAATTTCATTAATGCTCTTTCTGATTCCCTTCTTCTCTGCAAATAAACAGTCCAAATAGAAGTAGCTAAAAAAGACATGGTGGGGAGGAGAGGAACATCCTAATGTTTTGTGTATCTCCAAGACTGATGCATAAGGAACAAACAACTAGCCTCTCCCTCAATACATTTTTTACATGTAGAAATGCAAACTTCTGTAGGAAAGCACAGAAACTTTCAGTAACCACTGTGATAGATTAATTTCTGCTAACTGATGGTCTCCTTTTGTTGCTGACAACTGGTATTACCTAGATTAATAGTTTCTTAAAAGAAACAACGTGAAGTTTATAAACAATACTGATGTGCCTTTGGAGACATTTCACATTTAAACTAGCAATAACATCTTAATTCTTCAAAATGTCAAGAGGATTAACAAAAAGCATTCAAACGTGTTTGAACTGTCTTTACTTGAACACTTTTTCCTGCGCCCAGTTACATATAATGGGAAGTTCTATTCACTTCAACCTCACTTTAAGAATTTGGGTTGTGATCCTGCAGATATTTCAGAATGCCCAAACATATGACCTGACCCAATTAAGACTTCCCAAAGTATAATGGATGCAAAACATACAAACCCCATCAGTGGATGGATGAATGCTTCCCATACAGGGGTAAAAATCTGGGATATTACCTCAAATACCACCATAGTGCTTCTAGGGCTGCTTGTCTTTTGCTGAACCAAGTGGTTCACCTGGTGCTGAGCTGGCTCCAGTGAAGCTAAAACTGCAGCATGCTTCCCTGTGCTCCGGGCAGCCAGGACAGCCTGCTTCCCAGAGTAACCACACGATCTGATTTGGCTCTGGACACCAACATACCAGTGTTCTCAAATTAAACCTTCCTGCAGCACTGGGAATCCTGCTAATGGGCCATGCTAGCGGCTCTGGAGAAGGCAGCCTCATGTACAGCCATGGTTTAGCACAGTGATAGCCAGGTCAACTAAGAATAGTTTATTTACATCCCATCATCCCCTAACTCAAGGATTGCTCTTCCTTTGCCAGGCATATTTTAGCACTGCTGCCACAAATAAGGGAGATCTGGCTGAAGAATCAAGGGAAAATGATCTTTTCAACTTTGAAATAGCATCGAAAGACTCAGCTCCTCTGCCTCTTTTCTAAATGATGGTCACAGGGTCCTCCAGGGCTATGTCCTGCCCTCCAGACCAACCCTGGGGCAGGGGACGGCTGAGGTTATTTCAGGAAATGAGTTTACATTTGCTACTTGAAGCAGCATGCCATCCATAGAGACTGGGAATTACCAGTCAATCTTCCCCTCAGGAAGGCGGAAACAGGTCAGACATTTAGAGAAAACACCTAAACTAAAACCTAAACCTGAAACCTAAATAGGAACTCAGGCACTTCCCATTTGTGCATCCAGCCCTGCTGACAGAAATTTATCAGATGGCTGGTTTGGCCCTCATCTTACACCTTGAAAAATTCTGCAAGCTCCAGTCTGCGTTAACTGAGTGCTGAGCAGTTGTCAGCTTTTTGGGAGGGTTTTTTTTTGGGTCATTATGGTAAAATAAACACTGTCCACTTCTCCCTTCACACCCCCCTTGCCTACAAACCCCAGCTGAAACACACAAATTTTCATTTATTTCCTGTAGAGGCCAAAATGTCTTTTTACAATTGATATTTTAATGACAACAACAACATTGTCATTAAAATGATGGGGAGGTATGAAGAGAAATTGTGTATTTGCTTTGGGGAAAAAAAGGCAAAAAGCAGAGGTTCCATAAAAATGAAAACATTCCAGAAAGTTCAAACATTTAATGTTGTTGACTTGATGCCCGGCTGCATGGGAACTGGAGTTCACATACTTGTGCTCCCATTTTCTCACCCAAGATGGATCTGTGCACTAAAGCGCATCTCTCAGGACCCAATACAGTCTCCCCATCTCAGAGAAGAGAATGTGAACGTAATTACTAAAACAGACTCTAGGAAGGCACCGTGACAGCACAGCCAAATCAATGTGTTACTGTTTTGTATATGCTCTGTAGTTTAATGAAAAACATTTCCCAAAGCCAGAAGCCACTTCTCACAAAATGAGTCATTTAGGCAATCTCTGTGTTTTCTGTTGAAAAATACTTTCATCAGAAACTTTCAATGAGCCCTACGCTTCTGTATTTCTCAAATGCGTCTTACCACAGAGCCAGAACAGAGTCAGTAGCCAGCAGCTCTTCCCCAAAGGCTGACAAGCTCTGCTTGGCCCTCACCAATGCATTCCTCAGTCTTGGCTTTTATCACAGCTGCCTCTTCTCGTGGAGAAACTCCAGTATGCTGCTTTCTCAAAATGCCAAACCAAACTTCTGGGAGAGGAAAAGAGCACACTGCTTCTTCTCCCCTCACAGTCTCTCCCACCATTTAACGAAACTAAAGAGTAAAAGATCTTTTCTTTACTAGTATCCTGACAAGGGAATTGAGACCATCACGCTCCTGATTACAAGGTATGAAGCATGGAAGAATGGTTCTTTCCAAACTCCGCTCATGACAGTGACCAAATTAACAGTGAGCCCTGTTCAAAATGCAGCTTGCGCAAGCATGACTTCCTGACTCCTCCTTATAAGGCTTGATCAAGACACCTTGCTTCAAAATAACTAAATCTAAACAGTTGCCCCCTCTAGAGATCTTGCACTTAAGAATGCAAATAAAGATGTGCAGTAAGAGCTGCACAGTGTTTCCCTGGCCTTTCTTAACGAGGATACAAATATGTTAACCATCTTCACTCTGCAAATGATCGCCATATGTCACCCAAACCATTTAGTGACAAAAATGAGGCAATTCAAATATCTCAGATCTATTGTTCTACGCTTGTTACAGATGCTTACAGATGTCTTTGCATCATTTATACTGTTAATATTTTCAAGCTTTCTTTACAAGAGCACTAGCAAATTTGTTGTTTTGGGGAAGACAAAAGCTGAGATTCCCCAGAACAGAGTGATCTCCTTTGGGAATGGTTATTGAGTTGTACAGTATGCCCTGTCTCACTTAGACGTCTGTCACCCATGTTTATAGCACATCAGTAAGGACAGGGACCTCAATAACAGAAGGCAACAGGCTTGTAAGAAATCCTGCATTGCCAAATGTAAAGCCTGGCTCTTATTTTGGTTTTAAGTCTATTTATCTACAGTGACCTTCTGCTGATTTTTAGAAGACCACACTAAACCAAAACAAACCCAGGGAGCCACAGCTCATTCCAATCCTCACTGCTGCCTGTAAGACCACACTCCAATGAAAAGTTGTAACAACTGCATTTGTACCTGAGAGCTTCAGAAAAAATGGCATGGATATAATAAAAACCTAGCTTGGATCCTGACACATTAGGGTATCTCATACCATTAGCCAGTGAGCTCAACCATATCAGTGTTCCAAATCTGGTGCCAAACAGAGAAAAAGGAGGAATACCACCTATAGACATGTGGTAGTGATCAATTAACCTGCAACTCAAGAGGTCACTCTTGATGAATCAAATGCTGGACGGGCAAATCTGGCAAAAATGAGGTTTTCATTTAAATAAAATCAAAATGTTGTTCAGGGAGAAGGTTGGTTTACTATGCAATATCTATAAAGACGTGCCTTTGAAAAGATGAATCTTTTTAAAAATCATAACTGTTCCTACTGTATTCATTATTTTAAAAATCTGCAAAGAATTGTCACAATGTTTGTCCTGTCCTGGAAAAACTGTTAACAAAATAACACATTATCCAGTAAACCCTCAAAAATAAAATTAAGAAAGAAAAGTATCACAAAGATATTTATAAAAATAATTTGGCCAGTTAAACACTTCTGTGGACATCATTGCAGAAAGTTTCATTTCTGCATAAATACTACTTTTCATTAAATTATAAATTACATTTCAAACTGAAGAGCCATTTGGAACCAAACCCACATCTATTTATTTAAAGAAAGGGCAACGAGAGATATTCCAACAATTTGTAAGAGCTATTCAAACATTTTTCAATTAATCAACAATTCCCAGAGCAAAATAACTAATCATCAACAAAAGACAAGCCTTTAATCACCAAATTCCCAGCAAACTTTACTTCCTCTATCAGAAGATTCTGAACTGTGCATCGGATCTTTCATACTTCTAATCCCTTAGTTTGATCAGGTGGTTTTTCAGCTCTCAGCTGGTTTACTTAATTACATCAGCTTCCAGCATTTCAGTTCTAAGAGTTCAAGTGGATCTTTTCCAACTGCCTTTGCTGCAGAATGAAATGGATTTTCCAGTATTGATTTTTCCTTTTTGTCTCTTTGCTAAGGGGAAAAAAAGAAAAAACCCACAACTGCTTTTCTTAATTAATGCAATTGTGTTATACCTCTTTTATAGCTTTGTTCTAAGAAGAGGCACCTTCAATTCTTTTAATAAACAGAAATATTGTTTACACTAATATATTATATGGAAAGCTCTAGGAAGCCAAAAAAAGACTAATGGCAAAGCAATGGTTGACAGTAGACCTAGAGCTTGCAAATGAAATGAAAATAATTGTTTTAAAATAAAAAAGGAAGGAATTACAGAGGCTTGAGAAATCAAAACACATGATTGGATTTAGTTTGAGAACCAAGATACCTCATCACTCTTGGAACAACTGAAGTCAATTGGGAACGCTGCCACTAAACAGAACCAAGGATTTTCTTCCTTACATGAGCACAAAATGGCAATTAGGACAAACCAAGGGACCACTTGGTTTGTGGTATGTGACCACTCACCGTCTACCAATTAGGCCAAAATACATGATTGTCTGATGGTGCAGTAACTGATTGTCCATGTGAGTGTGCGTTTCCATGCACATCATGCAACAAAAATGTGCTTTAAATTTCACAAGTAATGCTACGTGCTCAAAAACGTTACGGAAGATTGCAACTTTTAAAAGACGGCACAATTGCTCTAGAGGTATTCCATTTTCTCTAATTTTGGCAAGAGGGCAAATGTATTAATATTACCTCAAATTTACCTTTTCACTTAATATACTTGTATTTTCACTAAAACCTCGACAAAACAAAACATTAACATTTAATTTTTTCATCTGTACTTCACATTCAGAGTTTCAAGGTGAAATGAATGTGATGGCACGAGTTCCTACCAGAACTGGTTGTACCTGACTCAGATGTGAGTAAAATAACACAGCAGAATTTTCAGAACGACCATTCCCCCTAAAAATCTAGAATAAAGTAGAGTTTCTTTTTCAGCTGACACTTCACAGCAAATATACACTAAAATAAATGTGAAGTATCTTGAGTCCTGAGCTGGTCTGTAAGAATGGGCACAGGCAGGCACCAGCTATGATGAGACAGTCCATGGTCTAGCAGAGAAAACACTGGCTCTGAGGTGACATTGTGTGGCTGGGACACAAAAGAAGCTTCCAGAAACTTCCAAAAGGCTCAGAGCCATCTGCTATATGGGCAGTGGGGATTACCAGCCATGGCACTCATTTTAAATGAGGCAATTGCAGGGCAAGGAACACAAGAGCGATGGGCCTGGAAGGGCAAGTGAGAGACAGTCTGAAGGCCTTGCCCAAAAGACAGAATATCTGTATAAGGCTTTTTTGATTATTTCTGATTTTTATCTTTGCTGCTAAAAATGGTAAAACTGGTAGCTGGGGCCAAAATCCCAATTTTTCCAAACACATTTGAGCGCTTAAGTGCAGAACTGGCTTGTGTCTTGATTGTGCGCCTTATTTTTGAAGAGCGAGGTAAGGATAAAACATTCATGGGTGCTTTTTTACCACGTTCCTTACACAAACGGTTTCCTAGACTGCCCTGAGGATAAATCCTCGTTATAAAAGCCAGACCACTACCACCTTGCTGGCTGCAGTGGTGTCAGTGCCCAGTACAGTGGTAGGTACTTCCAGTACTCAACATGCTACAGACAGGTCGCCTTAGCACCGCCAGACCATGGAAATGGCAGGCAGAGGAGTGAGCACAATGGGCTTTGAGACTTAGTCCTGCATCTTGTTCCTTTGTCCCAGAGCTGTGGGGCACCCCCAAAGCTCTCCAGGGAAGCGGCAGCACAGACACAGCACCAACACCATGCAGGAAGGCCTGTTTGTCCACATACCTGCTGGTTTGTGTGCCACATCCTCCCTTAGGACCCAGATATCCAGTAAAACCTGTTTCAGTTCCATGCACATATGAATTTCATCCTGGTTTAGTATCCTTCAGGACAGCTTGACGCAAATACAGCTGGAGAAAAACTAAGAGTGAAAACCATTCTGGTACTACTGTCTCATGACAACACTGGTAACCTGCGTGATAAAGTCTGCTCTTGGGCTTAGCAAAGCTCTACTTGAGATAAACCAACACAAATCTGTGGTAGGCTAACCATCCTACAGTTTTCTATCCATGCAGGCTGGCCCCATGCAGCTGCAGGTTCCTAGAAGTAGCAGACAGGAGAAGGACCAGCGTTGTCCATTGCTGGACAGGTGGAGATAGGCACATCCCTGACACCTCACAATCTGGGATGTGCCCAATGAGCGAGAGCCACGAAGGTCTAGAGAGCAGCAGGGAGCTGCAGCAGCTCAGCTAGTTCATGTCTGGATGGCCTCAGGCAAAGGGAATGTGCAGCGATGTCATTAAGGGGGTGTGTTTTTATTAGTTTCTGCTAATAAGCTTAGCAGGTATTACTGGAAACAGTTGGATGTTATTTTTCCATCATTTTCAACGGTTTTTTCCCCCTCAGCAAGCAAAGGGAGTAGATCTTGCCACATATTTCAACCTTCACTTGTTTCCCCTGTAGTATTGTTAAAAATGTATCTGAAGATTTTCTTTATTTTTATTATTATTATTGCACAAAGGGAAAAAGCATTTTCCCCATTTGTCTATAATTCCAAAATAGCTGAAAGGATTATACTCCAAATTAACAAAGAAAAATACTTTTCAGACTCACAGTATGGAAAATTTTACCCCCCAAAACAAGTATTTTGTACATTTTAGAATATATAAAAACAAAGAACTATAATGGAAACTATTTCAAACTTTTATTATGGCAGTTCTATTATAAACTATTTATAAAGATTTTAACTATGGCTATAAATACTTCATATTTTCCCTTGAATAATCCTAAGAGAATGTCAATGTTAAAAGCTGTAAGGACAAAGATTACATAGGGTAGTGCAATGCAACAGAAAAACATACACATAAATTCAGGACATTTCACTGCTGTGTATTTAGATCTTAGTGGAAACCTGTTGCAGTGGTTTTTTGTATGTGTGTGCTTTTTTTTTTTTTTAACATAACTATCTGGCTTATACTGGTTTGAGCTCTGGAGAAGGGTTATTAAATGTCTCCATTTTATGAAAGGTATAGGACTACTTTCCTTGTTGGAAGGTGGAGAGGGAAGGAAGAAAGACGGAAGGAAATAATTTGCTTTTAAAGAATGCCTGCAGAAACTTCTAAGCAACCACTAAAGTAAAAGCTTATTTCTAGGTTATTCTTCTGCATTCATACTGCTGAATATTTTATAGGGAAACTTCCCATTAAAAATCAATACAAAGAATTAAGGGTAAGAAATTTCTGTCTTATAAAAACTACCTCAACCACCAACTTCAGATACTGATTTATCTTTCTTTTAACTTTTCCTCTCGATATTCTATATCCAGGATTTAAATAGCAAAGAAAAATTCACACACAGGGTATCGAGTAATATAATCCAAGTTGTACAACACTGTCACACATATTATCTGCCTTTGCATCCATCCTCCCCCCTTTACATGCTGTAATTGGCCAAGAGGGGTGAGGCAGTCTCTTCGTCATTTCAGACTTTCCTGGCTTTCTGTGGATGAAGAATGAACAACACAAAAGGACAGGGAATCACATTTCTGGTGGCAGCATCATTAAGTCCTACACAGACCTAATATAAATAGCAAAGTCTAGAGATTAAAAGGCAATGCTAAGAGGAAAGCTTTTTAACCCACTTTTTGAAAAAGCTAAACAGCCTAGAAACTAAGATGAACTAAAAAATCCTTGGGGAGTCAGAGACAGACATGACATAATCTAAGGTTTTCATAAAAAATTTCAGCTAAATACTTCTCAAGAAGCATTTTAATATATTATGACACAGCTATTAGTTAGCTCAGATTAAATAAAAAAAGCACTCCCCTGCTTTAAAAAATCAAGATACAGAGAACTGAAGCCTTAAATCCATATATACAGAGTTTGAGAAGCTTTTAAAGGTTTTAATCCCTAGACAAGAATCACTTTATCAGAGAATAAAATGATTCTACATTTTTGGTCTTCCCTCTAAGAAGGACTCTAGGGAATCCAGAGGTGATCAGAAGGGTTGAAGTAGATGTCAATCATATGCTTGCTATGACAGAAATATTATGAAAGCTGCTGAACACCAGTAGGATTTTGGGTACCTACAGGCTTGAGGGTCACAGGCTGGAGGGGATCTTGGGAGGCCTCTAGTCCTACTCCCTGTCCAAAGAAGGGCCAGCTCTGAGGTCAGATCAGGCTGCTCATGGCTTGCAGCCTTCAGAGCTTGAAACCCTCCTCAGACAGGGATGGCACAGACTCTTGGGGTGATCTGCTCCACTCCCCATGGGAACACCTCAGAAAAAGCTTCTCCTTAAACCCAGTCTAAACCTGCTGCAACTTGCACCTCTTGTCTCTCGCGCTCCCAGCCTGTGCTGCTATGAGGGACCCGGCTCCATCTCCTCAAGGACTTCCTGTGGGTGCTGGGGGGCCGCCAGGTGCCTCTAAAGCCGTCTCTTCTCCAGGCTGCCCCTTCTCCCCCACTCCCTCCTCACAGTGCGAGTGCTCCAGTCCCAGTGCCTTGGGTCCTCCCAAGCACCTTCCAGCCTGTCCACATCCTTCCTGGGTCAGGTGACAAAACCAGATGCAGTATCCGGATGTGGTCTGATGAGAGTCGCACAGACAGGGACAGTCCCCTCCCTTGATCAGCTGGCTGCTTTCCCACTCACACTGCCCAGATTATTTGTTTCTTCTAGTTCACACAAAAAGAAATTACACCGGGGTTATAAAGAGCCAAAACCTCCATATGGCTTTAAAATGACCATCAGTACCAGCATGAATTCAAGGGAAGCAATTTTTCCAAACTGGAACAATCTTACTCGTTGTCCTCTTTACTAATTTTATTTGGAAAAAGAAATTTTATTTGGAAAAGACATGCAGGAAGGTAGATAGGGTAACATTCCATACTGTCACGCCTAAGATCTTCTAAGGATACTGTAACCAAGTGGGTATTTCAGTCATCCAGCTCCTGGAACATAATTCTCAAAGACTAGTTAGCTATGAAATTCCCTCTACAAGGAATGGGGAGAGTTATGTGCCTGTTTCAAAGATTTATGTGTTTTCCTGTAGACGTGGATTAGACACTTGTCTGAGACTGGGATTCATTGCTTCAAATTTCCGCTCCAAATCCAGGCTCCAATTTGTATTTTTGGCTGTGGAGAAGTGACTCAGAACTTTTATTTGAAAAAAAAAAAGGAGAAAGGTGGCAGTAGAAGTGATATAACAGATTTAAGACACTGAAGATTAAAGTATTCACTTAAGAATTAGCAGGTTCAAACTTGCATTTTCCAGCTCGCAAGAGAGCACACTTTACACCTGGTTACAGGTTGCTGAAACAAAACCACAATGGAGCAAAGAATGAGAGACTTGCAAGGACCAGGAAAAGCAGCAAGGATCTGTAACCACTCTTAATTAGTAAACCACTTGTTTATTGCAAGTATCTGGCTGCTGAATCATGAGCCATACACATTTCAATATTTTTCAGCATCAATGAAAAATTTATTTAAATAGGAGCATTTGTCCAAAGATAAATTTTCTCTCCTTTTTTTCCACTCTTCAGCATTCTTTTTTACATATGTTTTACATTTCCTTATTAAGAGAAGATAAAATCGGTCTCTTTTATTTCTACAGAAACTCAAGGGCCTTTGTAGTATTATGCAAGGAGCAGACATCAACACCTATATTTAAGCATGACATATTATAAGCTTATATTATCATTTATAATTTGACTCCATTTTAACCATTTGGACTGTAAAGCTCCACAGTGAGTCTTTGCCTCAGGCAAATTTTCTTTTTCTGGAAGGCATAAGCAAAAATAGTTCAGTCATTTCAGAGTGAAGGGAGGGAAAGCCCAATTTTGCCAATATTTATACAGTTTCAGTGTTTCAATGAGAATTTCCTGCGCCTCTATATTTCAGAGCACGGATTTGACATCTGGCAGAGAGGTTGCTCTCATGGCAAAGAGCCTTTGCTGTCACACTGAAAATCTGTGAAAATTTGACTTAAATAAAGCCTTCTGAAAATACTACTTGTATACACATTGCACAGGTTAGTTAGAGGCTGTAATTATATTATCAACATTATTTTCCTTGTACTAACTTTGCTTCCTACTCAGGAAGGCAGTGCTATCTCTGGGAAAGGCTCCTATCTCTGACAGGAGATCAGAGTCTTTTTGCACAAGGGAAAGCAGACACAGGCTGATGCATGGGAAAGGGTGAGGGATAGGACAAGGACTGGGAAGGACAAAGAGCATCATGGCTACAGGCTTATGGATAGGTGAGATGGTAGTCTCAGGTGTCTCATCTCACTCCAGATAGCAGAAAATACTTTCTTCCCAGCAAGTATTTCAGAGGAAAAAATATTATAATCAAAATTTGATTTTTAAATTTCTCTGCTGCCTTTCATACTAATTTTTACCAGTCATTCATTCGTGCAGATCTAGACTGAACGATCTTTAATGCCCTGTAGCTCTATTTATTTACATCTTACTTTTATTATTTTTATGAGTCAAAGATTCTTCTCCTAAGCACTTGATTGTAAGAGTTAGTTCAGGGAATTATTTTTTTAAAAAAAGGAAAAGTATAATTTAAAGAACAGAGTAAGATTTTTTTCCCTCTCCCATTTGTTTTTTCTCAGTTAAGCACAGACTTTAATAGCATAGCTGTTTGCTTATAAGGACCTATATTTAACTTGGATCAAATTTAATTTGAAAACTGCTTAAATTTTTAGCTCTTAATAAATTGGTAATATTTAGTCAAGTCCTTCAACCATAAGAAATGCCTACAAACACTGTTCAATGCATACTTATTCTCAAGGACTGCATTCAAAGACAGAAAAGAAACAAAACCCATCCTTGCCGATGCCACTTTTAACACGGCTCTGCTGTCAGTGAGCAATATTTTGGTACTATAAACTAGAAAAAGGCCATCAAATAAAATCCATCAGCAAAGAGCCATCACTTAAGTTTTTACTGACTACCAACTTGTAGTGTTGACCAGCAGCTGGAGAAAAGGGATATTCTAAACCCTAATGCCTGCAAAGAAAACCATAAGACTCACAATGACGCAAGAATTTATTTCTTTCTCTTCTTTTAATAGATGCCTCAAAATTTAACCTGATGTTCACGAATGCTTACAATTCGTTAGGTCCAAAAGACTCCACCAAATACACTGATGAGGATGATCCTCCTTCCAATCAAAAACCCTGTGAAAGGAATCTTAAAAACAGAGAAGGTTTCACCTATTCTACATTTCATACTAATACATCACTGTTACCTGATTGGGTAATAGCTTTTTGTTCTCTTCAGGAAAAGGAAAAAAATACTGGAAAAAGGAAAATACTACCACAGATATTTCCTAAAGAAACTTTCCTTTTTAACCACTGACACTTTAAGCCCTAACCTATGGACAAGTCTTCCATGATTATTAAAACTGCAAAATACTCTGTAAGATATGTAGTCACTAAAATGCAATGGAGACCTGTTAAACAAACAGCTTTAAAATGTTTTACGTTATGTGAGCTAGCTAGTAAGAGAATTATAGCATGTCTCTTTTTAAACTAAATTCTCAGCTTTCTTATTTTAAGACCTGACATGGACACTCCAATACAGCATTTATCATACACCCAGATCAAGCAACTTAAGATTTTTTTGGGGAGGGCAGGGGTAATAATTTAGGCACATTTCACTGACAAAGAAAACTGCTTATAATTAGTAATAAAAATTTGCATTCCTTTTTGAAGGACTACAATATAAAATGTAGCAAAATAAAATTAAACTATACGGGATATTTGTATAAAATCAATAATTATAACCATAGTCTAAGAAAAGTATAGTTTTATGCACATGAAACTGCCAATTTTCACATTAAGAGATGAATCTCCCACCTCAGGAGCTAACAATGTCACCATTAATGACTTTTTATTGTTCTGTATTTTCAAAGAACTCTTAAAACATTAACAAATATGTCTTAAATGTTTCTATGTAGGTTTTGGCGTTACACGACAGCTCTCAGGACACGTCATCAACAATTTAACCATTATGGTCATGAGGCACCACATCCATTCCCTTCCAAAGTGAAGGATGGCCCTGCATTTGTGACATAAAGTGAACATAAATGTGAAGCAAGTTTCACAATTCATATCTCTAGCCTCTCTGATCATTTCAACCGTTAGTAACAAGAACAAAATAACTTCTACTGTTCCTCAAAAAGCAAAACTAACAACAGCCTCTCTAGGTTCACCTCAAATTAGGCCACCTGCCTAATAATGCCAGTGTGTAAGATCAGCTCTTAATGCTTCTGACACAACATATTAAAAAAAGATCAGAAACATTCACCCATGTGTCAGCTGCTCACTTGCCCCCCCAGTTCTGCTTTAACTGAGCTTTCAGCTCCTCCTGGTTCTGTCTCAGTTACAGCAGAGCTGCATCCATCCTCTCTACTGAACTTCCACAAAGCACCTCTTAATCTGTGCAGAGGGTGGCTGACATGCTCACGGTGATGGTTCAAGTGCTCCATCATCTTCAGATGACTGACCCCTTGGCTGAGTTGCATATTTTTTACTATAAAAATAAAGGAGAAGTGCAGGAAAGAAAACTCTGGGGACAAAAAGTCAAATGAATTTCTACGAGCATGGAGGTAGAAGTAAATAATAAACAAATCACTGACTTAAATGAGTTACAATGAATCCAACAGCACTATGAATGCACGCACAGTGTTGTTGTTACTTCATCACTCAGTCCAGTTCATTATATTATTAAATTTGCAAAATATTCTGTAAAATGTATAAAGTCACTAAGATGCAATGGATATCCGTTAATATCAAATGAAACTCTTAAAATTATTTTACTTCATGTGAGCTAACCAGTGAGAGAATAATATCATGTCTCAACTCTTATAATCACTTTTCTAAGCAAATACTCTGTTGCAGCAGGTTTATTTTTAAATTGGGGCAATTGGCTTATCTAAAGTGAAATTACAACTTTTATTTAATTTTTACAATGATCCTTTTTGCTTATAAAGACACTTCTATTCAAGTTTTGTGCTTATATGAAGTAATTTAAAAGCCAGTTGCTAAAATGTCTGTGAAGTGAAGCTGGAGGAGTAAACCATTTACCTTTGATGCCTACATTCACTAATCCATAAGACACAGGATCATATAGCACACAAATTACCGCAGAGACATAACACATCAAGTACCTTACAATGGGAATGTTAAAGTTGCAAAGGCTACCAACCAATAAGGCTTCTCCTGCCACCTGTTGCTGGAGTCACCTTCTCTTTTGCAAAGGCAAAACCCATGCCCTGAGCTGCTCCCTGGAACCAACCAGCTGAGCCTGAGACAAGACATCGTGAACTTGCACATGGGGTGAGGTCTGAGCCAGGCTTGAAGTGTGGGGCTTAAATTCAGGAGACTGACGGCAGATTGCATGGTGAGAGAGCTGATGGGCAGGACTGAGCACATGGCTGTGCATCCTGGGGACATGGAAGAAGAACTTCAATGCCAGGGCAAGGATGCAGGCACAGCGAAGAAGGAAGAAGCTGCCAGGTTGTGGGATGCGGCCCAGTGAAATCTTTGGTGTATGAGAATGCCAGCTGAAGAGAGGCTCCATTCCAAGAGCAAAGAAATGCTTTCCTATTTAATTCCTGCTGTTTAATTGCACCCTCTAATGGTATTTAGGAAACACCATTTACTTTGATTACAGGTGAGGCTACAAAATGGGAAAGTTGCACAATTGCTTCTGCTTCAAGTTGGTATTCCAAAGATTTCACAACTCCTGGAACACCCACACTACATTCCCTCACTTGAAACCACTCAATGGAGCTCAAAAAATCTGGGAAAACACCCATCTTGGATTTCCCCTTCCCCCCAAGATCACACATGAATGAAGACTTCAACAAGTGGAAAAAATGTGTTACATTTTTTTCACCAGTGGAACTGGTGCCTGTAACTATATCTCTTATGTAAAATGACATTTTTGCCATTCAAGAAATCATCCATATTCTTTAGGTATAAGGAGAATACTCACTCATGTCACTTTCAGAAATATGGGATTACACAGAGAAGAATGAAATACTACAGTGTAAGTATTCCCAAGACAAGATCTGAAATATAACTAATATTAAATATGAAAACGCTATTCTGAAGATTTTGCCTTCATTCAGATAGAAGATCAAATTATCCTTGTATGAAGCAAGAACGGACTCTTCCATACTAAATCCTCTTATACCTCTGGAAAAAAAGAAAAAATCCAGTTTCTCATGGTACTGAGTATATTCTGTATGTTCTTCCACATTCAAAAGAAGTGCATCATTCCTCTTTATACAATTAAAAAAACCCCAACCAAACAGGAGACCAAAGAGCTGTGAGCACATCCAAATCTTGTTTTAATTCAGAAATCAAACTCCCTCTGAAGTCTCCAGCTGTTCCTATTTCCCATAGATCAGATTAAATTTTGGCTGAGTCTGGCATAAGTTAACAAACAAAATTTGCTAGTGCAGGCGCTGGGGACACAATGGCATGGCTCTTTCAAATCTCCAATCTTGATTCAAGTTTAGCCAAAAGTGTGAAAGAAAACACAGATGTAGTTAGTTTTTGCTCAATTAATGGGGCACAGCAGAATTCCCTGTCTGTACACACCACTCTGCTGGTAGGTAATGTAAGTAAGTGACAGAACAAGCCATTTTAGGACTCATAATTTATTTAACAGAACAGCATCCGCGTCATTCAGACTAACACATTGTCTTCAATATAAAATGGCAGTTTTGAGGTCAGAAATGTATGGCAATAATTAGATTCTCAATGCTAAACCAGACCAGGGAGATGGCTTACAGCTATTCTCTTAATAGCGTCTCCCAGGCTTCCTAACAGCATTTAAAATAGTGCCTGGACCACCTGATGTGGCTGGAGAACACAGCTTTATCTAGCATATCCATTAACAACAAAAACCGGAGACAGACTTGTCACAGGTTACAGTGTTCAGGCTGTGGGCTTCTACAGAAGTCATTTAGGTATGATAACCTCATTAAAACTGTGCTCAGAAACTGCTGTTGCGACACCTGTGACACATTAAATGCTTCTCAGGAAACAAGTCATCATTAATATCTCTATTTCTTCTGCTGCATAGAAAGGCTGAAATTGAGTTTCACTGTTTATAGATATGTCTGTTGTTTCAGAATCATTCTTTCTAGATTGAGCTGGAAAAAAAAAATCTGGCCAATGTTACCCAGATTTAAGTTATATGTCCTGCATTCCTGTAGCTCAATTAAAAAATTTCAGTCCTGCTTTATAAACCATCTTCACACAAAATCATTACATAAACCATTTGGAGATAGCTGAATAAGGCTGACCAGCACGTGGTAAGGTTTTCTTTGTCTGATAAATTGACATAACCTCATCTAAAAACTTCAAAAAATCCCTTCTAAAAGTGTAAAAACAACAAAAAAAAAACCCTAAAAAAACCCCCAAAAACAAAACCAAAAATTTAGATATGAGTTAAACACTACTATCGCTCTCAGTCTTTTTCAGATATACCCAATCTGAAATCTTAAAATATTAAGAATTATCTTAACATTTCCACTGCCTGCATGAAACCACTTCAGTTCACATGGACTCCAGAGTACTCAGAAACAGTGCGGTTGAAAGTCTCCTTGTGGATTTCATTCCACGAGATACCAGGCCATTCCCAAGGATGAAAATAAGCCTGGTTATTTCCTAACAAGTTTGACATTGTTTTGCAGTTTCCTGAATGAGCGTATCAGTCCTTGGCCACCACGCAAATCATCCAGTCAGGACAGGCTATTTTTATCGTTCCCAGATGGTCTTTATGTACTTTCATGCATGACATGAGCTTCGCAGGATACAGCCACTCTGTCGACCTTGGTGCATGTGAAACTGTTTTCTCCAAGTAAAGAAAGGTAGGAGCTGTGTTGTACACATGGGTACATCTATTCATAGCTATGTCATGCACTTCAGCTAGCACTGCATCTTTTCATTTTCACAATGCACCTTGAAATTTGTCATTGGCAGGAGTTCAATTTGTGTCATAAAAACACATTGTCTCCAGTTCCACTTCAATCTAGTTATCTGCTGCTTCCAAAGAGAAATGTGACAAGGCATCTGCATTCAGGAGCTGAATAGTACTTTTGACCCCAGCTCTATTTTGACAGCAAACACTCAGCCATTACCACCCATTTCTGAAATTATATTGGAGATACTATTGACAGTCAGCATCTGAATAAACTCTTCCGAAAATTTCCCTTGAGGTTGTCTTCACATAGTCTTGGAAGTAGTGAGAAAAAAGTCCACACTCAAATATTTGACCTCAGCGTTATTAAAACTACCTGACTGAACATTACAATCAAATACCTCTCGGAAACCCAACAGAAAGCAAGAATTACATTCCTTTTTGAGGATAACCAGCTATTCATATAGATTGCTGCTTAGCAAAATGGGTAACTCACCACCTGTACAGCAATTCATGTAAGTGAACATATATGGTGTTAGTAGCTACAATAAAACCAATTTTGACACCGCCAAGATGGTCATAGCCTCAGAAGGCTCCTTCCACAGTAAAGTACAGCAAAACACAACTGTAGTTTGGGAGGCCACAGAGAAGGTGAAGCCCATAGAACAGAAGTAAAGAGTTTATCTACCCAAGCAAATCAGATTGGGAAAGAACCTGAGGTGTCCCTGGCGCTTCAACTGCCCTGTCTGGCTCATTACCGTGTAGCTCCAGGCTGTAACTGAAACCAAACTACACACAACGAGGGGCAGTGACACATGACAGAAAACGCCTGAGGACTTGGACTTGTAACTAAGGCAGCAAATAACAATTTCTGTACAACAGCTATTCCAGGAACTTGCCGGACTGGTTTTCATATTCTGCTCCTGTTCTGGGCATTACATCAACTTACAACAACTTAAATAGAAGTTGTTGTTGACGATGATGATGATGAATGGCATGCTGGTTTCAAATACTTTTATATATGAGAGATGAGAAACATTTTATGGAGCTGCAAATATAACAAAAAAGTGACAGTATGCATCAAGCCATGGGACAGAAAAAAAAAGATGCAACATGCTTTTTTTCTCTCACCTGGAACTACTTTATAACTTTAGTACAGTGCTGTAGCAAAATTCACTAAAGAACATTGTTTTCTGTCTCTATTAGGGGCTCATGGGTAAACTGCTCTGTCTGAAGTTCAAATTACATCTTCCAGTATTAAACTCCTTGGTCTATACTTTGACAGAGAATTGACATTTTCCTTCACTGTGTTCAAAACTGTCTACAGTTTCAAAAGCATATCTGGTACTCGATACAGTCATGCATTAATCTCTCTGACCTCAAAACCAAGGAAAATAAATGCCCCATAACATACTAAAGAGAAAATGCCACTCCTAGATAGCAGAACTGTGCCTGTAAACTCTTACTGGAACCACAGACACATTTTGGTTGGTTGGCTTAGCTACAGAGACCAGGGCTGAAGGCAGAATGAAGTCCCCAGGTATGTGCTCGCTTGGCACACCCTGGCTGACAGCCTGATAGGAGATGTGGGCCTCACTCAAAGTTCAGGGCAGAACTTCGGCCCTCCTCCTCAGCTTTGGGCACGGAAGGACGCTGGTGTGTGGAAGCAGGCCGTGCCAGGACGAGGAGCTGTGACAAGCCTTCAGTCCATTCTGGCTGGGGATTGGCATCCCCAGGGGCCCCCGGTGTCACTCCTCAGCTGCAAAGTCTGAGCACTACATTAGGTGCTACCTTACTGTAAACACCACCAATGGACAACACCAAATGGATAAAAATCAGGATGTCTGATTCTGAAGTCTGGTTCAACTGTAGATTTGTTTTGTAACCTGGATTTACATCTGGAAAGGTATGTTTTATCAGCTTCAGTCTGCTCTAGGTAAGCTGGCTCTGGTGGGTGAAAGATGACAAGCAAGTATCATCTGGCAGCCCTGAGGACTTCTGCCATGGCTCTGTCCACTACAGCACTGCTCCTGCCACTGAAAATGTCTCTGCTCAAGTGTGAACATGGTGCACAGGCAGCACTGCAGGTGTAAGTTGTATCTAATAATTAAAGAAAAAAACAGTAATTTATTAAGAGATCTATATACACTCAATTATTTTTTCTGTACTTAAGTAAAGAGAAATCCTTTTTTAAAAAAAAAAATTCACTAGGGTTTGCAATCACTCTTAAGCTATCACCTTAAATAATGTAGTTTAACCACACAAGCGAGTTGGGCAGTAAATGAAATCAACAGTAAATCCAGACAGCAATTACTTGTTAAAGTCTTAGTTATATGAGCTTAAAAATGCGTTGAAAAGAAACATATTTGTTTTCATGTCCTACACAATTCATCTTGCCTCAAAAGCTTGGAACATAACAAAATTTTGTAACAAGCCACCAGCACCCGTAGAGAAAAACAGTCTTACCCAGAGATACCGTCCTTTTCTACCAAGTCTTATGTTTGGTCTTGTACAATCTCTAAGCCATTTTTGTGCTAGAGAAAGAAACACACCTGCAGTACTGAAAATTGTAAATAAGACTGTCATTTGAGCACCGAAGTGAGGAGAAAATATTTCAAGCTTGTTTCATATTGTCCTAATGAAGCGTGTTTTGTAATTCAAAATAATGAGAAAAACCATGCAGTTTAGGCTGAAGGCTGGTTCCCAAAGATTACATTTGATTCTCAATTCTGACTCTGCAACCTTGGGAAATACAGCTTACTCTTTTTACTTAGATCTCACTGTAGACTGCTTTATAATAGTTCACTTAGGATTCATCCATCTCACCAGTGTTTCGTGGTAATTAGCTGGACAAAATACACAGAAAAAATGAAACAAAATCCCAAAACGATAAAGCAAATCTTATGAAAGGATATAAACTACACATGTCTTCACTTTCAAAGTTCTCTTCAAGACACTTCATCTTCACAATAAAAAACCCAGCCTTGACTTTGAATTCAAGGTTGATTGAATTTCGTCACAGTCCCAACCTTCCAGATCCTGCTAATTCAAATTATTAATTGGCAGATAGCCAGAAGAAGCAGGGGAGGGGAAATCTAATTTGTGCATGTGCTTAGACAACCAAAAATTCCCTTTACAACTGCTTATCTTCATATTCCCTCTGTTCATCTTCCAGAACAGCAACAAAATAAGAGCAGAAGCACTCTTAGTAGACAAGAATAGTGCTGAAAGTATAATCCATTTTCCAACAACTGCAGAAACACACATTCTTGCCTTTTTTGCTTTCCTTGTTTTCATTGCTGGTATTAGTAGCTATTTTTTAACTGCTGCACAATATGGCAAGTCCCTCTGACAGGAGATGTAAAGCCAAAACCTCTTTCCCAAAGAACTCTCAGCTGAAGCTCTTGACTAAACCCCCTGGAGCTATTAAAGTAAAAGGTGAGACTTTATGGCTCTCAAGTGAAGCAGGGGCATGACAGTGATCCTGAGGTACTCACAGAACCTCACTGCTTTCAGCTCTAAGGCAGGCACAGTTTAAGGAAGAAGAGGAGGGACGGAGGGGGCTACATGTAAGTGTGCAAAAAATGGGTTTATCCACTTTCTAACCTTGCTCTTTCTTATGTCACATCCCACAATTATTTCTGCCTTTTCTCATTCTTTGTTATGCGTTTAAAACTTCCCTATTTCTCCTTAGGGTTTGGGGTATTCAGAATGAAGGTTTTTATGCTGGGGTGGCTGAAACTTCGCAGTTTTCTATTTCCAAGACAAAGCTGACTAAATTTGGCAACATTTACAGTATCTGCTGAAATCAATATCTGACTTCCTCTATCCCAAGTAGCATTAATCAGATAACTGACAGTAAAATAAAAGAAAAAAGAGAAAAAAAGGAAAAGATATGATGATCACTGTCATCTGCCTACTTTTGATATCAGTCACTTTTTACTGCTACCATTGAAAGAGTGAATGGTTAAATCCGAAAATACTTGTAGCATAAAAAATACACAAAAATTCATACTCCATTTTTACAGGTTATGTAGGTAACAGAAGAGCTGGAGCTAAAAGCGGTACGTGAAATAAAATAATCATTTAGATGGGAAAAGACCTTTAAGATCATTAAGTCCAAGTGTACAATAATGGTATTCATACACCTTGCTATTTGTTCCTTGCTGAAACCCCAGTGGACAGCTGACAGCCAGAAGCTGGAAGCCTGGGGTGTCCCAGCTGTCACCACAGTGCAGGTGACCCCAGGAGGCTGCAGGATACTTATGGAATGGCAGAACTCCACTGTGGGAAGCTCAGCCATGGCTGGGCAGATTTAATACAGCACTCTGGCCTCACTGGCCAGGTTTTGCACTTCTTGCTGTACGGCCTGCAAAGCCATTTGAACAAATGGTATTACGAACTTGGGATTTTATGTTGCTCTTCATTATATTATTCCCATAGTCCATGGGAATCAAATTGACTTCAGGAAACCAAAGGTCAACCTGTTGCAGTTTTTTTTCTTGCACATTACTGCTAATAAGTTGTGTCAAAGTGAAATTAGCACTAATTTGCAGGGATAATGCTTCAATACCCTTTTTTGCAGTGTTGTTGCCATAGATACGACCAGCTGTATCTGACCAAAACTTATTCAACCATTTGTCTGTTTCACAGGGAAGGTGAGTTAGACCTGACTGTCTTTTATCAGCATAGGCTATGGCTAATAGTCAAAAATGCAGCAAATACTCCCTTGTTACCATGTGCACCAGCACCAATATTTGGGGGAGATACTCATATATGAAAGATACGTGAGCTAGAAGCTACATTCTTACTTTCCAAAATCTGTAGGCAAATTCAAAGCCATAATTTATCCTTTTATGTAATCAAATACCCTTTAAACATGAGGGGAGTAATAGTTTGTTTCACAGGCTCAACATTCAACTTGAATCTTTCAAAAGATAGTTCACCATTAAGCACAGCACACAGAAAACCATTTTGTAATTGCTCCCCTTCCTCTCAATTCTTTATGTATTCAGAAACACTTCAACTGTCCTGCCAGCTCCAAGAGGGAAGTAACTTCACTTGGAAAAAAGATGCACCCTGTCAACCCTTTATCAGGCCCCAGGCTTCTGCAAAATCCAGTCCTATCTGTACTACATTCAGTAAGCAACCACATCTTGCTTTAAGTCCTGACCTCATCCTTTTACCTCTGTTTCAGCCTGGTGGGCCTAATTCAAGTAGTGATTTACTAATTAGATGAAAAAGCATTAAAAATGCCGGCAAAACTAATCAGGAATCAAGTCCCAGTGACTACTGCACTTTCAATCACCTAATTTCTGTAGCTGCCAGATCAAAGGTATTGCAGATGGCACAGACTCAACAGCAGAATTCAAACCTGAGGATGGATTATTGACAACTGAATGCCATTGATGAGTAAACCAAAACTAAAAATGACAGCTTTTCAAATGTGCAGGGGAAGTAAGATGTTCATAAGAATTCTTCTAATAGCCCAATTCTTTCCTGCTTTCAGGTCTGTTTAGTTCACATTCACTGTACTGATCTGGTGTAATACAACTGGGGACGGGGGAACATAGTATCGACTGGTTTTGTTCCAATACTGGGCTGAAAAGCCTTTTAATTATGTGAAATTACACACCATCCGCAGGAAATGACCGGTGTTTTCAAGTGTTTGATTACTATGGGAAAAGAGTAACCGTGCTTTTAAAGCAATGCCACAACAACTTCATATGTATTGTCTATTATCCAGAAGGAAATGAGGTAACTCTAAGGGCAGAATGTTAATTTTTATCTGCTATATTGGTTAAAAATACTACACAGTAATGAAAAGCTATTTTGCACTGTTCGAAACAAAACTAAGAGTGGTTAAATTAATAGAACTGTTCAGATGACAAGGTACAGTATACGATAAATTGTCATTGGTTTTAGGCTGTTTTATGCCAAGTTTTTAGGCTCAGATAATACAAAATATAACATCAAAAAAACCCCATTATCACAGATGTATGAATTTATCTGTTTTATCAGTTCAGTTCTAGTTTAAAGCAGTTTAAATGAACTTTGATAATGAAAGGTGATGGGAGCAGATCAAATGGTGCAAGTGATTTGATTAGCTCCCTGGTAACCATCACGGGTAGATTTAATTTAGAACGGCGCGATCACGTCTGACTGTGGTAAACAGCTCTGCACCTGCCTTCCGAGGTGACACCTCCATAGGAGGGAGACTGAGATCTGCTGTATTTGCAAGGCTTTTAGGAAAATCACCCGTTTTAAGCTTCTGGTATCTTCTCAAGACAAGAAAGTTTTATAAAGAGTATGATGCAAGTTTCTAGAACACTAAGAAATCACACAATGAATAAAATCTGCTGTGTAAACTCTCTCCAAAGTCACTGAAAAGTACAATTAAAATTACATAAACAAGCCCTGGGGCTGACTTTAGTAGTTAACCTGAGCAACTGGGACAAAGCCACAGCAAAAGCCATACACCTGAAAGATATACATCAACAAATCTACTCCAGGAGTAACAGACTTGCCACAGTACCAGAAATTTTATTTCCTCCATCCCTGTGAAAACAAGGCCACTCCTATTTTGCTCTCTCTTTCAAAGGGATATACAATTCTTCTGCTGCATAGCAACAATGGTTTAAATCAATATAAACGCAATCTCATTTGTCTTCAATATTCTTGTGTCGAAATATTAGGAACACAAAACATAATATAATGATGCAGACCATTACCTATCAATGAGTTCTTAATGCTCACTCTCCTGTGAAATCCTAAACCAAACCTGACTTAAGAGAAAACACACGCCAAGAGGCTGGACTCCAACAAAGTTGACATACCCTTTATCTGAGCTGCTCTATGAAGACAAGAGCATACACTGATTACAGGACAGATGACCAAAGCAAGAAGAGAGCTCTGAGAGATATGGCACCATGAGAGCTTTGGGGAATGACTGAAATAATACCCACAAGATAAACGGAGACTCTGTGAAAGGAGATTTTTCAAATTCTCAAAACATGATTTTGATGAAAAAAGTTAATATAAAGAAAGATGTTTAGTTTATGGGGAAAAAAAACCAGGGAGAAGAGTTGGAAAATTTGTATTTATACAAAACTGGTAATAGTTAGGAACAACATGCTTAATACCAAGGTTTTTTTCCCCTCATTTTTTGATTTTGGCTACATTAGCTAATCAAACATCTATGGAGAAGAGAAATTCAGGGGTTCCCCAGGCTCCCAGCCAGGGTTGTCAGACCATTCCCTCATTCTCTTTCACTCAACTTCCCCGACCCAAGCGCATTTACTGATACCATTCCTCGGAGAACAATTTTCAGATTGATGGCACCACAAATAGCTTTGCTTCCTTGACTTTTGCTGCTCTGGCCTAGGGTTATTATTTTAAAAACTGATACAGTATTTGTTACTTTTTTTTTTAATGATCTTTGCATAATTTTGAACACCTACTTATGGGGAGAATTTTCACTCTTTGAGCTTACAAAGACTGTATATATTAACAGACTTCCAAAACATTATCTGATTTGGTTAAATTAAAAAGATTTGGGCTTACTCATAAGCAGATAACTTACAAAGATCTGTCAGTATATAGAGAGAAATCAAATGCATGCACATATTACAAGGAAAAACAGCTTCTCCAATTTACGACTAAACAATGATTTATCAACTGAAATAGTTTACAACAAAGTCATCCAACTACGATTAATAGCTTGACATAAACCTAGAGCTCTTTAAAAGAAGGAAATGAACAAAATATTGGAATTAAATCATTTATCTGGAAATGTTTGAGGCAATGTTTCATGAAAACATGGCTGGAAAGACCTCATGTCATTTCAGATACCAAGTTTAAACTTAGTCATATTTTAACACAGCTGAACTTTTGACTCAAAAAATAATAAAGAATTTGCACAAAAAAAGTCATGAAACTAGCAGTGCCAAATTAGATTATTCTAAAACTTGAAGTAATTTATTTTTAAACACGAGATTAATTTACATTTGAAGTAAATTATTGAGCCTTAAATGACCAAAGATACTTAATATCTCTGTTCGTGGAATGGAATCATGTAAGGAGCAAGAAGACACACTGTCGAGAAAGGCTATATTACAATGTTTATTCAAAAAGGTGCACTGTACCTTTCTTTTGTGCCAGTAAAATAATTGACACATTCCTGTGTCATGTATCTCCCCTGATGAGGGAGGATTTCAAGGACCATACCTTGATTTCACAGAGACAGATGGGACATCAGCATTCTCTTTTGCTCAGATAGGTGTTTATTAATTCTTATCTTAAAAAAGTGCAGCATGGAACGTAGCTGGTTAGTGGATGTTAAAAGCTGAACGCCAAATGCCACCTTATCTAGATTATAGACCTTTCTTAAAGGTAAATCATCCAATTAGAACTTAAAACGACAGATGTTTTCATTTTTTAACCAATGTCCAGCATTTTACTCCGTCCTGCACACAGGAACTGCGGAATTTTTCATCCAATCAACCTAACCTTGCTTTTGATGCAGAATATGGAGGAGAAGAAGAAGAAGGAGGAAGGGATAGAAACTACAACAAACCTCTATCTTGCAAGTTTCCACTATTATCTGTGCACCTTGTTAACAACCCCAAAACTACATGGTTTTTCACCCTGTGACAATCCTACATATTATTCTACTACCTAGTTTACACTTCAGAGCATTTTACAGTTTTCCAGAGAGTAGGCAACCTTTTCCATGGATAGAGATCAAATCTGGGTTGTACACAGGGGTTTTTTTCTTCCAAACAGATAGAGGAATATAATTCTGTGCATTTCTGACTCAAACATCTCCCCCTTCTGTTTGAACCAAAACCACCCCCTTGACAGCCCTGTCCATGATTCATCTAACACAACAGACTAGGCATGGAACAAAGACAAGAAGCATAATTATTAAAAAATACTTATTTTTGTATAATGATGCTCTATTTTTAATATAGAGGAAAAGATTAACCTCAATGTCAACTCCTTGCTATGCCTTGATCTGGAACAGTATTTCTCAACTAGCAGTCCAGAAACTGACAATAACTACTACGGTAGGAATATTTCTTCATACAGACTGCTGTTTTCCTAATATTGTCAACTGCACTTAATGGAACATATTCTAAACACACATTTTGAGATAAACCATCGAGAACATAAGGTTTCCTTGATGCATTCTGCAGTTGCAAGATGCAGAACTGGTTGCTAAAGTACCTCTGCTTGGTGGCAAAAGTACACTAAGAAGCCATAAAATGCAACTGTAAATAAATTTTGAGTTCATGTTTTACATATTATACATTTTTCATAATTGTCTAGCTAGACGAAAGTATTACTAAATGTGTGATATACTACACATGTATAAAATTAAAAGACTAAAGACACCTGATACACAGTGTAAACAGTTCAGCATAAAAGTTAAAGAATTATTTGAAGGCCAGTGACCAAAAGGGAAGTTAATTGTTCGGACTTTTGCTAGCATCTTACACGAAGCTAACCTCAGGTTTTGCTTGGCACTTTACAATTCAATGAAGAGAGAAAATGTCTAGCCAGAGTCCCGGATTCACTTCAATCAGTAAGAAAGATGCCAGTGGCCTCAAACCAGCTATTACTGAAAAGGACGAGTATACAGTACGAACTGTTCAAAGCATGGTGGCATTGTCATTGTGTTTACAGAGTACTCTGAGTCAGACTGGCATTTTTTTCTGTGTTGTGGAGAAATAAAAATATCTTATACTTTTAAAATTAGCTTTACTCTGTTGAATGTAATCATCCTTTAAACATACAAACTAAAAAAAAATATTTTTTTTATCTATCAAGGAATGTGAAAATGATTAAGGTGAATCATTATATCCAGAAACCTTGATTACAGGGCGAACTAAGTAGGGACTAGAGAGAAATTATTCTACATTTCCTTGATCAGAGATATACAATCATGCTATAGATGAAGGCAGCTATGATTGATTACTCTGTTTATTAGGACTGCAAGCTGGTTAGATAAAAGGGAAATTAATTTGTGCATGCATCAGTTGAACTAAGCTTATTTAAACTGATTTAGGTTGACGATAAACACAATTCATGTTACAGACATTTGGGATGCTTGCTAAATCACATTATAGCTCACAGAGCAACCAATAAAAAAATGTTAACCATTTCAGATATAACAAAAATTACAAACCCACTTTGTTCTATTACAATGGAGATGTTTGGGAGAGTGCCTTCCCTGTTCCCCCAATATTTTCCGAGTAGGTGCCATCCATCCATGTTAACCCAGTCTCCAGAACCATTTATTAGGAGAAGATACAGCACTATACAACCCTGGGTAGCCATCTCATGTGTGAAGGTCTGAACACAGCAGAGATTATTCAAAGGCTATGGGCAAGTCAATAAAAGACTATTTTGAGACATACTGCACAAGTAGTGGCACTGGTGTAAAACCAGGTGTGCTGCAGCTCTCTGCCTCTGCTCCTTACGTGGAGTTCACTGTCCCTGACAGCTGAATAAGAGGTAAAGACTGACTGATCTCTCATTGCACTCTTTAAAGTTAGAACATACTGGTTGTTTTAAGAGACTTCAGCAAGAGCTGGCTGGGAATGCACTTTGCACTAAAACAGTTGGGGGACTCAAGTGCTCTGCTTTTGCAGCTCAGGTGTGGGCTCTGTGATACCTTAAATCACCTCAGCTTTTTTTGTGGTGATCACTTACTCTCCAAATATGCCATTACAACAATTTTACTAACCACTGTACTCACATTTGTGAAAAAAACCAAGCCTGGCCCAAGGTCCTTGATTACAAAGCCAAGTGTTGAACCTGTGACCTCAGTGTGTAAGTAAAAACACAGTATCAGTGACGTCGTGTTTGCAAATCCATTTTATTACACCTGAAATATTCCCAGTTGACACCAAAGAACTACACCTTAACTCTCACCACTACATTACATAAACTTTGAGAAAAAATAATAATTTTATTTCTTTTCATTTACAGCGTTTAGAGTGAAGACTAGACAGTAAAATACCAGGCGAAAATGTTCACAGGCTGCTTGAAGATGGAATTTCTTCTGAAATTAACTGATGTTAATCTGTAGGTTGGGCACAAATTTTTAGCATGTACTATCTATATAACAGTATGTTTATCCAGAAGTTATATTCACGTTCCATTAAATCAAAGCAGTTCAGATAGGAACAAGGTCATACAAAAATGTAAACAGAAATGCAGATCCTGTATACCTCCAAGGCTTAATTAACAACTTATTGAAAAAACAATTCTATTATTACCTGTCCTGTTTCTGTGTGGGATGGCTGCATGAGACATTCAGATTATTCAGGAGCATGTTTAACTAGACTGCCTGTAGTAATTCCATTTCTACACCATGATGTGGTAAAATAGATCAGTTTAAAATAAAAGCTTTGTTTGAATCAACCTTTAAAAAGCAGAAAATCCTGTTTGTCTTCAGAGGAAAACTGTCCTAGCTCTGTTTGGGAAGCAGCTGATTTACTGCATATACACAGTCCCTCATTACAGGCAGGTTGCAGAAGGCACTGTGTCTCTGGGGTATGCTACACACAGTGTGTGCACGGTACCTGTCCAAGGAAACACCTGAGCTTCCCAAGAGTGCTGCAGCCTGAGCTGAATTCACTGACCTGGGCACATTTCTGCAGCTCTGCCCAGACAAGTTAAGCAGACTTTGGGTGGATGAAAAAGCACTGTTGACCCGTGTGAAGTCTTTGCTGGGCAAACTCAGAGGAGCAGTTTTGGGCAAGGCAGAGCTCCACTTCCCCATCCTTG
The DNA here is from genome assembly GCA_013400235.1 of Oriolus oriolus. Taxonomy (NCBI): domain Eukaryota; kingdom Metazoa; phylum Chordata; class Aves; order Passeriformes; family Corvidae; genus Oriolus; species Oriolus oriolus. Next base: position 684,870 of record VXBT01011976.1, read on the forward strand.
TGGCACAGTGTTTGCTCGTGAAGGTATGAACCTTTCCCTTCAGCTGGCACTCCAGGAGAACTAAATATATACTTATTAATTACTACAACAAAAATTGCCTTTTCCTACTTTGCATATCTATTATTAGCACTTTCAAGTGACTGGCACAGTGAACGTGGTATCATAATGTGCTCTACAAATCAAACAGCGGAGTATGGGATTATCACAGTTGAGTCCTACAAGGTCTGAGCTATGCCTTAAATAATCACCAGCTTAGTTTAAAAATCAAAGGATAAGGCATTTGCCACCTCATTTTGAATGCTAGCATCCTCTTTACTATCATCAAAAACCTTCCTTGAAAACTCAGCTGTGTTAAAGAAAAAAGATTTTAAAAAAAAGCACAATAATTTTATTCCACTATCAGTAGTGTAAAACCATACTGTGTAAGAGACAGGCTCAAAGCAAGTCACTCAGAAGTTAGCCATGACTGGAATAGTAGTTTCATCTCTCCACCACAATGTAAAATACACAAGTTCATGCTCTAGCTACACGTACTTTTTCCTGACTTGGTTGATAGCCCAAAAAGTACCGATTAATATTTCATGAATAAAATCAGAGTTCAGTTAACCATGATTCACCAAGTAGCAAGAGAAGTATCAGGGCTTATATAAATAAAGCTCTACTTGAGCCATGAAACAGCTGCAAATTTAAAGAAAGTTTGTGTTATTTTAAAATATGCTTCTTCAAAAAATTATTATTACAACAGTTCACTGTTTTTCAGTGAAGAGATATGATGCCATGAGACTTTTGATAATAACCACTCTATGAACAGTGAATGCTGAGTAGTCGAGGGGAATAGTTCATGTGTACACCCACAGGTGCAATATTATTCGATACTTGACACTTGAAAAACAATGTTAGAAAACAAAATCAATACAGAGTTTATTAATTAAACCTGAGAATTACAAAGAATATTGTTTAAAAGCAGTTTGATTTTCTAGCCCATAAATCAACCTGACCAATAAAATTATTTGGTGGGATAGATCAGGTGCCCACAGTAACTTTTGTTAACATGCAGAAAGTCTCTGCACCCTATGCCTGTGCAATATCACTTATAAAGTTCTAAATCAACTGAAACAGATAATTAAAACTTAGTAATCCTAAAAAAATAAAAGCTGTTACGGAACAGTATGCATGGGTGTATTACGGCACTTTTCAGAATCATGCATTGGCAAGCAAACTTTCTGATTATAGTTTCTCTTACTTTCTTTGTATAAAATGCAGTGTTCTTATGCAAAAGAAATCTTAGTGCTAACTTACGTATAGTGGAACACTCTTCTCAATCACACCAAATGAATACTTCTGAAAAAATACTGGCCTGGAAACTTTTAAAAAAATAATGAACATTTTCTTATATTAATTTGTGCCTCTGCACTTCTATCAACAGTCACAACTTGCACTACCACATTTCATTTGTGACATTCCTAAACTGCAACTATTCCAAGCTCCCTGAACAACAGAAATCTGCTGATATGCTGATGCTTTTGAAGTACCTTCCACTACATCCTATCTATCTTGTTCTTAAATTCAAAGTAACTAATTCATACAAGAAACATAAAACTAGAAAAAGGTGACCTGTTTCTTCCTAGGTATCATGTGCATACACCTACTTTTCCTACTTTTTCAAACTGAACTTCCCCAACCTTTCATTTTTTGACATCTAATTTCACCTCATCTCTTTGCTTCATCTTGCTTTTTACAAGGCTTTCTAGTCAAAATACTGTAATTCCCTGTACATTCATACAACATATCACACATGATCCTGATAAAGCTGACCTCTTTTCATTGTCACACCTATCATACCAATAACAGTTATCAATAGTTATCATTCTAACTGCTGGGGAGATCTCCACTAAGAGCCAGACAAAGGATATAGAAGATGGCACTCTACATTATTAGCACCATTATTTCTCAAAATTCCTGGTAATTCAGGATGTCAGGGTCTTGAAGTCATACAGATAACATGCTAGAGGATCCCAGGAGGATAAACTGTTGGCAATTTGAGATAAAGCAAACCACCAAACCGTATCAGAGAACTGGATGATCTGCTTAAGTATGTATTTGTAAAACATGAGAGGAACTATGAAGGACGTTCATGTGAGTGAAGTAAGCTAGAAATGCCACGCAGTCAGTAGTAACTCACCAGGCACTCCCAAATTTCACTGCTAGAATACATATTGAATGCACAGGCCCAGAGTGTAATTATCATTTTGGTATTTGAAACAGTTTAGTTAATAGCAAGCATGGAAGTTCATTAGCCCAGTAAACTAGGGAAAAATTCTGCATTTGGGAGAAAGTAAAAGGGTAAAAATGTGGAGAATTCTCCCTACCCCACTGCCACCAGGGACCAAAGGTAATGATTAAATAGTCCAAAAAAAGGCAACCTGTGGCAAAAAAATGATACTCCCATTCTGGGTTAAGGGTGTAATTAGCTTGAAATATAGATTGCACTTTAAAACCCAGTCAAATTAATTCTAATAGGAAAATCTGGGTAATTGAAACAGCACAAGACCTCCACCTTGGGATCCATGTTTTAAAGGAATACAAACATGCTACACAAAAAACCCCCAAACAATCAACATATATTTTCTTCTAAGCAGAAGAAAAGCATTTTGGGAGATAAGGAGGCCATTAGTAACCAAAACGAATGTTAAAAGACAACTTTAAATTAGTACACTGCAATAATTTGTGCCTTAAGAGTCTTAAAATAAGTGTTTCTGAGAGGATCATTTCAATGACGCTAATTTTCAATACATTTTGGAGCACCAGAGAAATTCAGTAAGACTGCTAGCATTTTCTGCCAATACTTGAGGATAGTAAGCAGTATGATCTCAGTAATTATAGAGCTCTATGTCGTTGCTAATCTCAGGCAAAATAACCACCAAACTGATAAAGGATAAATTCACAGTGAAATTACACGAACAAAACTGATGCCAGTCAACACCATTTTACAGAAACTTGCTAAATAAAATAGAGAATTTTATTTAATAATCTGATAAAGTTAAAAACTATGGTCAACAGATGTTATTCCATAAATGAAACACACAGACTTTTGAATGGCATTTACCTTACAGCCACACAAAACTCAGAGTAAGAAATTATTATCAGTATCATCAAATGTGATTAAGATATAGATACGAAAAAGTAGCTGTTAACAGGAAATAATAATTGAAAAAGTGCTCTACATTCCTCCAATAAAATCATCCAGTACTCACTCAACACTATTTAACAGTATCATCAATGATACAAAAGTAAGAGCCAAGTAGAGCCAAGTGGACTTATGTACCAAGCAAGAAAGAAACAATGCAGGTAATACCCAGAAAACACTTACAAAATACATACAATCATACAAATGGCATAGAAACAATTCAATACAAATGACGGTGAAGCCTGACAACAAAAGGGGAGTAATAAACCTTCCACACATGCAAGTGCATAAGACCAGAGATACTCCTTTAGCTCACAGTATTAGTAGCACTGGAATAGTGAATATAGCTATATAGTCCCTGCACTGGTTTCCCAAAATGGCAAAGATCTTGTTTCTTCTTCATAATTCAACAAAAAAGGGGAACAATACTGTACCTTCTTAAGATGTTAATGAGAACGCCCCACAAGCTGCTATTAGCATAGAAACACGTGTGAAAAGAGCACAGCAGCAATTTGAAAATGCTGCAGAGAACCAATGAATGTTACATGAACACAGAAACTGTCTCTGATACAGATCTCCCAAATGCAGGAGAATAAGATTGCTCAGGCCTAAAGTTAGAGCCTGGGTAGTACTGATGGTGGTGTAGGTGCAGTGGCAAGACAGATCTTACTGCTGACATGTTTTGGGGTTATTTCCTACCACAGCAATTACTTCAGACCAAAGCCACTTAAAGAATTGTACAGTACTTCTTTGTTTCGCTTCTTCAACGTGTAGCTGAAAAACCAACCCTGAACAAATGCAGAGAGAAAGAGCTGGACTCCTACAGCTTTATGTGACAACACTGGTAGAAGTCCATCATCATGTCTGTGCACAGGACCTGACTGCCTGGGTGACTTCACCAAGGAAAAACCTGACAGGACAGGGAATGGTGCGCCGGAGGTGAGCTCTTATTTGGCGATTCTTTTCGGCTTACCTGGTCGTGAGACCCTTGAGCTGCTGAATGCTGCTCCTCGCAGGCTGCTGTCAAGAGTCTGGGGGTTTGAGTTACCATGGAGATCACTGCATCTGACAGCTGAGAGGGCTGCAATGAGAGACAGAGGTACCCATCAAGCCAGTGTTCATCACCTCATCAAAATACAAGCACCCGACTCTTGCTCTTGGCATTCAGCAAGGTCTGAGCTCCCAGATTAGGAGTTTGGCTGAACCATAAGGGAAAAAACCCAACACCCATCACCAGAACAATTAGAGAGGTGAGGGCAATCCCCAGTGACACACAGCATCTGAGCACTTTGCAAAGCCATGCGCTTTTTCAGGAGCCTAGAAGGATCCTAACATACCATCAGCTTGGCTCAACAATTTTCAGCCTCTCTGGTCAAGTATAACAGCAGCAAGCAATCCACCCAGAACCACTGCTGAGCACAGGACTGAAAGGCCAGTGCGCTGCCTCAGAATGGTAGGACACACGAAAGTGCTCCCTCAGAAAGCTTTCAGCAGGAATTGATTGAGCATCACCTCTGTGCAAGAAATAAGTAGGCAAAAGAAATCACCTTCTTGAATGTTTTTGAGGCAAGGCTGAAGGCAAGCATTTATGAAAATCAAACATGAAAGACAGCCTGGCATTCTTCTGCAATAATAAACCTATTAGCAGACTTTTCCATGCCTGCCAAAAAACATGATGAGTAAAGCCTTATTTCTTATTTCCTTTGCCATTTGAGCACCACATACATTGGCTAGTTTCCTATTCTTCCGTTTCAATCCTTAAGTCTTATGCTCCATTTTTGTCTACATAATTTAATAATTAAATGCCTTAAAGTGAAATGAGGTATTCATTGGAGACTTTTAAAATTAATTATCCTCTTCCACACAAATGTCTGACAGCTTTTAAAACTATTGTCCTGGTTTTGTCTGGGATAGAGTTCATTTTCTTCCTAGCAGCTGGTACAGTGCTGTGTTTTGGATTCAGTATGAGAGTAATGTCAGTAACACAGTGATGTTTTAGTTGTTGCTGAGCAGCGCTTACACTGAGTCAGGACTTTTCAGTTTCCCATGCTCTGCCAGTGAGCAGGTGCACAAGAAGCTGGTAGAAGCATGGCTGGGACAGCTGACCTGGTCTGGCCAGTCCATGCCATACAATGTCATGCCCAGTATATGATCTGGGGGGAGCTGGCTGGGAGGGGCTGTTCACTGCTTGGGGATGGGCTGGGCATCGGTCAGCAGGTGGTGAGCAATTGTATTGTGCACCACTTGTCCTTTTTGTGTTTTATTTCTCTCTCTTGTTTTGTTATCTCCCTTTTAACCATTATTAACTTTATTAATATTATAGTTAGTATTATATTTTACTTATTAATTACTTATTTCCATTATGAAACTCATCTTACCTCAACACATGGGTTTTACTTTTTTCCAATTCTCCTTCCCATCCCACTGGGGTGGGTAGGGGGATGGAGCAAGTGGCCGTGTGGTGCTGACTTACCAGCTGAAGTAAACCACAACAACTATACATTAAGTATCATTTTAAGATATAATCAATTTAATAGATAACATATTTAAATACATCATCAGGAAACGCTTTCATAAATCCAGTTCTAATTCTCAGTCTGCAGTACTACAGTATGTTCTCACTCAGTTCACTGTGAGATAAGTACACCACCTAACCAAATACAACTACTCACTTCAGAAAGAGTTACATCTGTCCTAATAGGAGGTGAATGACTACACAAGGGACAACACTTGCCTACTGAAGCATCACAAACTATTAGCAATGCATCACTTGGACATCCACAGTTTTTCTGAGTTAGTCTACTGAACGCATATAAATCTTCATCTATGTGGCTACATATCTAATTACCTGTCTAATTCTCAGATGGCATTCTGAGCTGACTGTTCTCATGTCTCTATCTCATCCCATCTTTTTTTTTTATTTTTTTATTATAGAATCATTGACTGGTTTGGGTTGGAAGGGATCTTAAAGATTTTCTCGTTCCAACCCCCTGCCATGGGCAGGGACACTTCCCACTAAATGAGGTTGCGCAAAGTCTGGTCCAGCCTGGCCTTGAACACTGCCAAGGTTGCAGAATCGACAACTTGTCTCTCCCATCTAATTTTTTCTGTGCAGCATGCTATGTTTATGCAAAATACAATATACTCAAGAAGCATAACTGTGTGTAAATATAAAATCTGAAATTCCAGGCAACAATTAGAGGATTTCCCATGTCTTATGGGAAAATTGTTAAGAGTATTATTATACTAAAATTACCTCTATTCAATACTCTGGCATTATGCTATGCAATAGTAACTAACTCATACTGAGGCTGCTCTCATGCCAAATACCAGGGAAATAACTGGTGCATCTGGGCTGAAGGCTTCTGCAAGATTCATGGAGTTCAAAGGATACTGTAGAATACCAGATACTCATACTGTAGCACTGTGGATGAATCAGGGTTATTGAAGAAATTCTATTAATGCTTACTGTCATAATTATACTCATAAACTGGTTGGGTCATGTTTTCATCTGTTCTGTTTACAAATTTTATAAACTGGATCACTGGTGGTTTCTATCAGTGATAGGATCACTTAAAGGCTGTTCATCTTGCCACAATGCTACACAGGCAGGAGGCATCGGTGCAGGCAGCACTGGTAACACAGGCTGGAAGAGCTAATTACATCCCTTGGTAAGACCAGCTTTGGTTACTTCGCAAGACAACTTTTTGGCAAGTACTAGCTCTCTACTGAAAAAGTGAAAAGCAAAGTGAAAGAGACATATTAGAGGTGAAAAGATATGATTATCACTATTTTATTACCTATAAGTGTCAGTGAAGCTTTATCACCCTTATGGTTGCGTGAGAGCATACATGTATTGATGATTGCAACAATCATATGCTATCATATGCCCCTACCCATAATGTTTTGCTCAACAAGAGTTTCTTCAAATGCGATTTCATACAGAAGTAAATAATAATATGAGCTTTGAAATTAATAGTAGGCAAAGACAAAAATGTTCTTTTAAACTTTCATTACAACCTATCATTACTTACAATAGGATAAGGCAGTCATAATTTACAAAGAAATTGAAAAAAAATCCATCACCTGAGATCACAGAATACAGCTGCAAAAGTGATTAGAACAGTGCAGAAAGTACTTTAATATGAGATGTCTGGAGAGTTCCACTGGTACAGTTCATTACAAAAAAAAAATAGACGGATGACCTAATTACAGAACCTACGTATTTTCACCGGGAGAATATACTAAGTACCAGCTTGCTTGTTAATCTAGCAAAGGGTTTGCACAAAACAAATCAGCATCTGGAAGCTGACAAGAAATTCAAATGAGAAATAAAGCACATGCTTTTCATCACCTGTGACTAACCATTAGTGCAACTATCAAAAGGAGAATGCAGAGATTCTCCATTTGTTGATGCCAAGCGTTAGTGGAACTTTCCCAGAAGATGAATTTTTGTGAAAACACAAGATATCCTGTAGTCATACAAAAGTTGCTGTGTTTCATACAGATAGACAAAGTCTGCAATACAGAGAAAGGGAGATTAGATGATGTAGTCATTCTTTCCTGCTCATAAATTAAATATATTATGATCAAAACCAATTGTCTGGTTTTGTAACTAAAGCACTGGGTGGTGATGAGCACTGTGCATGCTGAGCTGCTGGTGAAAGCAAATACTTAGTGACATACATGTGCATATATACACACATACAGTGAGAGAGGGAGTGTGTGTTCAGGCCGTGTGGAGTAAGACTATAGCCATCCTTCCAGAGACAGGTGGACTAAATTCTGCTGGAATAATACTCTGACTTCTAATTTAGGAAGCTTACTCTGTCCTCCATGAGCCAAAAGGACTCAGTCACAGGAGGGTGCCAGCAAGAGCTCTCTTCACAAGGGTCATTTAGGACATCAGTCAGATGACTGAAGTCAGGCAATACAAATGATGCTCTCTGAATCTGTGCATGGAGCAATAAATAACAGTGTTTCACGTTATTAACTACTTGCCACTCCTGTCCCTGTGGACAGTAAGCTTTCTGGGCAGAATAACCTTATTGGGGTATTTCAGTGGGTTCGCCAAGCAGTTCCCCACCTCAGCTAAAATCCAGGAGCTGATGTGGCCCCACAGCAGTTTGCTTCCAGCTCTCTCCCTGTAGCAGCAGTCTCACTCAGGGTACACACGTAGCACAGGCTTCGTGCAAAGGGACAATGGAAAAAGAAAAGGAAATAAAAACAAGTAATGGCCTAAAGGTTACACTGGTGTCACAGAGAGCAAGCTTAAAAATTTCACCCCTTTAGCAAAGGATAGGAAAGTTATTGGATGTGTTAATTTAGCTACTGTTGGTGCTGCTGCTAATCTATGCCTTGGGCTGCTAAACTGTCAGAAAATGTAACCATGTTTAAATAGCGATCAAAAATAAAAGTTAAAAAAATTCTTTCATTTGTACTAATTGTAAATCTGGTACACAAGGTTTGACTCTGGATTTGTACTATGTTTGAAAACGCAAGAGTCAACCTATGCAAATACATTCATCAGTCTCCTTATCTCTGAGCTCCTCCACTGGATACAATCTCCGTGAAGCAAAACCATGGAAAACCCGGGCACCATCTCCCATGCAGGCAGCTGATGAATGAAGTCACCAGCCCCCCTGTGACCGTCCCCAGTGCCAGTTTAACTAAAGAAAAGCAACGGGGCCTTTCCACCACATCCCCGCAGCGCCGGCCAGGGCAGGGCACAGGACAAGCCCCACATCAGGGACAAACCGCACAGCACCACCTGCACTGAGAACTTAAGGAAGGGATGTTCCTCAAAGGAGGGCCTTAGTGGGCCACAGACAAAACAGTGCATTTATCCTCTGCTTCATATGTAGATTTCCTTTTGCAGGTACCTGAGCGACTTCAGGAAACTGAAAGTGGGGGCCAGATTTATAGGAGGCACATGCAATTACCAGCTGGGCAGGTGGCTGTGGTAAGGGCACCTAAATAGTACAGCAGTTTTACTCTCGATTTAAACTTGGAATAATTAGTCACATCATTTTGGAACATGTTTTAGTGAATTCTACTCCATCCCTTTAAATATGTTTAGCTGATTAAATATTTTCCCAACCCAATTTCTGTTTAAGTACTATTTCTGCAAAGTTTCAGCTAAATAATTTTATTTCTTTTTACTAAAAAATATAGATGAGGAGAAAACAAACCAGTGCCATTACTTATCCTGTTTCAGCATATTTCTCTTAACTCTTTCATAATGAAAAAAAAATATTAATTGGGTAACTAATTTATTATCCCACTCCCTTCTGGCTTTAAAAGGTACAGGAAAGTTTAAATGCTAAATAGGCCATCTTCAACGGACACGGAATTACAACAGCAGAGATTTCATTATATCTCTGGGAAAGAAATGCAGGATACCTAGTACATAGTATTTTGCTTTCTTTCAAATTGATAAACAGCTTCAATATTTTCTAACTACCCCTGGTGGAGTATACAACACTCAAAGAAGTATACCATGATTATATAGAAGATTCTAACAGGACATCAATAATTATGCCACCCTTCTGCAAAAGATAACCTAAAATGCACTTTCTAAAGCAATTCCTAAAAAGTGTATGAATCAGTGAAGACAACATTTGCCAAACTCCTGCTGATGCGCTGGTTTTAGTTTCCTTATGGATTAACAAAATGTATAAATATAATCACAGCAGTATAACCACAGCTGTGGCTCCCCTGGGGCATGACCAGCAATTAGTCTGTGCAAGGATCATGGGTAACACTGCAGACACATGGAGCACAAATCAGGACCATCATTTTCAGCACAGCACAACACAACAGAACACAACATGCTGGGTTTCTCTGTCATGTTTCCAGTGAGTATCTATGCACTGGAACTGCAATCTCTGTTCAGAAAAACCCACACAATCTCTGAATATTAATGCATTTGCCCTAAGGTCTCACAGAGTTAATAAACACCAGTTAATGGCTTGCTATGATAAAAATTCCTGCTCTAGACATTTATGTATTTATTATTTCCCCACAGCTGCTTCCTCTAAACAAAGCTATGAGAGATTTTTATTTTAACTATACCATAGATGAATGCCCAGATTTGAAGTACACAAAGCCATGAGTCAGTTAAAAATCAGAAAATCAATGTTGAAATAAATCTTCATTATAGTACTAGTGCAAAAAACTTCCCCATGGTAATATCTAAGCCAAAGCAACAAAAATACCCTCAGAAATAACCCACATCTTCCCACAAAAATTTAAAATACTTAAGACTTGGAAGCCTCTCCTCAGGTGCAACTCAAAGAGCCTGGGCTGCCCCTTTGAAGCAAGTGTCTCCAAGGAAGACAAAACTGCAGTTGGAAACTCTTCTCATGTTTCATCTTAACTAACTCTGTCAAAGCTACTGGACATCATGAAATTAAGAATTTCAGAAGCACTGCCTTGTTAACTTGGCTACATTACGACACCCCTTTTATTCAGGCTCCTCCCAAGATAAATTAACTCTTAGCAGCCCAAGCAGTGACTCAATCCAACCAGTCTTAGAGCCAGACTGGAACTGACAGCATCAATTCTCAAAATCATTTACCACTGTCAGCACTTTGCCTGCACAGACACTTCGACAGCTTTAGCTTTTTTCTGCTTCAGCTGTGTTATTTAAGTGTAGCAGATATTCTCTCTGCCATGTGTAATAGTTTCAGAGACACGAGATACATGAATTATCTACCATTATTTAATGGGCCAGAACTTTCAGTGATAATAACGGATTTATGGAAAGCTTAGCTGTCAGTAACCAAACCAGGTACCAAGACTGGAAATGGAAACGCTTACTACTGTAACAGGATTTTTTGCAGTATGTGGAGGGATTAATGGGGGCTGTGGCCTACAACACAGCAATTCTGATACTTCTTTTTATCAGAAAGATATGTGACTATCAAATAGCACAACATTCATTTTACCAACCCTCAGGCAAACCAAATGCCGTTTTTCTAATTAATAAGTCCAGATTTAAAAAAAACTCAAACCCCCAAAACTTCTCTCTTGACAGTAACTCATGAGATATCTGCTGAACTTTATAAAACATGGAACAAAACCCACAGCATGTCTAGGACTGTTGTGATGGAAACATAAAGAAAGGAGTTTAATTATTAATTCTGTGATAGTGCAGGTAGGTGGGAAAGAATTATCCCTTTCAGAAGCATTGCACTGTAATCCTCTCATTTGTCTATTTAGCTCTACCTCAGGCATAAGCACAGAGGAAGAAACAGGAAAGAAGAAATGCAGCCTTCTCTGCACTGCCCTAACAGTCACTATTACCAGATTTAAAAGTGAGTGCAAGCTTAAAAAGAAAACCACACAATTTTGATTAATTCATGTAACTTTTGCTCTGAGTAGATCTGTCAGTCTAACCTAAGAAACGAATTTTCAAGTCTTTGGCCCCCAGTTGTGCAAATACTGCATTGCTTTCAGCATGCACACCTTGGAGGTGCCCAACTGCAGAGCACTACAGTGACAGGACTTGCTGTTTCCCACATCTGAATGACCCAAAGTCTGTAGAGTTTTCTCAAGGTGCATCAGTAATATGAATTGCAGCCTGCAGCAAAGACAGAGCCAGTACAATTCTCTTAAACAAGGTTTAATATGTGCAGCCAATATCATCACCTTTGTTTTGGATTAGCTGTAGTTTTCAAGAGATTTTGAAGGTGGGATACGATGGGCACTGTGGTAATACAATCTTGATGTCGCAGAGGCATCAATAAATGCTGCAAGGGCAGGCTTTAGCAGGAATTACAACAATCAACTTCAAAGGAGCAGAGATGGCAGGCGCTTTGGACATGTGGCATGGGATTGGAGGAGCAGCTTGTCCCTAAAGGACCTTTTGAAACTTCATCTTGCTTGGAACCTCAGCTACACATCACTGTAACAAGATGTATATATATGGATAATTAATATATTTAAGTCACATTTTTCCCCTTACATTCTAGCAATTGTATGAAATGCTCTAGGCTAGAAGCTGCTGAATCAGGAAATGGATCAGAAGCTAACTAAAATGCCTTTCTAGTTATTGATTCCTGCTCTCTGTTTCATGTCAACTTCCTAGAATCCATCCAACACAAGCACGAAAGGGTAATGAGTTTCTGAACCCACACTCTAATAGTGCACACTGCATCAAAGCTTTCAGTAATTGCCTGGATGCTGCTTCCCAGCAGTACTAAACAACTTAAATATAATTAGCTGGAAGCCCTATGGGCTTCATTTCCCCACTGGAACACCTCTTACACTAATCCATTTATCAGGCTGACAGATGACTGAATCACTGGCGCTATGGACCCATTCTACTAATAATATTTCTCAAGCCCACATTTTGGTTTGTGCTTTATCGGGTACATTTTTGCAAAGGAAAATCCAGTGTTAAGAGTGGGGAGAGAATCAAATGTAACTCATTCATCTCCTCCCAGTACTGACCAATGTTATTTGTTTGATTAGCCCACTAAGTATAAAATGCTGGCACTACCAGGCAGAAAATGAAAATTAAATGTATGCATTATGGAACTATACGATGCCAAAAATAACAGGGAAACACACAAACACTGACAAGACTTTTGGAAGTTTTCCAGCCATTCAGAAGTTTCAAGAGAAGTTTGCATAAGAGGACAATTTTCAGCATATCCTCCCTGAAGATGGCCTGACCACAGCTGTCAAGCTACAATTTCTTCATACTACTTACTTCTTGTACATCTTTCTGAACAATAGGTGACAAAAGAAATTTTAAAGCTGTCTGTATTATATTGAATAGACATGAACTGAACATCATGCTGCCACAAAACTATGCACTTTGCAAGCTGCTACAGAAATCTCATAAAAGTACAAAAACCATTTATTCAATTTCTTGGGCAGAATTTTCTAATGTTGTAATGAAACCCATTTTATCCCTGTGACTTTTATTTCCAGGTTTCAATAAGTGGACCTCTCCAGAGGCTGAAATTATGGGGATTGCTGAAATTACCGGGAGCCAAGGTCTTCCAAAATGTGCCACACTGTGGAAATGAATAATTGTAAAAATGCTAATTCTCATCAAATTCTTTTAAATGATGAAAAAAAATTACTCTAGGACATTATATGCTTATGCTTCCTTTCTAAGGAGTTGTGGGACAGGAAACAAAAAGGGACAAAGCTGGTAATGACCAGTAACAAACAGAGGTTTTAAAAGGTGCCCTTCTTCTAGATCCATTATATTGCAGTCATTAATCCACACTCTGGCTTGGAATCACAGGATCCAGCTAGAGTAGTAGCATTGTTTCATCTGTTTATTTCCTCTGGATGTTCTCATCATGGACACAGAAAATACTGATGTTGAAAAACGATAAAACAAGAAAAGCCTTCTTGTGCTCTACGTGAGCCTAAACAGTATGCCTGTAGTAAAGCCAACAGTCAACACTCAGAAATTCTCTTAAAAGTAGCACCACAAAGTTAACTCGTGGCCATCAGTATGAATTCAAAGAGTGAATAGAAAAGCTATACTTGAACATTTAACAATGAAATAGATAAGTAAAATATATTCAGTGACGTAAACTGGCTTAGCTGGTGAATCAAGCAGCAGCAGCAGGATGAGGTACAGAGGGCAGTTCTTGAGAGCAGCACCAACCACCTCAGAACAAGGCCAAAGAACAGCAGCTACTTGGACATCACTTGATTTTCAAAAACGCAATCACAGGTCTTTACACCACCCGGTAAATTACGGAGCAGGTTATTAAATACTGAGCTGTTTGAGATTTCTTCATGTGAACCCCAGAGCAGAAATCTCAGTTCCACTGCACCCTCCACCCACTCCTTCCCTCTGGCCTGACTCATCCCAGAGACACGGACATTTGCACATCAGCCAGTCAGCTTGCTGATGAGGCTTGTTCAAAGACAGCCTCTTCCTTACCAGCCTCATCTTCTCCATTTAGTGTATTTTCTACTCCCACAAAGGGCAGACAGTATCCTGAGCAAGGGTTGCCCCAAACCATACAAACATCAACACTTGTCAGTCACACTTTCACATGAAATGTAGAATTTCACACTCCCGTTAACACATACTCCTTTGAAATGCAGTGGTACTGAGCAGAACAAACATCAGATCTAAGCAAAAGAACATTCTGCAGTAAAAAATGTCAAAAAATCTTCTCCTGCTTTAGTCATCTTAAATAAAACAGATCACGGTCCTGAATTTCCTAACTAGAAAACAGTCTTCGGCAGGCAAAGAATGCAACATTGCCTTCATTTGTGTGCTTTATGAAGAAGCTTGCTACATTGTCAGTGAACCTGAATTTCCTGGGTAGTAACTCTGAGATAATTTTTTAATTCTTGAGGCAAATAGTATCTCTTTAAAGCACTGTCAAAATTACTATAGATACAGATTCTTCCCTGTAAATCAGGGGCAAACGTACAGCAGCTTTATATTTAAATAGTTGCACTGAATTCTTGAGGTCTTTTAATAGAAGCAGAAAAAAAGAGTTTGAGGAAAGGAGAGGAATCATCTAAGCATAAAACAGCTGGAGCCACAGTCCACTAACTTCCATACTTTGTATGGCAGGAAGTGTACACTTGGAAGGACATGGCATGTTAAGCAGTCAAATAAAAAAATGCAAAGGGTTTTAGGAGTGCAAATAAATGTTTGTTCTAAAAAAGCATGGCAGAAGTGACCTAACACACTGATCTACAAAAGAGCACAATTTGTAACATGCATTTGAAAATTAAATTTTTATATCCAGTAAGTATTGTCTTCAGCATTAGAAAGACAATGATTTTCTTGCAAGACAACTTCTGTGCGGTCTCCATTTTTGGACTCCTGACTAGATCATAGCCAGAATAGCCGTGGCTAGCCCCAAAGCTGGCCCTGCTTTGAGCTGGGTGTTGGACCTTCTAAAGCCCTGAATTATCATAGGATCCTACAGTAAGAATCTCTCCATACTAAAATTACATATGCTTGTTGTGCTATTTACATAGAAAATAGGGAGTTTAATAAAAAACACCAGGGCACAAACTTGCATACTGAATCCAGACAGATTCAAGGCCTTAAAGATACCAAATGTGAGGCATTCCTTCTGATCATACAAAGCTTATGATGGTTAAGCAACTATAACAAAGCTAAAACTGATGATTAAAGCTACAGAATGCTTTTGTTACACTGCAGATTATCTTTCAATATTATCTTTTCCTTTTACCTAAATCATTGTAGAGATATAGGAGTAAAAACTATTTACATTAAATTAAATTACAGTTTAACTATGTGAATTTTAATCTACACTCAATTAAAACGCAGGACAGATTAACATGTTATACTGTCTGGATATGAAAAATACGGCTGAGAACACTGGCTAGAGAAATACACTAAATGAAAAAAAAGAGCAGGCACATGAAATCATATGCAGTATACAGGGCTGTGAAAAACCTGAGCATTTCAAAACACATGGATGAAATAACCCACCAATGAACATCACACAGACTCGGTGGTAAAGAGCACTGGTGCCTTCTTGGCCTGAGGAACCCAGTTCTTTGAGCTGCTCAGTAACACAGGTAATTTCAACACATTGGAACTTTTTAATAAAATATTTTAAGAGTCAGCAGCAGAAGTGAAATTTCAGGGAAGAACCCCTTCAAAATTACCATCTGCATGTTACAGGAAATAACTTCTATACATTTTGGTCCTGTTGATTCGTTACTCTGATTAACCTGATGGTTGATAGTGGCTCTCTCATCATCATACGCCTTATGAGAGTACATGGGTATCCACACCTCTACACTGAGACAAAATTCACCTCTTTTGATAGCATATGTGACAATTTTGACTACTATATATGTTAGAAAAGTTTGTTTCTGTGATAGGATTACGATAAATTCCTTTAATGAATTCAATAAAGGATTATCTCTCAATATAGATATGTTCTGTGCTTTAATGCAATTCTGACACCATAAGTGGTATGATCTAACAATCTCTGGTATCTTTTATTTCAATTTTCTATCTGCTTCAAGAGGTATTTAGCTAATGAAGCACACAGATTTATAATGATTCTTTAAATTACTTCATTGAAGGGACACACAGAAAGCACACTCAATATCCTAGCATCAGCAAATGGTTAGCCAAGCAATTCAGTCAATACATGGTGCTGCTTCACAGTATGTTCACATATAGTAAAGTTCCTAAAGTATTTTCCAAAGCCATCATGAAAAAAGCCTGAATCAAGTGTCAAAACTCTAATAAAAGCATATCACACAACAAAACAAAACAAATGCAAAACCACACCAAATTCTGAAAATTCAACTAATTAGTTACACTTGTTGAGGAGGGAGAAAGACTTTTGAAATGCAGAAAACCGTGAAGCTAAGTTGCTTTCCTTCTCCCTGAAGCTTCCTCAGCCTTGCTATTCCAGCATTAGAGTCCAAAGGCACTGATTCTGTTGCTGCAAACACCCTTTCTTGGAAACTTGCAAGGACAAGGAGCTTAAAAGTGGAAAGGGGGAAAACTTCTATTACTTCCATCCATGAGAAGTGTCCCGCAGTGTTTAATGCTTACCTGTGCATTAATTTTATTAAATAAAAACATCTAGGTCTGCTCAATGAATAGCAGGCCTGTTTTTTGAAATGCTAACTTATAAATTAAGAACATCTTGAAGTCATACAGATCAGGACAATAATTCAAATTGCAATGCAGACTGTTTATATTTGTACATATACGTGCATGCCCCAATACAGCACTACACCTTCATGGACATTTTATGTCACTGAGTTTTATGCAGACAGTATGTGATGTTACTTTTAGTCAGCATTAAAGGTGATTTTTTCCCAGGGTCTCAGAAGTACAATTACCATTGACTTCAAAACAAAAGGGAAGTGGCCTGCAGTTCTGGAAACCCATCAGTCTTTTCATCTTGCGAGCTAAACTCTCCTTCTGCAAATTGAGAAAACCATGAAAAATGAGAACAAGTATTTGCACAGGAAGATTGCTAGTTTTATTTGCTGTATTAAATTAAAAAGATCCTTTTTTATATCATGACAGAACATGTCAGGGATGTCCATGCCACTTAACCTTGATTCCAATTTATGTATATGGATGCTGATGCCTAGAGCTGGGTATGAATATTCAGTCTTCATTATAATAAGTGGTTTTCTTGTATTATATTAGCAGGAAAAGAAAGACCTAATAGCAAAAGACTCATTGAAGTAAAAGAATAATTTTAGCAACGACAGAAGCAACAAAAAAAAAGGATCAGTACGAGACCTTTTGCATCTCAGTTTACAGATTTTGTTTACATGGAAGTGTTTTAGTGAGATGCAAGGTGTCAAGTAATTTGTTGCCCTGGCCTTTAAAATTATTTAGGAAAATTCAGAGGCATAATCTTAGAGGCTTAGAAGCTTGGCTTAGAAATTTTTGGGACAGGTATCAAAAAGTTAATTTTCATCAGGGTAAGTCTAGCTATATTCTCCATTCTATCCACTGCAGCGTGCAGTTTCATTCTGTCATTATGCTTCTTGTTCTGAGTGAAGCTTCACTAGTGTAGCATTATTCCCTTGTTTCTCATAATCACTCTTCCCTTAGATTCTTGCTGAACACGGATGCCCCATAGTATCTGTGGAATAACTGCTCATGTCCAAATGATTCTTATTAAAGAGTTCAGAGAGTTAGTGTTAAAAAGTGTTCAAACTAAGATAGATTATAGTGAATGAATTAGGTTAGAGAGTGACTACATGATCAACTAAGTCTCGTGGGAGCAACACTGAACAGTTTCAAACAGTGGGGGACAGAAGCCTATTCAGCCAGTTCAGCTGCTGCCAGAATAAAACATGGGAGACAGAGAAATGCCTTAGTTCTTATCTTTTCTTCCTTTCTTTGCTTTTCCCAATATTTAGTATCCAGAAATTTTTATACCTGATTCAGGCTACCAAGTTTCCTCGAAACAATTTTCCTCCAGAAGAACCCATGTTCAGGCTTGTAAGGCACATCCACATGGTAGCTAAAAAACCCCACCCAAACTAAATGTGCCCCACCACCCTCCCCCCAGCACCACCTCAGTAAACCAGCAATGAGTTTAAACACAGTCATCTCGGCGTCCTCAATTCACCTTGTTATTGCACCTCCAGTTGCTGCAGCACAGATGGGATTCAACATCTCCCGCTGTTTGGGGACTGCCCCTAAAGGTGAGCCATATGTTTCGCAATACCTAGAAACAGCAGGATAAGATAAGGAAATCTCTGCAGCCTTAAGGCAGAGTTGCTTTGATTTCACTGCTTTGTGCCCTGCCTCCTCCCAA
>VXBT01011976.1:703445-716337 GCA_013400235.1 Oriolus oriolus
TGTGTGTGCATGTGTGTATGTATGTGGGTAATGCCTAGGAAATCTCCTGTGTTATCTGTCTGTGTAACATTTTACCTTCCACTACACAAATATATTTTTAAACAGTGTGGAATCAAAACAACATTCTCAGCATTCAAGACATTCTGTCATCACTGCCCATTTGTTGCCCTCTAGGTTTCTCTCAGCTGGCAAATTTCCCATTTAAGGAATTATCAGATTCATCTGCTTAGACAAGGCTGCAAAATAGAATGAAAAGCTGGATTATTCTAGAGAACTCATATTTTTCTTTCAGGACAGAAAACCCAGTGCATGAGAGCTGAACATTAACAGCAAATGGAAGCAATCTCTCAGACTTCACAGTTCTACCCTACTATACTCTGTGAAATCTAATTTTGATTAAGATGCTACAGTATTTATTTTACTTTTATCCTTTACTTTTTAAAATATGTTTAGTGTCACTTCTTATGTTAACCTGTTTTGGAGCCTTAAATATTATCTTCACATATGATGTTTATTTTTAAACTGCAGTTCCAGTAAGCATCTAGTGCATCCTGCTGCTTCTACGCAATTTGTCATAAAGAATTACCAATTGCTTTGCTACCATTTTCCCTAGAGCACATTTTTTTCAGGGTGAAAGTGTAAAAAAAAAAAAGAGAGAAATAGAAAAATCAATAAATTGACAGTTTTCCACAGCAAGACGGCTCAGGATTTACTTGAGTGATGGAGCAGCTTTCGTGACAGAGGCTGTACTGCAAAACCATGCTTGTGTTTCTGGGCCCTCTGGCTGCATTGCCAGATTTCTGGAGGGATATGCCACGGTTCTTAGTGCTGTAACATACTAAAACTTCACACAACTCTTTTGTACCGAAATGTGAAATACTACTCTCTGCCCCCTAGGTAGAAAGAAAACTGTGGTAAGATCTGGAGAAATATCTCAATACCAACCTTCCTTACTGAGCAGAGAAGGTTTTGTTTTCTTACCACGGATGAGTGAACTAACAAAAACTCCATCAAATTCAGGGAAGGGTTTCACGTGCTGAGCACGTATACAGGTGTAGGTGCACCAAATTTAGCTGAAGATGAACATAAGAGAAATCCTAAGTGATTCTAAAGTAATTAACATACCTGCAAACTCATTATTGAGCCAGAACTGCTTTATGGAGACTACTGCCAACCAGTACTGACTCTAAACCACTATCTTATGATGTTCGCCCAAGTAAAAGTCTATTTCGAGGTGTTATATTATTTTAGCACAGTGATTAATCAATTTCTTTTCAGAGCATCCTCTGAGAGCTTAAAAATTCATGATTCACATTATTAGTATTCTGTACAGCTTTCCATATTCTTTGAGTGGTATGATTAAATTTATCTGTGGTTGCTAATGGACACAATATGAAATATGAAAGTCACCATTATTCACACACCCAATGGGTGTCCTTAAAACATGCTGTGAATCCCAAACAAAGAGGACTGCAAGTGACGAATCCTTTCTCTTTATTCTCACAGGCTAGCCTGAATACACTGTTTGTGCAAAAGGCAGACAGGATGGACTTGTGATGTAATACTGCAAATGGAGCAAATAAAATACTCCATTACATTTGTCACATTTTAAGGCTGGAAATTAGTCCATAAACTCTGCTGGGTTCAGATCCTACCGACTCACATTTTACAAGATAAAAACTCATCCAAACTTTGATGCTATGATAGAAAGAATACCGAAAAGCAGGATGAACTTGTAAAAATCTTCCAGTTCATCTAAATTGAAAAGATTTTATACTAGGCTTGTAGAGTCTTGATACTGCCTTATTTATTTAGACTGCATCTTCTAGTGGTCCAGGCTTGGTCACCAAAAGAGAGTGAGAACTACACTTTGCCATTCTGGGCATAAAGTATTAAAAATTTATCAAAGAAATCAAAGTGACTGTGTAGTAAGATTGAATCCATCATCCACATAAATTGCCAGATACACAGACCTACAAATATATCTTAGTTTATTGAATGTAGCAAGATGTAATAGCATAGTCTGATTAAAAGCTAATAGATAAATACTGAGCCATCCAAAATGAGAATTCTTTCTAAAACCTGATGTCATGCACCAAATAATTGTGAGATACACTGTAACATAATAAAAACTGATACAAGCAGAGCAACATATCAAGGTACCTATCATTAAATAATACTATTATGAGGTTCTAGCAATATACACCATGGTCAATATCTGAGTAATTTCTCTGTTGTGTGCATTGCAATGTATACTCTGCACTGCAGTGAATACTCTGCAAACCCAAAAGTTTAATTTAACCCAAAAGTTAAATGATCTTGTTGTTTGTTCTTTATTATTTTTGTGAGCTGCTGAGCTATTCAGAATTATGTAACTCTTTGTTCCAAAGGAGGCACTGGTGTGACTTTTCAGAAACACCACATTAAAAATAAAACATCATAAAAATAGCATTGTATTGACTCTGTGACCCCAAAAATGTACTCTAGACTGTCACTACCATTAAAGGTGATGAATCTGTTCTAATTAATGGGTGATCAGTTTTTTGGGTACAGGCATTCCTCCACCAATGCATTTCACTTCCTTCCTGTGAAAATACTATCATCAGATGAAAATGCAGACCCACCACAAGGCTAGTGAAGGGGCACTTTATTAGGAGTCTGCTGACAGATGCAAACATTCTGCCAAATTCTGTAAAGCAGAAGCATGCCATTAATTTCAATATTTATTACTTTCCATGAAAGATAAGTGATTCAGTATTGGGAAGGGCTTTGCAAGGCCAATATTTCATCTCCACCCAGTGCTTTTTTGCTTTGTGATGTGTCTGCCTATTATGAGACTAACTTATTCCAAAGAACAAATTAAGCAGCAAGACATGACAAGCAGTGCATTTGTGTGCAATTTGCTTACCACCTGAGGTGTGCCAACGGCTCCAGGCCAAAGGCTGAGCAACCCCAGCCATTCAATAAATGCTATAATAACCAAACTGAATGCACAGCACTGTGAGACTTATTTTTACTACAATATGGAATTTATACATAGGACCAAGTGCGTCTGTGCACTTAGTGACTGTTATTAAATAAATGATACCATTGCAAAACTTTTTCTAATCACTGTTCTGAAAATACTATCCAATACAAATGAAATGTAGAGGTTTATATACATTGTTCTACAACCAGACAAAGCTTGTGAAATGACAAAATTACACCCTGGACTGTAGGTCCAGTATCAGTTTAAAAATATCCATGCAGACATGTATAAATATTAAAGGACTCAACAGCACAGGGCAGGGCAGAAAATCAGCCACTCTAGAGATTTAGCAACCAGTCTGAGCCATCCTGATGATGTACCAATTAATTAAGGTCTCGCTGTGGAAGCAACAAAGAATTAATTTAAAAAAAATTTTTTTTCCAACAGCACTACCTCATCTCATTCTGAAGAGACCGTGCACAGACATGGGCTGTGCTACTGGAACACTGTTTATTTCACTGCTCCAGCTTTAATGAGTAAAACAATGACATTATTTAGGTTCCTGATCCATCTGCCAGTCACAGTAAAGTTCATCTCTTAAATAAACAGTGAGGCAAGCTGGCTTTAATTTGTACTCAGCATACCAACAATTGATTTTTCCCATAAACTCACTCTCTTTTCACTCTGCCTTGTGACTACACAGTCTGATCCGATTTAACCCTGGTGCAGAGAGCTGCCTTCCATCTACATTCCTAAAACCGCCAAAGAATTAACACAACTGAAAATAAAAGATGTGAAGATCTACTAATGAGGTGGAAAGACTGGGCAATAAACTATTTTGCAAGAAAGCACAGCACCTCCTTCTTTCTGATATATTCACTCTGCTCCAATCTTAATCTGTAAGGAGGAACTATTTTTGAAGCTGAAGATAATAATAATTTTAAAACCTGAGAACTAGCTACTGGATTATCTTTTCCTGTCTTTTCTACCCTACTTCCCCCAAACAAGGGAAAAAAAAATCCATCCGAAATTGAGAACTGAATATGAACATAAATAAACCCAAAACCCTTTCAACATCAGCACACTGGTGTGGTTTTTGTGTTAATTAGCAATGAATAGTATCACATCCAAGCTCTTGTCTGTTAAAGACAGAAGCATACTGCTCTGGGACAGGCTGCCTTTGCTCCCAATGCTGAACCACAACATGTTATAAAAAATCCAAATAAGGCTATTGTCACTTTCTGATTTAAGAAATCGCATTCTATTAAGATGTTTCTTACAGTTCAGTCCAGACAAAATGTAACTCACAATCTCATATTAGAAGACGTGTTATTTATGTTCCAATTTTACACACCTTATGAAGCATTTTACATATTATGTAGTTCTCACAAAATACAATTCTGCATAATATATATTTTAAATTATTTAAAATATAAATTTAAAATTAAACAGACTTACTATATCAAGTCAAACATCCACTTTGTCCACTATCTCTTCTTTAACCGTGACCAAAACAGGTATCTAATGAAGAATGTATGAATGAAGCACAGATACAGCAGTATTCTCCCAGCCCCCACATCCTACAGCTCTGGGACCTCCTCGTGGTTCCAGTACTGAGATACATCAGCACATATTTTAGTGGAACACTGATGCATAATAATGCTGCAAATTTGTGGCAGGCTTCATTGGCACATTATGGCACAAAATACCTGTGATTTTAGCTATCTCAGCTCTATTTGTTGAAAACAACAGTGTATGTAATTTTTCTATGTCTTGTTCCAAGTATGAAAATGTTTCCATCAACTCCTTGTTTTGAACCCAGCCCAAATTCAAAACCATACAAACATGTAAGTACTTCCACAAAAAAATTGCACACTGAAGCTATTAGTGAGAACTGGGGATTTTCACAACAAATGTGAAATCTTCATGTACATGTAGAGGTGATGGACCTATAAACAAATAACCAGAAAAATGCTCTTACATGTCTTCCTTTTTGAAAATCTGACTTTAGGAATACTGTGCCTCGGGTAAAATGGTGTTCTTTTCATGAGAGCACCACTTGGCATTGTGCCTAAGAACATACCCAAAGAATGGAGTGATCTTGAGGACAAGCCCATCACTCACGCATTCTCCAAATATTCTGTCTTTAGATTTCTATGAATTTCCTTCAAGACAGGAGGACAGAATTGTTGCATTATTACTGAACAGTTATTTTATTTTGGAGATGAAGTACCAATGACTTATGTTACAGCTGCTGCTGCTGTGCTGTCTTCCACTTTATTGGAGTTAAATAATTAAACACCCTTTAGTCCTTGTGACAGTCCTAGACTCAGCATGGCTGTTAATCAATATCACATAAAACGGAATTAGGCTTAGGCAACTGTTGCACAAGGCAGGATGGATAAGACAAGATGGAGAGAGAGCTTCTCTTTCACACAGAAGACTAATTTTCTGTATTTTACTACACGCCTACATCAAATGTGCACACAGACTTGAGAACAGACAATACATACACAGATGTGGGGGAATCCAAATTAATCTCAGAGATTTGTTACACCATAACAGCAATCAACAGTCCCTTCTTCTATTCTTTCCTAAATTCCCTTCTTCACATGTGTTTGGGATTGAAAAAGCTCTCAGCATCAACATATTTGAAGTACTCAGTTTACAGGGAGAATTTGACTACATGGAAGGGAGAATTTGACTACATGGAACCAGTTCTGAGAATTTTACCTAAGATTGCAAACAGAAAAAATAAACAAAAGGCATTTAATAAATACTATCTGAATTCTGCTCAGTGCAAAATATTTAGGAAGACTTATGTTTCCAACAGTTTGAGGGATTTTTCTAAAATCTCTAAAAACTGTCCACAAGTTATATAATTTTTCATTATGTTCTTGTTCTGCAATGAACCAATAGGTTACTAAGATCAACCTTAGACTGAGAGTACCAACAAACGAAAGATTCACATGAAGGGGTGCAAATCTTCCCTGTGCTGCCTCGCTTGATGCTCAGATCTTCCCAGAGAAAAGGGGTCACAGCTCCCAACTCTCTTCAACAACTCTTCCTTTCTGATGAAGTATGCCAGTATTGAATTTAGAAACACCTCCAACTTCCTACCAGGCCGAGAAATGAACTCAGAAGTCAAACAGGTCAATTTCAGGTGGTTAAATAATTTAATTGTGATGATGACACCATCAGATAGCCATTGATATAGAGGTGGAAGACTTCGTGTACTCTTTACACTCCTATGCTATGGGTGGCCTCTGATATTTTGTGTTTAAAGACTTGGTATTTATAAAACACACTAATTCAACTTTAACCCATGCACATTGTAAAAAACTGAGTAATGAGGAATAGTCAGCAATTCAAATGGAAAAAGCTTACAAAGTAACTGATTATTCTTGATACTGTACTTTCTGAAGCATTTAGCTGAAATCCAATTTTGCAAAAAGCCAGAACAGTATTTTCCCTCCAATCCTATTGGTAACAGGAAAAAGAACCTGCATATTTCAGATCTAATTTATTACTTATTTCAATTTTTTTCTGTCTCACCAAGATTTGCTTCAAGCTTTAGAAAGTGTGCTTCAGTTAGCACCTCCCTCAAAACAATCCAGAAAACATACTCCACACAGTCCACACTCATGAATCACGGAAAGAACTGCAAAACAACTTCCAACCAACCTGGGCTTTTTTAGCTTCTCCAGTGCCTTCCCTGGAACTGCTTAACCTCAAGGAAGGCTGGCAAGCCTCTGGTTCCCAGCAGAAGTGATGCTGGAGCTCCAGAGCCCCACTGCTGAGCTGGCCGTGGAAAGCAACAGCAGGAGGGACAGGGCACCCCTCGGTGAGAGGGATGGCCAAGGCTTCAGCTGAATGCCCAGTGTCACCCACCCCTTCCAAAGGGCGCACACGGTGCCTTGCCGCTCTTATCTCCCGCTCCCAGAGCTCGCCCACTTCAATTCAGCCAACACCCTATATGTTTTGTGGACCTTGGCCAAAATATCCTGGAGCTGCACAGCCATTTACAACACCAATATTTTCGTTATTTTTTTCAGTATTTCTTTCTTAGTACACACTGATTACTCTATAATGAAATACAATCTTCACACCAGGTCAATACTGCAGATTGCTTACCATGAAGCTGAGTCACATAAATACCTAAGGAAGAATGTGTGCTAACCTACATTTACTATTCTTACACACCATTTAGCTGGAAAATAATGAATGACACCCTCTTACATACAGGGCCATAATTTTTTTAAAATGGAAATTAAACTTGAATTAAAATGAAAAAAAAAAAAATAAAAATCCACATTTTAAACACAATAGGATCTTTTCAAACAGTGTTTTACCAGTAAATAAAGGTTTATGTGAAACATGCATGAACCTGTAAACAGTGCTACATTTTGAACCAATTCAATACATAGAAAAGAAATTATTTAAAGTTAGAGAAACTAAGTATTTCTGGTCCCTATGCCCCTCAAGATTTCAAAACCAACAGATCTCAGCCTCTTTCTTTCTAATGATGTTACTAATTGGGAGAAAGTAGGGGCTTTCCTGACTAGTCATCTCCCAAGCAGTTTCTCATCTTTAAGCTACTCACTAAATTGATAAGCAGAAATGAAGAAAAGCCTTTCACCTGCTGGAAAAGCTACATTTGCCAGATGTGGGTTTACTACCTTTGCCAGATCCAAGTACACAGTAAAGTCTTCTCACAACTGAGCTGATGACTTTTTCTCTGAAACATCAGCAGCAAATACTGAGTATTACTTTCATTAGATTAATGCAAATAATAATTCATTAGTTAGCGGGTCCCAATTTTACGTAGGACTTATATGTCAGGATTTTGTATTACATTAAAAAAAAATATGTTAGGTTTCTATTGAGCATTCAAATATTTTCTTTTAAGCTATTCATATGGAGTTGTGATTCAGCAGAATCTCCTTGTGATGCCGCAATTGCATGGAGTGGAAGCCCTTTGCCAGGCAGTACCGCTAGACTTGCAGAACGCTGATTAAAAAGCATGTCTTAAAAAATGGAGTGGTAAGCACAACTATAAAGAAAGCATCCAGAGAAATCCAAGCAAAAGACTAAAGACAAAGATACAGAAATAAATGTATAGCTCAGTTCCCAAAATAGTTTGCATTACCAAACGAATCTCTCCCTCTGTAGGGTCACAGCCAAGTGTCATTCTATTTGTAATCTAAACTGAAGCCAAAAATAAATATATACAGAAGT
This sequence comes from Oriolus oriolus, assembly GCA_013400235.1. NCBI lineage: Eukaryota > Metazoa > Chordata > Aves > Passeriformes > Corvidae > Oriolus > Oriolus oriolus. The sequence continues at coordinate 711,652 of VXBT01011976.1, forward strand.
AATATTTAAAGTGCACAAGTAGATATGCAATTTATTTTTTATGAAGATTTTAAGAGATGTCTAACTAAGAAGTAATTTTTGGAAACGATGTTTAACAGAAACACCAATTCTTGCTTAAATTTGCATCTCCTCTAAATGCCTTTATTTAACCCAACTGACTATAATGTCTAACTGAGTGTACAAAGAGCTTCTATCAAAACCGACTGCCACAAAGACCAGTCTGTCAAAGAGAAATCTTCGCCCCTCCAGACAAGTTTTCCTCTGACACCTTCCTCTTTTCTGTATTATAGAGGCTCTGTCTGGGATGGAAAACTGCAGGAGATTAACCTTCCTTTAATTATGGTAGATCACTATGCTGCAAGTCAACAAATACCTAACACCAGTGTGACACTATAGTTGTCTTTGTCTTGAAGGTCTATTTGTTTGCCTCCAGATTCCCCTAGAACTCAGCTGCCTTAATCCCCCATATGCTACTCACCTTCTCATTTCACTGTGTGCCAATTCTTCACATTAAAAGACAGTCTGTACACGTATGGAAGTTTTTTTTAATTATGTCTCCAACTTACCAGCTGTCAAACTCTACTTGACATTTACAGTAGTGTCTGCAGAGTAACCTGTCTTTATTCCAGTTTTTTTCACTATGAACTGCCCTTGCTCTCAGTCTGTAAATTCACTTTCTTTGTATACTCACCATATAAAGGTTTCCTTTTTTGTATACAATTATATTATGGCTGAATATTAAATTAGAAATAGAGAAACAGTACATTCGTTAGGATGAGGATGAACTGCATAATAAGTACTGAACAATCCCTCCTCATTTTGATAGGCAGAAGGCATATTCTTCCCTTGCTGTTCAGGCATTCAACCACCACTTTGAACTTTAGGAAAAAAAGCTAAACTAAGTTTTTGGTGAAGATTTGCCATAGACCTCTGCTATAAAGTAAAAGCTGTATCAAGCAACCAACAGTCAGCTTAAATCCCAAATGTTTTCATGTTTTGCATTTAAGCTTGGATGATAACTCTGCTCTTTTCCTTTACTGCAGCCCTCCACAATGAGCAGTCTCAAGAGATGAAAATAACTTCTTAATCTGAAAATCATATGGAAAAAATCAACTGCCCTTAAAAGTTATAAATGTCTGGACAAACTTTTCCCAGATTTTCCTTCTTTAGTTACTTAATGAACATATGGTTATTTATAATGTGAGTTACACTTGTAGTATTTCAAAAATTAGTTATACACATGCCTGGAGCTACTCAGCTCCTCCCTACTGACCTCACTCAATACCCTTCGAGCATTGTTTGCTTTGGCACATCTTTAACAGTGAACCCATGTTCTTATTTATGTGTCTTCTTTCTGCTTTAAAAATTTTACCTTAGTTTTCTTCTCTTAGCAAGTACTTTATGGCAAGTTATTTTAATTTCAGAAAGATCACAACATCAGATATCAATTATGACAAATAAAAACCTTGGCCAGCAGGCATAGCTGATTAAAAATACATATAAAATGAACACAAGCTCACCTACATTTTAAACTAAGTATTTGAGGGACAGCAAGGAGTAATTATTTAGGTTAGTGAAATGTAGCAGAAGCTAATAGCTGGGTCTCTGTGACAGGCACCGTACAGACATGCGCCCAAGGGCAGCTCCTCTCCACATCAGGAGACAGACACAGGAGTGTGATACACCTGAACGGAGACACTCTGCCCCACAAGGAGAGAGGTCATGTGCTGGGAGCACCTGAGCCCACATCAGGGATGGTTCCAAGGCAGACAGATACCTCTGTTACCTGACATCTGTGTAACCTACAAAGTTAGGTGAGATGATCCCACCCAAAAGAACCTATGTTCTAGACTAGAAATACAGTCTTCTACTTTTCTTTCTCATGTATGTATGTAAGTGTGTGTGTGTGTTTTATTGGGTTTTTTTAATGAAGGAAAGGAGTTAGGCAGCATCACCCTGAAAATCCGAATTCATCTTCCATGTTTATACAGTTCACCTACCTACGGGGTTTAACTTTTCATATAAATATAAACACTTTTCATATAAATATACTGATTTGTTCAAAATTTCTTCCTGTCCAATAGATTTAATTCCATCCAGTGTATCACTTAATAAATGGCAAAATGACAGGTTTTTCTTTTACAATCCACAGAAACTGCAGATGTAAAATGTCTATCAGAAGATGGCAGGGTTTTTCACTCAACATCTAGCACTTCCTCAAGTACTCTAGTAGTTCTTTCTACTTTTGAATTCAATTCTACAGTAAAGAAACCAAAAAAATCCACTGACTGAAAGGTGAACATTGCATATAAGTAGGGCTTCAACTGAAAAAGAAACTGCTCATTTCTTACATTTCTTCTTACAGTATATGGAATTACTTTTTGTTTTGGATGTTTCTATTCACTGTTAATGGCATTTTACATCGCATTTGGGGAATCCATGGATGTCTGTCCTTGACTCTCTTATTCTCCATGCACAAGGGAATCTAATTCAAAACTGATTTTAATTTTCACTTATGAATAGATACTCTGTGCTCCAGACTTGCCTCTTCTATACTGAAGACCAGAATCCTTATCCATTTCTAACGCGATTATTCTCCAGAATAATTCTGCGCACTCTTTCTCCCTTTGCTCTGCAGCCTTTCTTGCTACACTACTGCTATTCTTAAGTACTGTCAACCTCACAGTCATTTTGTCACACAGACCTGCAACCACTGATAACATTACCTTAACCTATACATTTGGAAAAATCTCTGAATTAATGTAAACAACTTTATTTTTCTATAGAATCATAGAATGCCTTGGGTTGGAGGGGACCTTCAAGACCACCTTGTTCCAAACCCCCTGCCATGGACAAGGACATTTCCCACTAGACCAGCTTGTTCAAGGCCTTACCCAACCTGGCCTGGCACACTTTCAGGCATGGGGCATCCACAGCTTCTCTGGACAACCTGTTCCAGTGGCAATTTTTTTTTCTTCTTTTTTGTTTTTTTTATTTTTAAATTCTTTCATACCCCTTCTCAACCTTCTTTATCTTATTTCCATGTTAATGCCCTTGTTTACTAACTACATTTCCAAACAGTACTGCATGTTCTTTTCATGCTTTTTCTTCTGTTGGGAAAATGTTTCCTATAAACATCCATCAAGCTACATCACAGTCTTCAGAACTTTAGAAAATATGAACATTTTCTATTAAAAACATTGCTTTGGTAAGAAAACCAAAACATGCTATTCTAATGAGAAAAAAAAACCTTCTTAAATCTAAACAGAACTTTGAGAGGTTTTATGCCTTCAGGTATGCCTTCAAAAATGAATGGGAAGAATGGCTATAGTCAAGGGACTCCAGTCACTTGTTACCGAATCTGTTCAGCCTACCAGTGTTATTCCAGATTCACATCCTGCAAATTCATTCTGGATTTGAAAGTCAAACGGACTTACTCTCTTACGGCTAACTGAAGTAATCATGATTTGCCATGTAATAATTTTTGTCACCACACCTGTTTTAATTCCATCAACGTTACAGAGGCAGCCAGGATATGGTTTGGCTCTACACTTGGAATTTAATTAATGATCTAGTTGGTGTCTGATCCAGAAAATAATTTAATTTACAATTCCATAAGCACTTCTGCATGAATAAAAAAACAGCAGATAGGAACTCGGCATTAAAATATAAAAAAAGTGGGGATATGATCCACAGAATAAGATCTGAACAAATTAATCCAGAGTACAGGATTTCAGTTTTGTAAAATAAAATTTTCAGTCTTTAACTTTCTGTACTGCTTGCTCACTTGAAATCAATGTGATTCCTTGCTTGTTCTTACTGTGCCTGATTTTACTGTATGTTGTTAAAAAAGCAAAACCTGTAATTATATCAAAGTTTTGCATTTTATGGCACCATGAATCTCTTTGAAAGCCTGGTCTCTCGAACACCTTCACATCCCCTGCTGAATCCAGGTTAGACTACTCTTGGTTATTCCACATTTACACAAACTCACTACCACCAAGAAAGGAATTCCAAGGTGTGCTTCATGAAGTTCTCCAAACAGAAAGTTCTTCTGACAGATGTTTTATGTTTTTATGTGTTTTCCTAAGAAAAGCTTCACAGTCTTGAAAGCCTTCTAACTCAGGTAGCAACGAGCTTTGGGTGGAATTTCTACAAACCCATATGTGACTTTGTGAGAAAGGCTTTGGATCATGGCCATTGGAAAAGACAATAGTCTGCGTTTTTGTCGTCTGCTGTTCCTCAAAATTAAGACCAGCTAACCAAACCTCCTCCAAAAACTAAAATGAAAAACCCCAAATAAACAAACAAAAAAAGGACAGGGAACCAGGTCCCTATCAGAGCTTTATTTAGGTAAGCCTCTGCAATGCTTTTATTAGGTCACAAGGAAAACATCAAAGCAAGCTTTTAACTATGCTTCTATAAGCTCTTTTGCCTTACTCTCAACTTTACCGCTTATTTAAAAGAAACTGGAGAAAAAGCTAAGAGCAAGATTGGAATGACACCTCAGATAATACACTTAAACATGAAATATCCCCCAAATCACAATGCATTAGGCAGACTTTCCTAATGAAGTTACTTAGTTTTCTCTTTCCTCACAGGAGTTAGGAGTTTTTTCCCCTCTATTTGTCCACTTCTCCAAATTCAGGCAAAAATGATTAAACATTGTCTTGGTTTGGCACGGCC
>VXBT01011977.1:0-185959 GCA_013400235.1 Oriolus oriolus
AAAAAACTGCAGAAACAGTTACTATGCAATGAATCTGGTTTTAGTTTTTCTGTTTTTCTACCTTTTTTTTGCCTTCAAATTCTGTTTTGATGAACAAAATCTTATTCACTAACTTGTTTACTTTGCACTGTTTTCAGTAAATGAGAGTTAAGTGCTAGGTTAGTCTTCACCTTTCATAATAATGATTCTGTTTATGAGCAAGAAGAATGATTTGATGACTAATGTAACATTTATACTCATATTTTAATGCCAGTTTTGTATACACGGTATTACTTACTGTAAAAGCACTTTTGAAGGCTGACATTTTACAAGAGCAAGGACTTATATTTTTTCTTGTTTTGTTTTCTTTTTTAAAAGTCCTAGGTTTTCTCTCAGTTGCTCACTACAGTAATCAAGAACCTACACTTGGAAAGGATGGAGCTATGTGGTACCTTGAAAAAAATCAACCACCAATCTGGAAGAAAATTATCACTTATGTTAGTGTGAAATTGGCAAAGAACAGTAAGCACAATGGATCAACTTGTAGCATTGTAGTCCCCTGTAGCAAAAGGGGTCACACAACTGGTCTTCAGGATTCAGTCATGCAACAGGTATCTTGGAAATGCTGCAGTTCTGGTTTTGGCTATCAAAGTCCATGGTAAGAACTTCTTTGAAAAGAACATTTAAGTTCTTTTACGGTTTTTTCACCATACTAAACCTATCAGGAGATATTATGTGCTCTCTGTTGGTGTCACTGCCTCAGATAGGGTGGCATGTTTGACCCACTGCAAACACTTATAGTGCGTAAAGGTGAGTTCTGACTCAAGCTGTTTAAACCATCCACATCGCCATACACAACATACATTCACCTCGTACTGAGAGAGGATGAAATATTTGAGAATATCAAAACCCATATGAAAGATTATTCAGTTTTAATGGAAGAGATTAAATGGCAATTTATAATTCAAAAGGATAAATATTATATTACTTATTACATAATTTGATAGGCAGTTTGTGAAATTTATTTCAGAGTCACAAACTGAGTGGCTCGAAACAATCAATACATTGGCAGCAATAAATTTTTCATGTAAAACTTTAGTGAGCACTACTTTGGCATTCTGGTGCCTTTTTGATTTTCATTTGTATCTTATTGAGAGGAGCCCCACCCAACACAAGAAATCAGAAATTGCTAACATACAGTAAAAACAATTCATTCCTTCTTTCCTCTACTGTTATTCATATTCTGAATTAGACATGTGAATATTATCACACAGAATGTTCCAAAACAAGCACTCCCTTCCTGATACAACTCAACAGAGTTTTATTAGATGGATGCTTCAGAGACTTGTAAATAAGAAGTGTTCTAACACATGCTCCAGGCTTTTGAGAAGTAATTGAGGTAAAACAAAATTCAGGCAATTTGCTCCAAGCCTGATTTTCCCTGCACCGAAAAATAAGCCCAAGGTCCCCATCAGAGAATTTCAAATCTTACTGCTGAGAGAGCATCCTTCTCTAATGAGCTCTTGAATCATAATTAACATACAGAAAGATAATTACAATGTTTTAGAAACATTTCTTCCAGAAAGCATTTTAACATAACCAGGCAGCCTCAGAAACACATATAAAGCATAACCTCTACAGACTGTAATTCAGACATGAGATTTGTTCCACTGGTTAACCACAACAGAAAACAATGAATCCACCAGATCCTTCTCTGACTAGCTTTCCTCTTAAATTATACATGTGTTTAGGAAGACCTAAGAATTTTAATGGAAAAAGTTACAGTGCACAGAAAACTAAGCAATGGCAAATAAATAATAAACAAGGTCAAGTTTTTAATTTAGTTAGATTTTAAACACAAGCAGATAGGATAATTTCAATTCTGAAATCCAGAACACTGCACAATACTATCTCTTACAAAGAATAATAAAGTTCCTTCTGCTACCAGCAACATAGGAAAGGTGGAGGGGAAAAGTCTAATGCTTAAAAAACCAGTAATAATTTAAAATCATCAAGGCTGGTTCATAACGCACATTTCCAAATACTTTATATTTTTCTTTAGGTGTATAGGTTTCTTTATATAGATAGGTTCTGAAAGCCATAACTACTAACTAGGGCTACACTTCTTCAATACAATGTAATGTGAAATACTGATCAGTCCAAAATATGATTTAATAATCTAATCCTAGCAGGACAGAATGCAAAAAGATTGTTTAATGATTTATTGATTGCACAGGAAAAATCTAGGTTATTACTGGAAGTGCAGCAAAAATCAGACACTGATACATTTTCCTAATTGTCTCTGATTGGAAAACTAACAGAAGCAGTTGCTTTTGGAGTTCCAGGGCAGTTTTCTTGATATGAATAAATAAAAGGCTGAGGTGAATTAATGAATTCCCAGGTGGCTGTTCACTGAAACTAGCTACAGCTGTCAGTCAAATATTTTAATTTTTGTTCTTTCATTTGCCTTAAATAGTCCATTACTGAAATTCTTGCCAAAAAACTATATGCACTAAGAAAAGTCCTTGCAACATGCTGAACTTTTGCACTCTCAACAGACAGCAAAGTGAATGGTAAAATCAAAGTGTTGATTTCCACACACACACATACATTCACCCCTCTCGGGAATGTTTGATTTTAAAATCCCTAAACTGAATAGGCATATACTAACTAGTATCTAGAAAATAATAAATCAAAACCATTCCTTCTCATTATAACTAGGTAAGACATATTCAGTGTTCAACAATTCAGTTTAATCTGTTACACCACAAAATTCAGAGTTAATGTACCTAGCATGCAAAATTGCCCAAGCATACACTGCAAACCTCAGATTTCCTCTCTGAATAAACAACTTAGGAGCATTATGAAATATGAATCTGTATGTACAGAATCTATGTTATATTTCATTTCACAAACAGGTTGGTACAAATCCAGTGGTATCTACTCTGCTCTGGAGCAGGAGCACCGCATCCAGCCAAGGCCAGAATGTACAACACATGGTGACTCTCTGACCTTTTTAAACTCACACATACAGGCAAAGGAAAACAGTGAAAGACAATGTTTTGGTGACACTAATTTATAGTTTTACATAAAGACTATCAAATTTTTCTAGCCATTGAAATTTTTATTGTGTGCAATATCTGACACTGCACAGAACACAGCTCTTGCCTTTGGCATGTAGTTTATCTGGCCTAGAAGCTTTCAATCTTGTTTTGAGGTGGAATATTTTTTACTATCACTTTCTGCCATGCAATATTAACCTGCAAAGTCAGATGTTTGCTTTTCTATGTATACACACACCTATAAGAACCTGCTTTACAAAAAAAGCATTTTAGTTCAGACAACAAACGAAGCTGGAATTCCAATCAAATGTCTTTCAGCATTTGAAAAACTTGATTGACAGGTAGTTTCTCATAGAAAAATTGATCCAAAACCATGAATGATGCTATACATCAGAAAAAGACCAAGTGCATGGCTGAAAACCTGGGTTTTTAGCTTGCAACTAAAACCAGTGCAAATGTCACTTTCTAATAAGCAACTATACTGATTTCTGCAGAAATCACTTCAAAATAAATGTTAGTCACTGGCATGTTTCTCACGTCAGTGAATATATTTATGCTTTGTCACAGCGCAACCCATCAACCTGTATTTTAAAAAAGCAGAAAAAGTCATACTAAGTCATAATAGATTTACAGTAACTATAGCTAGAGCCATGTATTTAAAACTCTTGATTAAAATAATTCCCAGTGATCAAGTTTGTAAGTCTATATATCATTTTTAAAGATAGAGCAGGCTGGATAAATTCTACATCTTTTTCTCTGCCTTCTTTTTTTTCCCTTCCTTATGTAAGAGAGCAGAACTTAACATAGAACTAGTATTTTAAGTTAAAATCACAGTTGGGGTTTGTTGTCCTTCTTTGTTTTGTTTTATGGCTCTGAGAAGAAAAAAGTTTTACAGTGGGTACCCCACAGACAAAAATATTGTAGGGAAGAGGTTTAAGGATACTGTGCTTGCCCTGAATGCAAAATATTCAGAACCAAACATAATACATGGTACATGTTTAGGCTTGGGTTCAAAAAAATTATTGAGTTTTTATGTTTCACCTCCTGTATATCATGGCTTTTTGGCATAGATTTCAGCCACATCTGAACCAAAAATACAGAAAAAGGGGGTTAAAACAACAGAACTCCAGTACAAATCGTATTTTGCCTTTCCTAATATTTCCCTTCTCTGTTTCCTAGAAACCAAAAAGCATCTAGATGTAAAGTCCTGGCTTCAGTGAACCATATATCCCTGTAAAAGGAATTCAGGATTCAGTTCAAAATGAAGACAAATTCATAGCTTTACACATTACAGCCATTATTATCTGGGTAGGGCAGGAGGAGAAAAATCAAGCAGCAATTCTGTCTCAAGACAAAGTGTTAAAGTAACATTAAACACTTGGGGGAAGAAGATGAAAAAAAGTGCATGTGTTATTTGCTTACTATTATTACACATTTTACAGTAATGACTAATTGTATATTTATACTTTATGATGGAATTTGCAGGGTAACCATAAGTTTGGCAGCAAAACTTTAAAATCTGTTTTTTATAAATAAAATACTATATAAGGAATATAATGGATTAAAGACCTGTATTATATTTAATAACTCAGTTTTCTTTAAATTCCAGAAAAAGGAAATAGATTTTGCATACCTTTGAAATATTACTTGATCGACTTGTGGAACGCCCCGGGGATTTGTCATTCTGGAAAACAAAATTAAAAGATGAAAGAAGTTATGTCATTTGGATTCTACCTAATGATTTCTGTGATTGTGACTGCACAGAGATTCTCTTCCTCTATTTTTCTTCGGTTTGGCTACTGACTGTACAATGGAAGACAGTTCAAGAAATAAACCATCACAATAGTCTTCCGAATTACATGAGTAAAAGTTTTTTAAAGTTCTGTAAGAAATTAATGATAGCATTTAATTACTGTTGGTTTATTTTGCAGTTTTTTAGAAAAAACATTTTGAGTGAAATGAATCATCAGAACTTCTCATGAAAATGGGTACTTATGTATGAAAAGGAATGTTTCATGACAAAAATAAAAACTTCCTAGTCACACTGAACATATTCCTGCTTCAAAAAAAAGTAGAATTCATCCCCTCAGGAAAATCAACAGTACTAGATGACTTCCTGGACAGATATGTTCTGAGAACAACAAACTGTAACCATGCAGAGATGCAGTTCAATTTAACACCTACTCCTCCATCCCCTCTCAGTCTTGCGAACAACCCATATGCACAAACCAGCACCACAAGCTGAAATGCATTAATAAAGTGTATGTCAAAGAGCTACTTTTCTATAGCACATGGTGATTGTGGGGTTTTTTTTGTAGCAATCCAAAGAAGGAAGTGGAGCAGGGGTTCAAAAATTTGTTCAGTATTTACACTTCCCTGGCAACTGTTTCAGCTTCATTTACACTGAATAGGTAAGATATTTCAGAAACAGGGCTCATCCCCTTAGTAATTGCATGTATCTTAAGGGAGTCATGAAAATATTTTTCACAGCTCTTGAGAATGTAAGTTCAAACACTCCAGTGAAAGATTCACGTTAACAAGACTGATTTTTACCTGGGAGAAGTTGAACTAGATATCACGTGTAAGTCTGTTAGGTAACCCACTTGGAGGAACAGGGGGTCAAAACCCAAAGCAGAGCTTTCACTTCTGTAGCTTTATTTGCAATTCACGCATCATGCAAACACATACATGCATACATGTCCACAAGAGGCTTTCAACTTGACCATGACTCTTCTCAACCTGTATTCAATAAAACTACAGAAAAATACAGAAGCCGCCAGCTACCAAAGGCTAAATGTCCTCCTCTGTTAATGCACGTCTGGTCTAGAAATTAGTATTTCCCCAAGACTTTGTAGCACAGAACAGCTTTGTAGCGGCAAAAATGACCCAAAAGAAACCTTAGGCAATTTGTCAGCAAACATTTAGAAAAATAACACTTTTATTTGTCATTTTTGCATTAAAACAAACACTTTGATCTCATTCCCAGTAAGCACACCCATATGAAAAAATAGTTTTAAAACTACTTGTTGTTTCATATACCTATGTATCTCTCTTCCTCCAGACTGTGGATGGCTTATGATTTTATTCCATCCCTCAGTGTCATCATTTTTTTTTGTTTTGCAACTATTAATATCCTGAACTCTCTATCTACTTTGTGTTCATTAGCACTAAGTAGCACAATGGACACTTATCATCAAAATGAGCACCACTGAGCTCCCTGACCACACAGCACTTTCCAGTTTATTCTATCATAGAAACTAATTCTCAGGGCTTAACCACCTTCAGGTTTGTCAGTCTCATCTTTTTATTTTTTTTAAGAACAATTTAGGAAAAATAAATTATTTAAGTTATACATTCATTTATTGCATTTTGTCCTTGAGGTTGGCCCCACTTCGAACAGGGATGTGGAGTAGATGATCCTTTGTGAACTGAAGTATCCTATGATTCAAATATTACTTCTGTGGTATATTATCCACTGTAGCTTTGGTAATAAATTCATAATTGCTTATCCTTTCTCAACAACATTAAATATATACAGTTTTGAATGTCTGCATTTATATCCATAGAAAATATGCTTTGGATATTCTGGGTACATTATTCAGAGGAGCTCTGCTTTGACCTCAAAATAATAGAAGTTATGGACCCATGAAATTAATTCCCACTTTGTGGTTAGAAATTATGAACGGGGATCACAGCTGAGAAATTCCCTGCTAAAAGCATGCAGCCTTTATTGTCCATCACTTGGACTAAAAAATACATTGTATTTTCTGACAGTGTAGTGAACCCTGCAACTCTAACTTCTTTTATTTCAACAATCTGTCATTCAAGATTCATTTTCAAAATCTGTTTCTTGACTACAGCTCTCCAGGCTTTTTACATGATTCATTCTTCTCTCTGGCACATTATCTCCTTCACTTGAGTTACAACAAGATTCTGACTCTCCAACTGAAAATTCAGAGCATCCACACTCTGCAAAGTACTGCTCATACACTGAATGGGCTAAACTGAGAAAAAGAATGCTGTCTAAACACTTTCTTTGGAAAAACAAATAAATAAATTTAATCATCATTACTAAGTTCAGGAATTTCATGGTGATCTATCCTGAAAAACACAGTATAAAATAGAACAAAAAGTGTTGCATTAAATAACAGTACATAAATCAAATATGGAATTCTTCACTGAAGTTCCTATTCAACTTGCATGACTATTCATGCAACAAAAGAACGGAATAGAAAAGTTAGAGTAAAATCACTTTTGAAATGAGTCATTAAAGAGTGTCTGCGTACTTCTGTTTTAATGATTAATGTTTACAAAGTAGTCACATTGTTAAGAATAATTGATTTTTGTTACAACTACGTGAAGAGGAACTATCTTTATTGAAGAATGCTTTCCCTACAAGCTTGCTAAACAGTAAGAATTTTTTTGGATTTTTTGTATAGATTCAATACTAATTTACATTTTAAAAGTTAACAACGAAACACAGAATATGCTGAGTTGGAAGGGACCCAGAAGGATCACCCAGTCCACCTCCTGGCCCTGCACAAGACATCCCTGAGAGTCACACCATGTGCCTGAGAGCCTTGTCCAACATTCCTTGAACTCTGCCAGGCTGGTGCTGTGACCTCTTCCCTGGGGAGCTGATCCAGTGCCCAACCATCCTCTGCTTGAAGAACCTTTTTCTGGCATCCAACCTAAACCTCCCCTGACGCAGCATCAGGCCATTCCCTTGGGTCCTGTCACTGTCACCACAGAGGAGAGAACAGTGCCTTCCTCTCCTCTTCCCCTCACAAGGAAGCTGCAGACTGCAGTGAGGTCTCCCCTCAGTCTGCTCCTCTCCAGGCTGAACAGACCAAGTGACCTCAGCCACTCCTCACATGGCTTCCCCTCAAGGCCCTTCACCATCCTTGTGGCTCTCCTCTGGACACCCTCTAATGACTTAATATTTTTTTTATACTTTTCAAAACTGCACACAGGACTCGAGGTGAGGCCACAGCACTGAAGAGCAGAGGAAAGACATAACCAAAGGATTTAACCAAAGACATAAAATTTCAAATATCTACACATATTTTTGTGCATCAAGGAAATCAGATTCAATTTCCTTAATCTTCAAATCAGATTATTTCAAAGAAAGTAGCATTCACCTTTTAGAATTACACTTCTCAGCAGGAATTATTTAATGTCTGTAAAGAGGATTTCTGGTCTCCGTGACTGAGTTTTCTAAATGTATACACGTACAGTTCCGGCCCTTGAACAAAGTGAAAACAAGATATTCAGAGAGACTTCTCGATGAAATTCTTAAACTGTGCTTTCCTCTAGTCAACAAAATAGCAAAACAACTCCTCCCAAGACTCCTCCTGGACAGGCACAAGCTTTTTGGGTTGTCTTATGAAGACCACACTGAAATGCCTCTCCTTATTACTAGATGTCCTGTACCACCACTATCTCATCTCTTCTATCCTACACTACATCCTGCAAGCAGTCATCGGGTATCTTTTCAAAGACGTGATGGCAGAAAAATAAGTTCCTGTGACTATTCTACTCAAATATCATGAAAAATCAGTTTGTAAATTTCCTAAGAATTTGGTTTTACCAAGATCACTTACAAGGTTATAATTGAAAATGAAATTCAGCCTTCCACATAAATTCTGGAAAGAAGCCAAAGGAGAAATAATACCACACAATTTCAGATTATGACATGTTCATAAAAGTGCTTTGGGAGGAATGTTACGTGCACCTATCTCACCATATAACAAAAAAAAAATTCTGTATGCAATTAGTAATTAAAATAATTAAAAATAAATGCAAAATCTCTTCTTTTTTTACAACAGTAAACTACCTCCTAAAACTTCATTTCAGCCCAAGACAGGGTTTCTGAAGTGATATTATTTTCAGTGACCATCTTAAATCTAAACCCATTAAACTTTCTAATACGTACATACAGCTTCCTGGTTTTGTTTTTTTCAGTTTGGAAATGTGACTTGCACTGTTTACAGATTTTTGTTTTTAAAGCAAGAGAACAAAACTCTGACTGGGTAGAGGAAGAGGTTAGTAATAACAAGTTTCTAAAATACTGCTGTGAACAGTTCGGGCTCTCATTATAAAGAGGAAAGCAGGAGATTAGCTGTTTGCTTTCTGGCTCATATATAAATATTCATACGCACGGTTAACGATTTTAAGTCTTGCTGGGCAGCACAGCACATTTTAAACTAATCCATTTGTCTGGTTTCTTTCCACAGCTGCCCCTTGTTTTGCTCTGGCTTTGAGCATCACTCAGGATGACCCAAGCACCTTGCTAATGGATTGCACTTCATCTCTCTGAAGTGAGCACAAAAGCATCAAGAATTAATCAGAATATCTCAGTTCACAGGAGAATCTTAAGCAACAGCTTCTGTCATACAAATATACCCAACCCACTCCCAAAAGAACCCCTTTTACACAATATTTTGTCTTAGTTTTCTTTTTTGTGGACTCTAATTTTTGCATCCCAGTGGTGCCACGTGCTGCTTCACACATCTGGGCACAGTTCTCAGCCTTAGAGTTCCATACATGACTGCAGTGACAGATTTTCATCTGGAAGTCATGTCACAACACGTCACAAAAATAAATCCCTCCTACACGTAAGCACAACACAGGCCAAACACAGTTTTGCCTGCCTGAAGTGCCTTTCCACACAGTACCCCCTCACTGGATCTGCACAGGAGCCTCCTCTCAGCACCTTTGCACTTCTAGCATTTTGGCTTTCCCTTTATGGCTTGAGCTATCCCATATGTAGATGATCTCAACCAGGAACATCAGTCACTGAAAGAGCAAGAACTGACATTATTAAAATTGATGTACGGACTTGATACACTTATTTCAATATCTCAGCATGAAAACAGAAAGACAAAATCACAAACCAGGCAACATTTGCTTTAACTGTTAACCAAAAACTCCAACGCCCATAATTAACTAAGACATAAACACACTGTAATTACTGGGCATCATGCATAATTTTACTGGAACCCAGATTTTTTTCAATATGACAGAATTGCTAGATCCAAAGTGCCAAGTGACAGAAAAAAAAGCTCACTGTGAATATTAAAGACTGTGATACAGATGCAACCTTTAATTAAAAGAACGAAGTACAAACAGTAACTATTAATAAAATTAAATGTCAACAAAATACATGGAATATTACCATTTGTATTATTCATACATGCTGTATCGCACATACATAAATAAAACATCTAAAAATACATAACTATCTCTTAATCTATTTGTATGAACAGGTATGTAAATGTATTTACTCTCTACTAGTTATCTGCTACTGTGAACAGCCAGAGCCAGGATAACACTGTCTCCCATGGTGTGGCTATTGCTACATTATTCAAAAACTATTTCAGTTTCTTGTGTTGTGGTTCTACATTTTTAAAACAAATACAAGCATATTACTGTTTATTTATAATTATTTATGCCAAGACGATAATGGTAATGTTACTACTGACAGAGCATAATACACTCTGCCTCTTGGCCAGTCTGGACTTGGACAGCCTTTTCTTGGAAAGGAGAGGGAGGGAAATCAGTTGCTGGCAATAACATCCTAACAAATTTAGAGAAACTGGCAATTCCTAAACGGGTTTGATGTGGGGAATTTGTGTTCTGAAAGGAAGTCAAAGAAGATTTTTAGCTCTAAAATAATACTGAGAAAAAAGTCTGTCATCAGCTGACAGTTCTCTTTTATTTTTCATGCAATTATTCTCTGTGCTGCTACATATTTTATCTATTTTTTCACACTTCCAAATATTCAACAGTCAGACATATAATTCCTATATATATTTCATATAAATGAAATATATAATATATATAATTTAATATAAATGAATTATACTACTAAATCACCAAATACAAAATTATTGGTAGTGAAATCTATATTTGAAAATGTAAGAAAATCTATCTCCCTTCTTTGTAAACAAATAACTTGCTTATTCTAAGACATTTTAACTTCACTAAGAAGTTCAACATTCATGTCAAATCACCTACAAGGTCACTAGGGGAAAGGCAAAAGGAGAAGGCAAATCTAAACAGACTGAAGGTCTCTGTTGTAAAGCACAACTGTGCAAAACCAGCTAATTATCACAAACAAAGCTGCTGAGGATGCTGAAGCATTTCAAAATGCCATTCTGACTGTCATCTGTGGAAACAGACTACATATTCCAGTGTGACATAAAAAATATTAGTTTAATTACCTTAGAAATTGTGTATTTGCCACATTTTATATGGGTAGGAGAGTACATAGCATTGATCAAGAAACCTACCTGTTCATGGTCTATTGGGTAACCTTACTTCAGAATAATGTTCAGGTGCTTTACTTGTCATAGGCCCTGTCACTTACTGTGCAACTAAGAACTCCTTGTCACCAGATTTCCAGCACATAAGACCGTAACAATTTTACATTGGTACTTCCACTGTAATAAGGTTCAGAGTTAAACATTTTAGGAAGTTACCTTATTTTTCAGCATTTTATCCTCTAAACAAAAATTTACAATGCCACCAACTGCATAGCACAGACATATTGCTGTGGTACTTATGGCTGCTTCTTGCCCGGGTATCTCTAGTGCGCTAGATTCCTATCTCCATATCAGCCTCACTGTGTCAGGGTTTTTTTCCGTGTAAGCTGCTAATAAGCATGATAAGTACATCAGAATCTGATCCACCCTCCTTTTGAGTTGAAAATGCTAATTACACTTTAACGAGGCTCAGAGCATTTTCCATCACAGGCCAAGATGAGTCAATAGCATGCTTCCTGTTAAGGCTTTCACAGTGATGCTTTTACCTGCAATTACATGCCTATCTTCCATGTTACAACATTCAGTTACTTTCTCTATGTTGCACAGATGTCCAAGGTCAAAGCTGTTGTCAAATGGGAACAAATGCACCATTATGAAGAAAAAAGAAAAAATGCAGCATTGAATCAACCTTGAAACAAAGCACAGGCATGCAGAGAATACAGTCAGAAAACAGTATACTAAACACTCACCTGACGTAAGTGAAATCCCTTTCTCAGATCACAAAAAGGGCCAGATTTTAATTTGTTCTACCATATGTAGCAAAAAAGAAAAGGTCCTAGAAATCCTTGCCAAAATTACAAATTAAACAACCATGGAGCTGGGAATTTGTTCAACACAAATCAGTTAACAGACAATGTGTGTCACGTAGTTGCCCTTGACTGATCGTGAGGTAAGAATCTAGTCAGAGGCTTTTATTGGAAAATTATTTTTGGCAGTGCCTATTACAAATGAGAATGAGATTTGTGCTGATTTAGGCTGGGGTAATTTTCTTCACAGTAGCTGGTATGGGACTGTGTTTTGGACTGTGCTGGAAACAGTGTTGATAATTCAGGTACATTTCGGTTGCTGAGCAGGGCTTACAGAAAATCAAGGCCTTTTCTGCCTCTCGCCCCACCTGGCCAGAGAGGAGGCTGGAGGTGCTCAAGAAGCTGGGACAGCTGATCCCAGCTGACCAAAGGGATATTCCACAGCATATGATGTCATGCTCAGCATATAAAGCTGGGGGAAGAAGGAAGAGGGAATGTTTGGAGTGATGGCTTTTGTCTTCCCAAGTAACTTAAACAGACGATGTAGCCCCACTTTCCTGAGGATGGCTGAACACCTGCCTGCCCATGGAAAGTAGTGAAAGAGGAGAAAGTTGTTTTGCTTTGCTTGTGTGTGTGGCTTTTGCTTTACCTATTAAACTGCCTTTACCACAACACAAAAGTTCTCACTTTTACTCTTCCAATTCTCTCCTGCATCCCAATACAAGTGAAGTGAGTGAGTGGCTGTGTGGGGCTTAGTTGCCAGCTGCGCTTCAACAACAGTAGGTTAAAGGAACAAAACAGGAAAAGGACAGGATTTCAGAAGATCAACATGTAAGGGTGAGCAAGAGTCTTAAAACAAAGAAGCCATGCAAAGCAGGTAAAAGGTCTTGCTCATTCGTATCTCCCGCATTCTAGGAGCAAAGTGAACTTCATCCTACTGCAATTAAGATAACCAGGAACTGAGGGCTGGAAATAGCTCTAATTTCTCTCTACACATGCAGAGAGGAGCCATTTGATTCAGTTCAGAGGCTGAAGGAGATAATTTCCTTTCCCTCACCAAACACAAGACAAGAACTTGGATGAATATTAAACTGTTCTAAGAACCATCTTCCACATTTTCGTGCTGCAGATTACATATTTCTTCATCCAAGTTCAGAAAATGATGTGCAACAACCCAGCCCCAGCCCCACATGATTTAAGTTTTGACCACTTGAAGAAGTTACCACAGGACAAGTTTTCAATGTAAGCTATTTGATTGAGTTCCAGTGTATCAAAAGTATCACAAATTGTTTGCATATCCTCCAGCAATAGAACATACTTTGGAAAGTAAATCTGGGGCAGACAATAGAACATACTTTGGAAAGTAAATCTGGGGCAGACAAGATGCTATCACACCCTCACTTGAAGGGCCATGAAACATGATATATTTCTATGTCCAAAGCATCAAATTACTAAAATAACAAAAAAAATTGAGGAGATTCATAGAAACAAGTGCCAATAAGTACCAGTATTTGCATTATTCAATACAATGCATCCCATTTTTGACAAATGTCTCCACTTAGCTCTTCTAGGAGGTGAAACTCTGTGTTGCTAAGGATAGACCTGGGCAATAAGCAGCACACTGCTGTGTGGCAACAGCCTGGTCACAGTGGATCTTTCTGCTTCCTTGGCCTAGGGCAATACAGCAGACTGAACCTACTGGCAGAGAAGTTTGTGGCACTCCTCTTTTCAAAAAAACCCCCAGTCTCATCCCATCCAGCTCACTTCCGAATGACACAACCTATCAGAGACTAGGGACAACAATATCCTAACCAGTTTCTAGGTTAACATACTTTAAACCCCCCATAGTTTCACATGATTGTTTTCATTCTTTAAATAGATGTCAAATTTTCACACACCTCTAGTTTCACTCACTGAATCCATCAGCTGACTGAAAATACTTTAACCTTAAGAAAAATCACAAGCATCTGAGCCACGGTTGTTCTCTGTGATTAGGCGTTCTAGAAAACTTAGTACGCAAAAATACACATCTAAAATAGTATCTGCCCTTGTCGACTCAGGAACTGGGTGGTGAACACCAGGCATTAAGCATAGCACTGCATTAAAAAAATCTAGTAAAATTAGCTGCCTATGCTCTTCATGTTATACCTTGGATGCCTGTTTTATCCAAAGCTGACCACGTACCTCAAAATTAAAATCTGCAAAGACAGATACCGGACAAGTGAAACTTGCTATTACTTTTTTATTAAAAAGTCACAGAGAAAAAGCATAGGAAGACTATAATTTAAAAATCAATAAAGTGCCAGTCAGTACTCTAATGACACACTCTGGTATTATCAAGACGTCTAGAATACTATTTGCAAAGGGTACTAAATAAAAAAACACAGAGGGATAATATTAATTACAACTGAAGAAAATATTATGAAAATAAATGAATTTTTTTAAAAAGGCAACTATAATGGAAAAGAGATGGAAAGAAAAATAAATATGGGAAAATGTTTCCCCTGTTTAGTTGAAATATGGAACCACATAAAGAGCTTTCTCTTTTATAAACACTACCTCTATGCATACAGGCATTTTAAAAAGCTTGCTCTTTAGAGACAAAGGAGAAACCTACAGGGAGGGTGAGAAGTTGCATGAATTCATTACCGTTAAGTTTTTCACCACAGAAATGTGCACTTATAGACACTCAATACAAGGCTCCAACTTCTCTAACACATAGTGTCTGCAGATTTACTTGTCACATTTAGAAACACATCTTGGCCTACAAACATCTTATTAAAGTTTTTGTTTTCCACTGCTATTTGCCAAGTTACTTCTCTTCAGCAAAAACACAGAGCTTTGAATTAATACTGTATCAATGTCTAACTGCACCCTGTTTAGTTTCCACCATCTCACCATGTCAATCAGAGTACTTTAGGTAAAACTGGTAAGCCACGGAATTTGTGATAGATGTCCACATGTCAAAACCACCTTCTGTTTCTTTTTTTCTCCTTCTAAAATTACCTGGCAATTATAAACAACCTGCATGATTGCACTGATACTTAATTTACATTTATTTAATACTGAAAACATGCTATGGGAATTTTGTGTTTGGCTGTGCTTGATAAAGATACTTTGAAAAACTGAAAATGTTTTATACTTCTTTTCTTGACATTTCTCAGCTATACAAAATGAAGACAAACACCACTTCTTTTTTTTTTCCCCCCTCTAAAAATGTTTCCCCTTTTTTCCCACCTCAAATGCAATTAACAGCCTGCAGGCTTTAATTTGTCAATCTGTTTTTCTAATGTAAGACTAGCAGTTCAGCTTAGTTTTATTACTTCTGGACAGGTGTGACATGTATATATGTCACTGTACATATCTTGGCTTCAGATATTAAATAAAGCAACTCTTTAATTATCACTTATTTTCACACCATGTTACCCTTCTTACATGGGTTTCACATACAGAACAAGAAAGTGAAATAGAATCCTCCTCACTCTGATATCAAGTTATCATTTTGTCTCTCTCTGGGATGAACAGAAACACAACACAGTAAATTTCACTGTAGCACTCTTAAATTGAATGGGTCTATTATTTACACATTACTGTCATTTACAGATGATGTATTTAAGCATTTCCATCCTTAATCAATAAAGATCTGTCTTGTCATTCTGTCTTGTACAACATGACAGTACCTTAGCCAATCCCCAGTCTGCTTTGCGCATTTATGGGGAGGAGTTGGATTTACTCTGGGAGTTGTGCAGGAGAAACAACAAAATTCTCAGGAGGTTCAAAACTACTTTTACTTGCAAACTTTAGAACATTCTGATGGAATAAGGCACTTCCTACCTGGTTGTTTTGAGCCAATCAACCGTTCCTCCAGTCTCCTACATACACTAGGCGCTGCATTTATTTTCCAAACCTCCCAGTACAAGATGCAACTTTGCTTTTCCATAAGATGCACTCAGTCTGAAGAGAAGGCTTTGCATCCCCATGCTGAACTCCAATCAGTGTTTGTTCCATTATCAGTCTGAATGCTCTTCATTCTTCTCTTGTCAGTAACATCCTTTCTCATCCTTCCGGATGCTACTCCAAACATCTGGTCTCTGCCATGAACCTCTCTATTGTAAGAACACTCTTGGTGGTCAGTATAAGTTTCAGCCAATAGTTTTAAGTTCTTTACAAGAAAGTAGATGTGGTATATGGACCATGTAATTTGATTTTTTATTTCATAGTATGGTAGGCATTCCGATTTATCTTTGTTAAGCACGAAAATACGCAGATTTTTTAATTGAAAAGACCAACTAACACATTTCAGAAGCTGGAATTCTGGGATCACTTTACTGTCTGTGTTTTTATGACCTCCTGGATTCCAATCAATTAGTACCAGAGATGAAAGCCTCTGGGTGGTCAAGTAGTTTTCTAATAGCCAAGTGTTTATCAAAGGACAAAAGTTTAATTAAATACACAAAGTCAAAGTGCTTCAATTACAATAGAGCTATAAAACACTACTTGATTATGTGCTGTATGCTCCGTATCACCCTTTTTACATCTGGTATCTAATTAAAGTTTTATGTCTTTATGTTGTACATTGGTGGCCGGGATTCCTACTTCTGAATGCAGACAAAAAATCATAAATGTTACCAGCTAAGTAATCTATTCTGTACCAGCAGGCCCTGTAAATCTTGGTGCTATGGGCTTAGCATGTCTGAAACCTTACAATCACAAGCTGAAAATAACAAATGTAAGAACATGAGGAAATCTTATGCCAAGATGTACACAGATTCCATAGATATAATCATTAGCAACTTTACTATTTCTTCTGGAAATCCCTCAATTCATCTTAATGTGAGATCAAGTTAATAAATAATTTAGCAGATTTTGGCTTATCATTTAATATAATTAGTTTAGTTATTATGTAGTTTGAAATTTTCAGCGTGAATGTGAACATTTCAACTCATGTCCCTTTAACTCTCAAAGCAAAACATAAACTTTAGGGCTTGAATTTCTATAAAATTCTTTTCAACAAAGCTCTATACGAAAGCTCCTGGAGTGATATATGTACTCACAGTAAAAGGTGTAGAAAACTGGAAAAAAGACAGTTTCGAGTTAAAATGTGTCTCTACAGCCACTTCTCTGCTTTAGAACTAACACTGAAGTTAGCTCAAAACTTCTTTCTATGTATTTCAATCCATCCTTCATAAAACACAGAAGCATAGAATTGTTTAGGTTGGAAAAGACCTCTAAAATCACTGAGTCAACTGTTAACCCAGCACTGCCAGATCTACCACTAAACCACGTCCACAAGCACCACATCCACACACCTTTTAAATAACTCCAGGGATGGTGACTCAAACACTTCTCTGGACAGCCTGTTCCAATGTTTGATCCTTGTTTCAGTTACCTCTAGAATATTTTAGGACAGCAATTTTTTTTTCCCTCTGCTTTCTGAAATATTCATTATATTCATTAATTAAAGGATGCTGTGGAAATTACAATTAAGTTGGGCTCATTCTTAGAACTCACAAGCCCTAATTATTGCTATATATTCATTTATTCAGTCAGGGGATGGAAGGAAACTATTACAAAGAACAAAAGATTTTTTCAGTTCTTTTCCTTTCTAGCTACCTTAATGTTTAATTTAAAGGCTGAATGTTGCTTCTATTTTCCACATAAAATAATGCAAGCAAAAAGGAGTGAGGAACACAGAATACACGTACCTATTTGTTAGCAAACTTGCCAAGTAAGTTATACATATTCATGACAGAAGGTTTCTACAGACAGACATGACCTACATTTAGACTCAAAGATGTGTTGAGAGATGGGCACGTACAGCACAGCATTTACTGATTACTCCTTCTTAGCAGATTTTGTGTTATAAACAGAAATCTCTTAAATGTGAAGAGGAACACCAAGTGGCTAAGGAGAAGGAAGGTTGGGGAAAACAGATAATAATGACACTGTCCCGGTGAAGACAAAATGTCACACTAGCAAGAGAAGACTTTGCTGTTGAGAGCACAATTTCTGATTCTAGACGTGACAAATGAACGAACAGGAAAATAAGACCAAAATACAAGAAGCGGCTCTGCCAAGATATCTGATTAACTGTAAAGCAAAGACTTGGCAGGCAGTTATTAATTTCTCCCAGTCAGACCTTCATGCCTAATAAAAAAGTCCCTGGCACAATTGGGACAGACAATAATTCAAACTTTCCCAGGGTGGCTATAAATAACTACTTACCAGAATATGGAATAGACTACATTTATTTTACTAATATCTGTTAATTACTGCACAGAATTTAGACTAATGTGTTGGGAGTAACATCTTGACACTGTAATTGACTTGAGTATTTGCACACAATATTCTATGCATTTACTTGTGTTTGTCTTCAAGGTTGTAGCTGCTAAAAACACCACTGAAATTATCCAGTCTCTTATTCATGAAACATTTTAATTACTGTCTTTGATATCAGTTAATACCTTACGCTCTTCATTTTTTCCATTACTGCAGGCAATAATGAAGCAGGTGTGATTTCACTCTATTCTTTTCTGTGCTTTCTCACCAAGGAACCCTGCCTTGCTTAGTCACTACACAATGTGAAATAACATTACATGCAAATCTCTATCGTCATTTTCTAAATGTAATAATAATAAACACCACACCTCCTCGCATTTCAGTAGATATCACTGTAATAAATGCTCCAGATTTTCAGTCCTCAGTACATTTCCAGATTTCCAGCAGTCTATGTTCAAGAACAGTTATACCATTTTAAGAAAATATACAATATTCTGCCACTTGTATCTGAAGCAGGTATTTAACTGGGACTTAGTCAAATGGAGACTTGTCCACTGAAGATTTGGTTCATTCATCTCAGGTAGTGGTCCACAATTTGCAATCTGATGCTCATAGAACATCCTCAGCAACATGTAACCTTTCAGAATTTTGGAAACCTCACCTCCCAACGCTGGCAAACATTGGTTTACACAAATATAAAAATGCAGATGGCATTCAGGTGATTCTCTTTTAGGTCTAAAAAAACCATTTTTAGCTCAAAATGAACTTTTTTCCCTCATACAGAAACAGTAATCTTGCCAATTTTTACTATAAACAAGCAAAACAAGGCTTTCACAACGTGAGATTGTAGAGAAGAAATTATTGTAGAGAGGAGCCTCAGAGGAAGGATTAAGGATTCAGTTTTAGGTCCTGATATTTTTATTAAACTTTTAACTGATTAGAAATTATGAGTGATCAAGCAGAAAACAAAGTAAGGGGATTAAATCTATATTTGTTTTTCTTTACTTGCTTCCAGAGTTGAGTTTCTTTAAAAATAGTACACAAAATCTAATTCCACAAAACATGTTTGTGTTTTAACTTAGAAGGGCCATGGATAACTACAACAATGAGCTGAAAAAGAGGACAGGTTAGAGAAAATGTCAGTAGAGAATGAGACAGTTTCAGTATCTTCTTTACTGTTCCTATTTCACAATAAAGACAAAGTATGAAGATGTAATTTCAATATTCTGTTTTCAGTTTATTTTAGTTCTTTCCAAGCTCAGCTGTGTGCTTCACCACTTCAGTAATAAACTTCTCCTTTTGTCTAATGCAGGACAATGATAATGTTTCTGGATACCAATGATCCACTACTCCAGTGTGACTCCCAGTAGTATTTAAAACATATGGCTGCTTGAGTATGCTTCAAATACGTGTCCTGGTTGGAAGGTTAATTAAACTATGATTCTATCTGTTTTTCCAGTTGTAAAGGTCAGTATCCAGATTGAACCTACACTGAAATGAAATTAACCTTTTGCATTCAAAGGAAATAGATGTGCTAAAACCACTGAACTGTGATACATCCAAGCACTACAGCACATAACTCAGCTTACTCATCCATTTTAGAGACAAACTAAGGAGGAAAGATAAGGACAAACTGACAGAACTTCTGAAAATGGTGCCAATTAGTAGGATGATGAATATAACCTCATACTGTGACTACATGGAGAAACTTTACTAGTGATAAAAGATGAAAATATAATCCCCAATAATAGCTCTGATATGTTTTCTCTTTTAAAATCACTGTAAACATGGTCTAGTTGGACAGGACAGTGGAAGCCCCTTCCCATTATTTGCAAAAAGACAGTCACAGCTACAGTCCCTGTGAATATGAACATCTCAGCCATTAAATTCTCTCAGCCTGCACTACTACTCACAGCGAGCATGAGGTGAGATCACTTCCTTCCCTGCACTATGCTTCAGGGAAATTGGATTAAAATGTGCTCAGAAGGCTCAGATAAAAGC
Organism: Oriolus oriolus; assembly: GCA_013400235.1. NCBI lineage: Eukaryota > Metazoa > Chordata > Aves > Passeriformes > Corvidae > Oriolus > Oriolus oriolus. The sequence goes on from VXBT01011977.1 coordinate 20,395, forward strand.
AGAAGATTAAGTGCTACACAGGTAAAATATGTTAAGCCTCTGTGATGCAAAGTATCTATAAAGCAAAGAATAACAGCTCTTTGTATAAGGAGATCCATGTGAGAGAGAAGTCATGTGAATGTCCCAGCTCTCCCTCATATAACAGATAACACTATCTCCCTGGAGTCACTCTCTGACTATGATACGTTCTCATTGAGCAATTGGCCTCTGCAAGTAACCGGAAAGAAGAAATAGTGCAGCTGGATCTTCTTCCCTTCTCAAATCTGTATTTGAGCTGCTCAGTATGAATCTCCACAACGTAAGCAGAGGACAAGTGAAATTAGCTCCTAACTGCAGAAATGTTAGGGAATATTTCCACTAAAAAAAACACAACATGGCCTTTCTGTCAGTCCCTCAGTTGTGTCATGGCAAAAATTAGCACCAGGAGCCTGAATCAGCTACAGGATGTGAAAGATCCAAGGCAGAAATCTCCATTCTGCCTCTGAGATGCTCAGTCAGTACCAAGAATCTATTGTTCCACTTTAAACATAAAAAGAAAACATACTTTCACACCACTTCAAATCACTTCTGCAACACACTCCTGCTCTTTGAGTGCCCCCGTGGATGCAGCTTTGAGTTCATATTTACATCAGCTTCTCAGTTCAGTTTCACAGTGCACTTCTCCATGGGCTATAATTGGTACAAGCTCTTTTGTGGTGCTAGGAGTCTGTGACACAGAACAGAAGCAGTGAATGCAAAGCTGCATTTTTACAAGTACTTACTGGAATTTGAGAGTAGGTATTGGGATATTAATAACTTCCCTTGCATCCTAAAATAAATGTGTTCTAACACCTGTACTTTATTTACCTGTTAATGGAGTCAAACATTGACCTGGTAATCCACTGAGGTGCTCCCTTTACCGGCACTGACTCAGGTGCCTGAATTGTGCACTGACTTCCATGACAGCAAGTTTGTATATTTGGCAAATAAAAAAAACTCTGGTAATTTCAGGTCTCCTCTTTTACTATTAGGTACTTTAAAAAGCATAAAGAGTAAATAATGAAAAATACAATAAAAACACTTATGATATTTTTAATGACGAAAATAACACAAAGCAGAACCATCATTAAAACAAAATATTTTTCTGTTATTTCAATGAATTAATTATGATAAGACTCATATTTTTTAAATATACACTTAAAATGTACTGTAAGCTGTCAGCTCTGCTGTAAGAACTGCTGTGCAGAAATCCCACTGTACAATACATTTTTTACTTAGGGTAGACAAAATTTAAAAACAACAACAAAAAAAAGGCACTTTCCTCTCAGAGGTTCTTTGCCTTTCCTTTAGTCTTACCTTCACAAATTCATCTTGGCCACCATGAAAAACTATTTTATTGCTACCATCGACCATCTGTTGCCTTTTCCTCTATTATGCTCTGAGTTTCCTGTGAAACAGTTTATCAATTAAGCTAACCAAGACAAACAAAAAAAAATTTGGAGCCTTATTCTGTTATTTAGCGGGTGGAATAATTGTTGAGCAATGAGTGACCTACTCAGGTCTGACTGTGTCTCTGCAGCACTTCATGTTCTGTTTAGCACAATCAAGTCAAATTCAGATATAACAAAAAAGTTATATCTATCCAAAACTGCAGAGAAATTAACAATAATATTAATCCATATGAAAATTACTGAGGTTTATTTACACCTCTCTGAAGTTCAAAATCTTCTGCATTTTTGCTTATAAAGGAGTTAGACAAGATGTTTTCTATTCTTGCCTTAGTAAATATATATTGTTCCTGACTTCAAAATTTGAGACCCAGCTAAATTTTGACATGGAATTCAGTACCCCTTAGTGTTAAAAACTCAATATATAGCTGTGAAGGATACCTACAAAAAGTTGTGTTCATGTAATGAAAATGTGAATATACCCTCTGGGTGATTATATGTAAAAAGATATGAGCCAATTAAAAAAAAGTGACAATAAGCAACAGAGAAACAGTAATCCTCTTTCCTCCCCCAAGAATGAGAAATCTGCTGGAGAATTTGTCTGGTTAACAGATGGAAAGGCATTTGCACAAGAAACAACCAAATAACCGTTCAAAGTAGATGATGGACAATAATCTGAAATATGTTATAGGGCTACAAAACTGAAAGAGACATAGAAAATAGGAAATTATTTTCTAGTCTACCAGTACAAGAACTAGAGAACACCAAATCATACAAGACAACAGTAGATTTAGAACAACGTAAATACCATAAGTGGGCAATGTTTAATAAGCACATCAGAAATTTTTCACAGCTTACAGAGGATTAAAAAGTGACTGAATATACTAGCAGAAGGAAAGTTCATTCCAGGGGAACACATAAATAATTATTTCTTGGCTAGGAATTCGCTGAACTACAAGGTACTGGATGCCAGGAGAATATTCTGGGGAGTCACGCCAACAGCTCCCCTCTTACCCTTCTCATGGCATTCGTAACGAGCCACTGTCTGAGACAGCACACCAGCTACATGGGCTTCTAGTTTGTCCTCATTTGGACCTTCTTACATTAATAAACATAAATTGGATAATTATCAGACTGAAATCCGTCATTGCAACTACCAAGATGGGATAAATGAGAACTTTTCACGCAATAGAACTGTTGTGCAATATTATGCATGACAGCATTTCACTAATTCAGTCCTGAAAGATATCTTTGCAAATGTAAAGCAAATTATTTAGCTCCCATTAACTTAAAGTTACTGGAAGTAGTTTCTGTTAACTGGAAATTCAACAGCCCTGAAAACTGTGAGGAGATTTTTTTTTAAATGTAAATATGACGACCTGCATACAACAAAACTTTCATGAATTCAGATTGTCCAAAGGTAAGATGAAATCATATGTGATGTGAATCCTTTGCTGTTAATCCATCTGTATGTGGGGAAATTCCTGGTGAATTCTTCATCTGTAGCTTTGTCTACACTTTTTCGTCACAAATTCAGAGTAAATTAAACACTCTCCTTAACTTATGACATTTTGAAATTTTTTTACCATTTTCAGGAAACTAAATTCAATGGTTTACAATAGCTGAGCAAAACCCCCAAAATATATAAAGGGGTTACAAATGCTGCATAATGTAACTAGGATTAATTTTGATTATATTTTTACTTTGAAGTTAGTTGGTCAATTTTTCTTTAGTGTAAAAAATAGAGCTAGAGAGCAGCTTTAGTAACAGACTAGTTAATTTTCTGTAATTTCCATTAGCTTTGCATTTCTTCGAAGCACAGTTTTCAGAAGTTTATTTTCTCCCTTTCAACCAGGGAGTATATTATTACACAAGATACTTGACCTCTGACAGTGTGGTCCCACTACTTTAGTGCTTGATAACAAGATCTCTTTCAGTTGCCAATTTTAAAAAATGTACAGTAAACCATAAAAAATTTGACAAAATAGAAATATGTCAAAGGCTGTTGCAAACAAAGCTATTCTACAGATTCTGACTGAGATGGATACCTGATTATCCACACTACTACTCCTTTAAACTGGTAGGAAAAATCTACAGAATGTCCTATATACATTTCTTAGAAAATAAATCACTGTCATGCACATTTTCATGAATGCAGATAGGATATTTTATTCTTTGTTTAGAATACAATTTTTTTAAATTAAAAAAAAAAGTTTTAATTAAAAAAAATTATCAGCATACCTGTATTAGGCCTGTAGCAAACCCAGAAAAGGGAGCATCTCAGCCTACTTGTGACAAAACAGTTTTTCAGTGTTAGTATCTCTGCACGTTCTGCTTAGGGTACCACTTTACACACCATATTCTTGTACTTAACATTGCAAACTTACAATTATCAGGTATGTAACATGGCAGAGAATAGCCTTTTTTGCTGTCAGGTACCAAAACCAGAAACTAAATACCCAGATGGAATCCTAAATTCTGAGTGTACCCATGTAGCTAAAGAATTTTACAACAGCAGGCAGGCCTTATTCTGCATGCCACTCAAAGAACAGCAAGGAATAGCTAATTCTTTCATCAAACTTTATAACATTTATGTAATGGGACCTATATAAAGAATAACTCAGCTTTTCCATCCTTCCTATGATTACTGTGGAGAAGTTAGTCAACAAAACCTCATATAAACACATGTAGGTACCATCACAAAAACATAAACACACTGAGTTATTACTAAAAATGGTTGAGATTCTCTTTTGATTTTCTGTGTATTAGATGTTCCTTGAAACAAAACCATTTTATAGGGTTTGCAGAAAATATCATTTGGAAAGGATTCCCACTCACCTAACAGGAGAGGTTAGTTGGTGGAATCAGTTTATCCAACTGTGAGACTCCCTGTTTTGTTTGATTCAAACCACAATACTAGTAGCACTCCTGGGATAATAGCAGCCTGTTGCTGGGGGGGAAAGAAACAAAGGAGGAGGAAGTGTTTTTTTATCCTAGCTTCATTCTATTCTGAACAGATTTATTTTTGTTGTTGCTGGAGGTGAGCAAGGTTTTTTCACCATAGTATGCTTTGAAAAACTTTACTGAACACTCCAATATAGTTCTGAACTAACCTGAATTTAGACATCACTTCTGCACGAGATAAAGGAGAATCGTCATCAGAAACTATATCTACTTAATATGTTCCTTGCTAATGGGCAGGATAATAAATAGTAGGGCTCTTTCTCATTCTAGTTTACAGGTCATAGAGAAAACTAGTGTATAGCATACTAGTAACTCCTTCCTTTCCTAATGTCCTTAACTCATCTAACAAAAGTTTCAGAAAATTTATTTAAATACTTCAACTTCTTTTTTCAAAAAGACCTTTGGTGAACTTAGTAAAGAAAAGATTTCCAGATACGTTTTGATAAATGAAACCAGATGCTAAATAGTGATGTGGGAATATAATTTTATATGATGCCAGCAAAGAGGGATGGAGGGGAGAGGGAGAAGAGTTACGCCATGCATGCTTCATGTTGTGACTCTTGAGAATAATTATTCTGAAAACCCTGATGAGTAGATTAGTGCTATAAAATTTCATTAGACACTACACTGAGTATTGTATAGAAAATTGAAGGAACTGAATGAACAAGCAAGAAATAAGAACAAGATAAAAGACAAATAAAAGAAAAATCTGATCCTTATTAGTCCTAAAGACCTCTGTTGGTCCTAGAGACTTAATTCATAGACCCACAAGCCCCCTAGGTGAAAAGAGACTTCAGAGGAAACATTTAAGGAAGGATATACAGTCTCAGGGGCTTTGGGAGAAGAAAGGGAACTATCAACAATATGGACAAATATTAATTGTCTTTTCAGCCTCTTGCCCCCGAGTTTGACTTTGTTTGTGGGAAAGAAAGAGAAGATTAACTCCACATAAAGCAAGGAAAGACCTTCACATTTTGATGCTGACAAAATGATAATCCAGCCCAGCCATGAAATTAAATCATGCACTCCATACAGTACCTCACAACTCATTCTTCTGGGAACTGAATTATAGCTCATTAGTCAACTTGCCCTTTCTGGAACTAAGTTTTTCCATCCTTACCCAAGCTGAGTAGCATCTTGACATTGTTAATCAGATCAGAACAGAAAATCCTGCATTATGAGAAACTTATAATACTCCTAAACCAGTTTGCTATGACATTCAGCATGTGCATGGTCTTCCCCTGCTGCTGAAGTCATCTATCCTTATCTTTCTTTGAGCTGAACTGCCATTTCCAATTCTGCTACTATTTCTTTTTTTTTTTTTTTTTTGTCCCCCCAGGCCTTGAAGATTAGGCTTAAGCCTCAAGATTTAATCTAAATCTTTTCTGAGTCAGAATTTCTGAAATCTGGAGACAATGTGTTCTAGAATTTTTGTCTAGGCCTTAATACTGGTTTACATGGTCTCATTCCTGTGATTTACTCTCATATTTATCAGTTCTCACACTTACAGTTTCAAAGAATACAGATTTTAATCCTGAGGAAGATTCTCCAGAGGAATTCATAACAGCACACCGAGCATTCTTTTCTGAAAGTGTTCATTTTGGATGCTGTAAAACCTATTTTAAATTGCCATATCTAACTTTCAGTATTTGCAGTGGTAAAACAAAACAAAGAAACAAACAAAAACCTAACTATCTTTGTCCTAGTTGTTTTTACTTTTCATATCATGCAAAGCTTTTCATATCATGTAAAGCTCATGGAAGCTCCTTCCTGAACTTTCAGCTTCAACATCTTTGAAAGCAACTAATTTCTAACTGAAAACTTTACTTCTTTCTTTGCCTGAACAATTCCTTCTTTTCAAGATTGAAATGGCAATTGCTATTCTTATTACATGACACGTTTGGTTTAGCACAATATTTCGTATACAACAACTTTTAATCCAAATTCTTCAATAACAGATTGCTTTATAAACCTTTTATTAACTGACACTAAAAGAAATATGCATCCTTTCTGAAAATTATCAGGGAAATGTTATCATTGTGATAGGCACTGATGAGATCACGTCTATAATAGCATGTGCAAGGACAGAAACATAAGAAAGATTAATTTAAACTGAACGGGGAGCAGTAGAATCACTAGAGAAAGCCACACTCCTAGAAAGGTTTAAAGAGTTTGACTGTTTTAGATTACCAAAATTACAGCCAAAATGGCATAGCAGATATGTATAAAGGTATAGCTGCAATAGGTAACTAGGGGTGGGAAAATTTAAGATAAGCTACAGTTTGCACAAAATAAATGGGTTTAAAATATCCACAGAGTAAATTTAGGCAGGACACAGAATATTCTTAATTGCTAGAACAACAATTTCCCAGTAAAGGGAGAAAAAATGTGACTGTTGACAATAAATCAAAGAATAACATGAAAATTGTAACAGCCCACTACTGGACTCCATGATGGAGTAAGTCACCTCTAAACATATATTTTATTTTGGAAAGAATGTTTTGTAGCTTTCATTAGAGAGAGTGAATCATTTTCACCAAAATTGCTTAGTAGGAATTTTTTTTCCTTCAAACAGTCAACCTTCCACTTGAAATTCAATTTTTTAAAGCTTCAAATTATTAATGTCCACAAAATGAAAATTTTTGTTTCAAACTTGGGCAATACCTAGAATAATGAATGGCCTGAGCAATGCTTCCAGCGCAAAAATTACCCAGGTTTTGGTTCTGAAATTCCTGTGAAGCACAAAATGGCACAAGCACTTTCTTGCCTTCTGCTCTCAAGCAAGTGGGTAAGGCTGACCTCTCAGACCTCACACTGCATGTGTCAAGACAGCTTATTAAAGATTTTGTTGATGTAATATGCAAAATACAGTATAAGTAAGGCAGTTGTGGCAACTAACTTGAATATCAAAAACCTAGCTCCATGTTCCCTTATTTCAAATCCAGAAGCTCAATTTTCCACTGAAAGCTTAGATACACTTTTTTGTAAAACTTGGCAGAAGAGCTCCGCTTTCAGCAAGAAACCCACATTTTTTATCACTAGGTATTTTGCTAGAGCATTCTTCAGGAACATGATGCAAAATTACATACTGTATCCAAGATTAAAATCTAGCACTAAATCAAACCTGAGACTAATAGTTAATTCTTTCATAATTTATTATTTTCTGTACAGTGAATAATTTTAATATCAATAGAACTTATCCCTTTTTTTAGTTAGCCAGTTTCAAAATAATTAACAAACACATCATCCTTGACTCTGTATCTCCTCAGTGTTTTCAGAACTGCTCAAGGACCTTATTAGTCACAGAAAGGATTTGGGCTTCTCTAATCTGTCATTCTTCTTAGCCCAAAGGCTATTTCCATTCATTGTTACCTTTTCTTTCTCAAACACATTTGTGACTTTTCTTTCTGCCTTTCACACACTAAACACTCCAACAAAACTGAGCTTCAAAACTGTGTTTGTGAATATTCACTCAAATGAACATTGAAAGTTTAGCTACTTTTGCTAGCTATGTATTTATTGCCTTGTACAGCAATTTACTGTTCAATTTTAAAACTAATTACTAGTATTCATAACAAATACACATTTTTTCAAGTTTTCCTTAGAACAGTTGTCAATAAAACTATTCTTATACAGAGAAACATTTTTATTCAAAATATTCCCTATGTCAAAATTATCCCCAGCTACGACACAACATTTGCACCTTGCAAGATGTTTCCATTAAAAATTTATAACTCTATGAATCCTTGATTCCCTCTTCTTTTGAAAGTGACAGTTAATTCCATTATTTAAATCTTACTATAAGAAGCTATTATTAAAAGGTATAAAAATGAACTAAATTCTGGCCTGCTCTTTTTTAAATACCACCATTTGAGTAAATATGACCAACTGGACTGACTCCCAATTTTTTGTAGTGAATTTTACATCTTACTGTTACTTCAAAACTTTGAAGGAGCACAATTTTCAATTCAGCCCATAGGAGAAACTAGGCAGCAAAAACCCTGTAAAGGAGACTTCACTAGAGCACATTCATTCATTAATAAAAAAGATGTATTTTATTTATGGGGAAAAGTTTCTTCCCCTGCAGCATTTCCATACTTCACAGATGATTCCACAACTGTCAGCTCAGTTGACATGAAATTATAAACACAAACTGTTCCAAAATCTGTACCACTTTATATTCAAATTTCATAAATGATGCAAACACCAAAATACATCTGCTTTGATTTTGTAACACCATGCATTTCACTAGTATATTGATATAAGACTTACTAAGTTGCAAGCTATAGCATAAACCATGTACCTTAGGACACTGGTAAATATCTAAACTCTAATCTCTTTTTATTCTCTTCAGCTTTGGTAATAGGATATAACATTGCATTTCTTCATTTGATTTGGGTGCAATGATGAGCACTCAATTAAAAAAACTGAAGTCTGCCATGCTGTTAAAACTCTGATCACCCCCAACCTAACCCAGAAATGAAATGAGAAACACACTTAACTTGTGATACCAGAGCAATGTTATAAGCAACAAAGTTCATTTTACCTTCCAAATCAAACCATGTCCAATGGCCAATGCATCACATCACTCCTTTAACCTAGCAGAATTCCAAATTTACAGCCTCTGACAAATAAACAAGTTCAGCTAATGTCATGTGTTTGAAAACCCACAGGTGATGTGAGATTGCGATGACTCTGCAGCATATGATGACGTAAGAAATTGAAAAAAAACCCTCTTTTATTCTTCCCTAAATGAAGGAGATCCAGCAAGGCTGACATTTTTTCTTTTCTAGGAGAATCTTGGTTGTACATCTGCACCACTGGAACTGGCTCTGCTGATACATACTGCCTTGTTATGGTGCAGATTGCAATGCAGGACATGTGAAGATTTGTCCATTAGTGCATTATCTCCTCCCTATGCTCAGCATTCTGCTTATCTTATCAACCAAATGCAATGGTGCCACCAGTGATTCACTCAGGCTTGATTTACAATAGAGGAAATAACATCTAAAATTCCCATTCAATTTGGTAACGACATCAAAAGCTCTAATGCAAATCTGCACATGCAGTGTAAAGCCTCAGCTCGAATGATGTGAATTGCTGATCACTGGTTTCTTTTATTTCACTAGTAAACTGAGCCCTGCCATGTGGGCATGGCTAGACAGCCACAAAATTGTAATGAAGTCACTGGAATACTGGAAATACACGAAATAATAGAAAATGCCTGGTGATTCACTCATACTCCTGGTGAATGCTGCTACCAGTGTTCATAACGAGGCCTGTGCCAGGCTGGAACACAACCTGAAAATTCTGAGATATATTCTTAAGTCAATTTCTGTGTACGAAAAAAAAATAATTAGTGACTCTGAACACATCCTAACCCCTACTCTAACAGCCTAAGCATGCTTAGAGCTACTAAAGTAAGAATATTAATTTTAAAAGTTAATTTTTATTTCCCTAGTAAATTGAATCTTTATGTTTTCCTACCTTTTATTTCTGTAAAAGGTTTTGTTTACCTTCATGCAAAACCATAATTTTTCTTTTTCAAAAATGCCTTTTTTTCAAAAATGTACTTAATTCACTCTGCAAATTCCTGTGCTGACTGAGCTTTAAAAAGCAGGATATAATATGGCAAAATTATTTCTTATTTTCATGGATAAATTTGGGAATTTGGGATAGATTATCTCGCTGGTGCCATGGGAGAATTGCAAATTTCCCGCTAGATGTAAGCAATGTAAAATTTGTATCTTAGCTTATTTTCAGCTACTTCAGTAGTTGAAAAGAGAAGTCATAAAGAGAAGCAATATATAACCAAATAGTTTATTTATGGTGTTATTTTTAAACCACTAAAGTATTCCATTACTTAAAGTATTTGATCACATGGCTGGATGTAGCATTACTTATAATTCAGTGTTGACATTTTAACGTACACAAACAATACAGCGTATGTTCATATTTAGTAATCTATCAGGAACTTAATGTCTTTTTTCTAGCTCATTAAATTAGTGGAATTAATAGGTTTTCTATAATCCAAAATCTTACTGCATACCTGAAAGAACTAGTATTATGGTTAACAAGAACAACAACAAGTTGACAACTCAGCTCGGAAGTTACGAAACCCAGCACACTTCAGCATAACAAGCGTACATCAGAACAAGAAATTATTACGTAAGTATAAACTTATTAAAAAACATCTAGTGTTTTTTTTTAATTAAGTACTTGCATTTATACATCCTAATGCCTGTGTGACAGAGAACAACAAAAAGCACGCTTAACATTCCTCCTAATCTACCAAGTCCCAGGCTATTTCTAAAACAGGTTGAATGTTTTGAAAGGGCTTGAACACTCAGTGACAAAACCTAAGCATCTCATTGCTATTATCCCACTTAAAACTCTTAGTTTTAAAATGTTCTGAGGCTGCTGTTAAAAGATACCAAAATAATATTAACACAAGTAATGGAATGTGTAAATAAAAAATATGTTTTTAAGTGCAAGTATGCTAATTAAAGGACTCCACAAGTAAGAAGAGGCAGAAAAAAACAACATAAGACATGGAATCACAGAAAAACTCTTCCCTGTGATATTAAAGTAATTGCCTATGCAAGTTTAGCAAACAAGAAAAAAACAATCATGCCTCTAAGTAAGGAATAATTTAGTTAAAAAGTGTGTAAACTAAACAGGTCATCTGCAGCCCTGGATTCAGAAGTAGGCTGAGAATACTCTGCTGCTTTCATATACACCCTGCATTCAGTCCTTTCTCCCTGTACAGCTGCACATCTTGATCTCCACCCTTTTAGCTTTTCATTGCATAAAAATCACATCAAAAATGTTAATTATCATTTTCTAGTGAGAGAGCTTTCAATGACAGCACATGACTCCAGTAAAGCCTTCAAATATAAAGCCTTTTCCATGTTTGCATGGTAAATCACCTGTTTGCCTAAATCATGAAGACAAATGAAAGAGTACTTCCCATATAAATATGTAAGGAGTAAAAATAACTACTTTGAAATGAAACTAAGATTTAGAACAGACTTTGGGAGGGTAAATTCCCAGCAAGCGTTACAGTGCATAGGTATTGCAGAGGGTCTGCATAAATTATTCTGTCCCATACCAAAATAAAAATTTGACTTTTAGCTAAGTGTACTGTGCAATGCCAAAGAATCTAGTACTCTGTAAGCAATATACAATGCTGAGGTATCTCAAAATCAGCTTTTGTGAGGCACAACAATTACTTTTGAAACATATGACTATTCTGGCCTGCTGAATTTACAGATAGAAGAAGACAGGATCAGTCTTTTAGTGATGCTTTTTGTACAAACAAATCATAGAAGATCTGTCTTCAAACAGAGTCATGAACCTTTTTGTTTCACCTTTGATTATGCCTGATGTGAGAAACTCTACTGCCAAGTACCTAAAGAACTAACCTGGGAACAAAATTATTAATTTAACTTCTTCCTGCATGTATTCAGAGAAAGGTTTACAAGAAGTGATAATCAAGGACAAACTACTCCTCCAGAGATTCTGCCCTGATTCCAAGAACCTTTCTGCCTAAACATTTTCAGAAACCAAAAATTCTTGGTTAAATTTGAATCGAAAATCATCCCCCAAACACATTCAGTACTTTCATACTAAAAAAATTATTAAAAAATAAAGCAGTTTTTATTTACACTGAACTTCCACCTCCTCATGGTAATATAAAATGTTCACTTCCTTTGTTAAAGTGCTCATTGCTACTGCAGTGAGAGAGAGGAATGGAATAGAGGAAAGAAATTAAAAAAGAAATAAAAGTACTCCTGGTAAGTCCAAGTATATTCAGCTTTTCTCATCTCACAGGTCACATGTGCATACAATTTTAGAGACACACTTTCAACAAAACGTGGCTAAGGTTATGAACATGTTTACTCACCTTATCCATTGAAAAAGATGCCTTTCTACAGCACTAAAATGAGCATTTGGTTAGATTTCTCATCTTAGCTCACCAAGTATTAATATGATTACCACCTTGCAACCAAGAGGACGACTCAGGTAAGAAAGAGTTGGGTGCTCCATCAAAATCAGCTATGTATCTTTAATTACTGAACCTTCTACAGTGGATTTTCATGCATACTGGTTTTGCCCAAATCTATTCTAATCTGAAAATCAGACAAGATATTTCAAATCAGAACAAAAATATTTCTAATGTTTAGTATTTAAGCTTTGATTAAAAGTGAGGCTCATTTAAAAATGTATTCATCTTGAAAACATCATATCTGGGACTTGAAGTATATTGAAAAATTATACACAGTTGATAAGATGAAACGTAGAATAGTAGAAAATTGTGTTCAAAATCTTCCCCTCCTCCCTCTCCCGCCAAAGACATCTGTGCTGTCCATTGCTGAGGCTTTGAAATTTGAAAGACCAAATCCTACAACAATTCCCTCCTAAATGAAAAGACCTTTAGGTCTGGGGAAGACAGATGTGCACACCTGAGACTGGGACAGGAAATAATGGGATAGGGAATGATGGGAAATCAGGAAGGGCAATGTAGCATATATGTATTCTGAATATGATTTTCAGGTTCAAACTGTTTGAAAGGTTTTAGATTTTGCTATTTAAAACAAGAACTTAGAACAATTCTGAGAACTTAAAATAAATTTGGACTTCAATTAATTTTTTTAAAAACTTTTTTAAGCAAAGGAACTCAACAATTACTTGACTTTTATTAAAAATACATGTACTTCTTACAAGACAAAGCAAAATTCATGGTTTTGTTCAAAAGGTGAGCTTTACAGAACACAATACAAAAATATATGTTTCCAAGAAAAAAGCAGTTGCATGAATGTCAAAAACAGCTTCATGATTGTGGAAAGTTTCATCACAGATATCTCTTGACAGCATAGGTTTTACTGAAGATTATAAAGCAGTTTCAACTACACTGTTTCCATTAATATAACAATCTCAGGACATCCAAATCCAGAGGCAGTGACTGGAAGGCTATTAGAGAAAACTAATAAGCTTTCCTGAGCAGACATGTTATTCACAGACATCCTGCTGAATCTATTTTTTTTTAATATTGTTTTAAAGATAACCTACAGGTCAAATGCATTGGAATACATTAAATTTTCACCCTCAGCTTTCTAAATAATGTATTTAAAAAGCCATCCTTTCTTAGCCGTGGGTCTTGGGCTTCATTTAGTATTGGGGCTGAAGAGGAAAGCAGTGAATATGTAAACCCCCTGGTTTTCAGTATCACATATCTAATTCTCCTCACACACCCCATTTAGAAAAAAGATAGTAAAATGTATTTTCTCTCTTCATTCCTTCTCATGGCACAGAAAACTTAGCAGTAATTTAATTCTCGTGTCTGATACGGAAATATTTGTCCTTTCCCAAAGTACTTATAAACTTAATATTATTGAAAAAATAATGCAAAGGTTCTGATTTCTTGTTTTATGTAAATAATTATAATAATAATAACAAGAGTAATATTAGCAGTAGTAATGTCCTTGAAGCAGCTTGAGATGGTTAATGGAATAATGTAAACTGTCAGCCAATAAATCTTGATGCAGTTACATTTCTAGGTGGGTGTAATCAGCTCAAGGGAAATGAAAGGTTTATGAAAAAACTAAAACAAAAACTGCAAAACTTTACATCATTCCAGCATGCCACGAGTTACTGATTATCGGTTTTTTTATGTCATGTTTTTCTTTTTATCATTTTTTAGGTTTTTAAAGGGGTCTAAGCACTAAACCTGAGGCTGTGGTAGTGTGCAGAAAGCCCTAAAAGAAGTGCTCAGCTTGTTGGAACAGGAATGTCTACAACACCACGGACAATCTCGTGACAACACAGATGCTATCTGGTAGGTAAGCTGTTTGAGTTATTTGGAAAACAAATAAAATGCTCTGAACCAAAGTAGACACTCTACTACCTGCAGGGAAAACCAGAAGCTACTAAGCTGCATTGGAGAACTGTCTTGCTATATTTTTAGCAATACTGAATTGAAAGAAATACATTTTGCTTATTATTTTACATGAAGCCACAATAGGAATTTATCCCATGGAGTCTACTCCATTTACCTTTGCTTTTAAACTGTATCTAATAAAATAATGCAGAAAAATACTCAAAGGTGCATTACTTTATTTAATTCAAGAGAATTCATTAACTTTTTAAGAGAAGTTCTAACAGAGTAAGTTAAAAATTATATTTACTTTACCAGAGAGCTATGCTGCAAGTCTGCAAGCTTGCCAGAGTGCTTTTTAGCTTATTTCTCTGCAGGAGACAATCTGTATTAAAGCAAAATAAAAACTTGTAATCAGAAAAAAATCATGTGTTGGGTTCTTAACCTCTCAGTTTAGAACAAGAAGTATACAGGTACGGTCACATCCATCCCACTACATTGTTTCAAATGTGAAAAAATCACTAGGAAACTTGGTCTGATCCCCTATGAGCTAATAGAAAACAAAATTCACAGATATTCTTCCACCTTTATACTTATTTGGTAAAGAAAGAGTTTACCTGTACCATGCAATAAAAAAATGAAAAATAGAACACAAAACCTCCAGACAATGGCCCCTAGAAACAAAATTTGTAATAATATCATCTCTAGATGACAAAAAATAAAAGATTTGAAAAACAAAAGAGGCTCTTAACTTGTAGTGATTTTTTTTTTTTTTAAATTAAAGTACATTCTGGACTCCAAACCACTTTTTTAATGCAGACAATTTGCTAGTCACTCCAGAATGCATGAACATGTAGGTATGCAACGACGCCATTCTCATTGGCCTTTATGTGGTTAATTGTCTCCCAAAAATAAATACATAGATAGCCAAACCATACTGAATTTCCTCATGTACAAAACTAAATTGCTTTCAATTATTTTTTAACTTGCAAGGAACCAATTGCTTTACCAACCACTTTAAATTGAGAATAAATATACAAAATTGCTACAGTAATTGCACATCTAATGCATCTGAGAAGCTGATAAGCAGCACATTTTCCATGTCAGGCACCGACTGACCAAAGCATTAACTCACGTTACTGTAATCCACATTGTTAAAAACCTATCTCTTTGCAAATGGTTATTCAAACTCTAAACACTGAAAAATCTTTAATATGAAATCTTTCATATATGAGCTCACTAAGAAAAAGATGATTT
This sequence comes from Oriolus oriolus, assembly GCA_013400235.1. Lineage (NCBI taxonomy): Eukaryota > Metazoa > Chordata > Aves > Passeriformes > Corvidae > Oriolus > Oriolus oriolus. The sequence continues at coordinate 35,920 of VXBT01011977.1, forward strand.
TTTTTTCTTTTAACGAGGAGACCATACTTTCAAGATGGTACTGTAGTTAACATTTCTTGTTTCAACCTTATAAATGGAGATGTATTACATGAAAACTTTTTGTGCATGCTAAACAAAAAGCTTTTAGGTCACTTCCAGCATTAAAGCAAAGTTTTAATGTTGCACTTTGCAGAATTCTTTGTGTTTTAATCACTTCTTGGATCCATGGCAAAAAGGTTTTAAAAAAACACATTTATATTAATTATGTCATACTGTATGTTGTCTATGTCTATTTTGACATAGAAACATGATCAACATTCAACATCAAGCAGGAATAATGAATGTTCCAATGACCAAAGTACATCAAGATGACTACTAGTGATTCCTGTCAATGATGGTGCACATAAAAATTCAGTTTTCTTAGAACAGATCTTCAAAAACAACAGATTAGTGATAGATATCTCAAAAAATTTTTACACTGTATTTAAAACATACTTGCATGCCAAAAGGTTAGGCACCCACAGAACATTAAAATGGCACTTAGCTGGAAGTGTCAACACAGTGAATATTCAGCTAATTGATATTGCTTAATAAAGAAGCCAAGGTGAACTGTGAATATGGTGTGACAAAGCATTTAGAAGAAAATAAACTTTCTTTAGAGAACAAGTGAAGTCAGAGTTGTACAAGATACTTATCAAAGTGGAGTTAACATCTGTATTTATACAGTATTCACTTTTTTCCCTTTTTTCCTCCATTATCTTCCTCATTCCATTTGTCTCCTTTACATAATAATTAATAATATTAATAATATTAACAATATTAATATTAATAATATTTATATTAATAATATTAATAATAATACCCTGTCTGAATCACCCTCTCATTATTTCAAAAATTCCAGTGTAGGACCTTGATATCAGTACCATCAACTCTGAGATGCATCACTCCAGATATTCTAAACGTGTAACTTCTACTGGTTCTCTGAAAATCAGCCCATTTTTATTGAAATCCCAAAACAATGACTTAAAAGCAAAATTTACCTTCACACTTTTGAAAACACCTTTTTTGATTACAGACCAGGATTTTCAGATAGGGAGCACCGTGAGAGATTTCAAGCACTGGGACATTAGCACTTCTTTAAAAATGACATTATTGTCTTGAATTGGCTATTCACAAGATGAGACCTTCAGCATTTCATAATCTCAGTTCTAAATAAAATTGCCTTAACCAATAACAGCAACAAAACTGAAGGTAAATCATACTTAGTAGGTATAAAATACTAAACCTATCCCATACTACTGTAGTTCAACGCGCATAATTATTGATGTTTTGACAATTTAGTAATTATTCAAGCAATTATAATTTAAATTGATTAATTGAATAGCTGCATTTTTCTGCATTTTGTTTTTATCAGCTGTTATTAACATTTCATAAGCATTAATATTTATAGATTACGAAGATTACATGAAGCAATTAACAAATTCTGAAATATTATTACCCAGAGAAAACAAACATCAAACATGACTAAATAAACACAAGTTTCCATAATACAAAAATTAATTCAAGTATTTCAGCATCAAATAGGTTAAATATTTCCTCACTAAACATGAGGTCTGAGCACACGGTTTTGGTGCACCACACTACCAACAGAGCACCTTGGGAGCCCCTCAGAAGCACTTGCACTGCTGCTGTTGTCTTCATCTACCGCGAGTTTGTCATCAGATGGAGCAGCATCAACGCACCTCTGCTCAACGATCCCACTGCCATAAACTTCACTACACATAACTTTACTCTGCCTGCCTTCAAACTTACATGAGGGAGAGCCTGTACTCTATGAAACACAAGGAATAACAAGTCTGCAGATATTTCAGGTTTGGGGATTTTTCTTTTGTTTGCTTGTTTGGGGGGTTCTTTGTCTAGGGAGAACACAAGTTCAAATTAATGGCCTATATGGCAAATGATCTTTTTCCACAATCATGTTTTCTTCCACAATACACCTTTTTCCCTTATTTACATATTTCCCTTACATATTTCTTCCAATAGTTATACTGAAAATGCCAATTATGGACTGATGGATAGTTAAGATAGCCCTCAAAGAGATCCTTCTCTGGGACTCAAGACAATGTAAGGAGCCAAATCATACCCAAGAAGAGTAAAATGGGATTACATGGAATTAATATAGTCCTCTGTGTCCTTCAGTTTTACTTTTTTTCCCCCCAGTATTTGTTCCTTGACATTTTTGACCTTTTTTTTTCCCCTTTCTTTAACACGGGAAACAAAGGGAGGCAAAATTTCTATGAGATACCAAATTAATTTCTGTGGAAGGAGTACAAATTCACAGAAAAATGACATTATCTGTCATTTTCAATTCAAATATTTTATAGCCAACTACATTTTCAAAAACGGAATTTTAATGTGGTTTTTCCATACACATTTTAGAATTCTAATCTTAAAACAAATAAAACCAAAGTCTTTCCAGGACTACTTTTTAGTATCTTAGCAAGTATCAAGGAAGAATAGCTCAAACTGACAGGAAAGTTAGTTGTTTTGGGAAATGTTCTGTTTTGGCAGTGTTAGGTTTATGGTTGGATTCAATGACCTTATAGGTCTTTTCCAACCCAAATCATTCTATAACTCTAAATGAAAAAAATCCAAAATATGTGTAGGATGAAAATCTTTCTTCTCTCTCACAGAAGAGAAAAAAGGTACAGTATTCCAATTTAGTAATAAAACTCAAAATACATTTATTATCACATTTACATACTGCTAGAATGAGGCATTTACAGCCTGAATAAAAAAAGTTCAGAATACACACTTGAGCATATCCCACTGCAATTTGAAACATGATTCTTTTATATGAAATAAATACCACATTAAAGCTAAGAATAACAAACACTTCTCAAAATTTAACTGCATCATTTATTCATAAGTAGAAAATAAATGGAAAACAAGACCTCCTCTTTGTAATATCAACACATCTACGAAATTAATTTTTGTCATGATTTTCATCTTTTTCTGTCAGATCATGATTATGCTGTATGTCATAAAATTCTCCAAAACAACAGAAAAGATAAAACTGTCACAAGAAAAAAAAATCTCTTTTTTTTCTCCCCATCCATCATGAAAGAGAACTAGTGTTTAACATTCAGGCATAAAAATGCTGAAAGCATAGCTACAGTTGGTGCCTCTCTTCTTACTGTAATGTGGGCTATTTAAAATACCTTATAAAAACCAATACCTCAGTTACATAAATGTAGCCTACAGGGTTAAGAAGAAAACGTTGTCAGTGTCAATGCAGATTGAAAAAGAGAAAAAATCAAAATATCAGGCACAGAAATAGAAAACAGACACTTTATCAGCAAAAAATAAATCTTCTCAAAGGATGAAATCCAAACACTTCTATTTAAACAATGCTTAGTTATTAGACAAATCATAGTCAACTGATCTAGTACAGAAGTTGTACCTTTCATACCACCAACTTTTTCTAAAGAATTAATAGGGCAAGAAAAGCTAAGGTGCATTTCCTTTAGAAAGAGGAAAAAAACCTACATGCACAGAAAATCACAGACAGGAGAAAAGCTAATGAAAATATCATAGCAAATATTTCCATTTCCATTCCAAATTCAAGGATCACCGACATGGGATTCCTGTAACCCCCAACACAAAATCACATAGCAGCCGAAGACATGTTATTGCCAACATTATGCTCTTCACCTTCAGTTTAAATTTCCCCTTCCTAACCTTATCCTATTACTCCCATTTCATACATTATGAAAGGGCAATTAACCCCAGATGAAATTAGCCCAACAAGGTCACAAGCAGTTTTCTTTCTCAGCCAGCAGAGTCAATGCAAGTGATGTGGTCAGCATCCACACACGGCCATCTTTGACCACGTACCCATTGTAATGAAATTGACAAAGATTTCAACTAATACCTCTGAAACTGCAGCAGGGTGCCTGGTTCAGGCAGTTATCTCCATCTCCTGTGCAACAAACACTAAACTGCAGCCTGTCTGTTGATTCATCTTGAGAAAAAAACCTAGGTCTTCTGCTATATTTTCTCCTCCTTCCTCGTATTAATTATCCAAAGTTATTAAATCCTTCCACTATCAACCAGGATAAGTCTAACACCTTTGTCTCTAGAGGATTTAAGCACCTCACAATTTTAAGTGAAATTTCATCCTGAGTGCTCATTAGTTCACATTACTGAGGCTGAAATAATAAAGTAGAAATTACTTTCACAAAGTTACATGGAAGTTACATACAACACAAGTCAGTGCTTTAACCTACACAATAATTATGATTCCTTTCCTGCTCCAGCACTTTCCTTTGCCGTTCTTTGTTTAAAGGGGACACCACAATTCCAGTTGCAATGGGAAGTATTCAGTGACACTGACAACTACAAAACAGAGACATTAGATTTCAGAGACTTCCCAGAGCGCATTTTTGGAAGAATCCGCTTATAAAGGTTATCTTTTATCCGAAGGTCTGATATCTCTCCAGACCCTATTCCACCTCACTTTTCCATCAAAATCATATAAAAAGGGAAATCATACATGCTGCAGACTTCAAGAGGTCCTACTTAATCTTCTATGCTACAGATGCCTCTATTAGATAAAAGGAAGAACGACAGAGAGCTGCAATGAGGACTCAAGCTGTCTCTAGCCAGGCTAGGTGCTCACATGACAGCCCTGATATGTGCAGGCTCATTATCTGCAGGCAAGCCAGCCCACAGCCTGGGTGGAACACGGTGCTGAACGTGTGCTGAAATGGCTCCACAGCACTTTGGCACAGCATTGCAGGGAAAGAACAGCTGCAGAGATGTGCCGCACTACGTAGCTTCCTAGGACACCAAACCAACACCAAATCATTTGCAGTGCTGGGAAGACTTTTGCTGAGGATAGCAAAGCAGAAGAATACATTAGAGATGCATCTAAGGAGATATACAGCTCCCTGTGGCTTTACTACTTTCTTCTTCTTCCATTCCTGTCTGTAACAAAGCTTATGTACTAATATGGATGCATGAATTGGCTTCTAGGTGTGCACGTACAACCCTATTTTCCTCTTAAGAATATATTTTGCAGTAATCATTACTTTGCAAACCACTTCAGAGTGAGAATGACTCCTCTTGCAGAAACTGCACAAACTTACACGATTAGGTACAATTTAAACTAGCAGGGCTGAGATACATACATACATACATATATATATATATACACACTACACAAACGTACATGCATATATTTACATATTTGCAAACATGCAAATGGTGTCAGTATAGAATATTTAAACAAATTATGCATACATATTTCTGTTTACAGGACAGAGTTACATAAACTGCAGCAGTCAGCACAGTAGAGAGCTAATCCTTAAACTGTTTCTGGATCTTGTAATTCAAGTAGTATTGGACAGCAAAATACCATATAAAAATTAGGGAGGCACAGGAATGGGAATATAAGTAAACTTGCAATTGAACTTAAATATTTAGTATTACCTTGAGATTTTTAATAAGGTAAAGTTGCATTATCATCTTCTACCACTATCTTTTTTCCTTTAATTTTTTTTTTTTAACAAGGTATGCTTTCATAGCTTTCCTTGCTGGTATTACTCTGGCAATAAATGAATGAGCAGAGACATTTCTTTGATGCTTCCCATCATCTTGACTTCTCCATTACAGTGTACGTGATTAGTTAATGATGGAACTGAAGGCTTCACTGAGCTAGAATGAGAATAACCCATTTCACCTCATAAAAAACTTAGGTTAATTACTTGGCCCTGTCTGATTTTCTCATTTTCAAGAACTCATTTGCCAGATAGAAACTAAATAGTGATCTGGTAATTCCCTCTTTGTTTCAGTATCTGTAACCCTACATCACATAACCTGGAGTTTTACATACTTTAAACTAAATATAAGATTTTTATGAACATATCAAAAATTGCTAGAAAAATAATTTCTTGAACTTTCAGTCAAAAGTTATGTGAACAAGTCTAATGTAGTCAGACTCTCTCTCCTCTTCAACACTAAAAAAAATTAATAGGTGTTAAATTCTACATTGAAACGATGCTCCTTTTCCCTAGGGAAAGATTAATGAGATCTTCAATTATACAAAAAAGAAACAAATTATGAATAATTTATATGAAATAAGACTTGAACCAATCTTGTAAGCACATGTTGCTGTGAGACACAAGATGCATGAAATATTCTGGGGAAAATAAAGGGTGGAATACAACCTATTCAACCTATTCCTGTTACACAGACATTTAACACATATTTTATTTCAATGTCTTCTTGTAGTAATTTTATCTAGAGAAAAATGTTTTCTTGCAAATTTCACTGATAATAAATGCAGAAACCTAACAGCTAAAAAACTTAAATATAATTTGAGTTATAAAGCTAAATAAAACATGACAGTATAATAATAACAATAATAATAATACTAGTAATAATGATAACAATAAAACCTTATTCCCTTATTGAATCCAGCATTCAGATATGCTTTTTTTCTCCTGTATTTAAATTAATTTTTTGTATACAAATCCAAAGTAATTTTAATTTTCTATGTAGCCTCCATTTTTGGTCAGAAAAAGCAAAATGAAAATTCTTTAAGTGAGGAATGTCATTTTAAGCCTGCCACAGGGGAAGTCTAACTGAAATCACTGGTCAAACAAGTGAAAACTTCACTGTATCTGCCTCGCTCTTAAATAATTTAATGACACTGGAGGAGACTTACCCAAAAGCTTTGGCCTACATCCACCCTGCTCTAATTGTTTATGTATGCATAGAAAAGGAACACAAATGAGCTCTTAACAACTTTACATCCTTATTAACACATTCATGTTGAAAAGGTAGAAGGTGATGGTAACCAAGGTTACAGCTGCTAATTGGCTTTAAATATCAGGAAAATCAACAAGATTGGCCTGGGGTGGCATGGCTCCTGAGGCCACTGACAGCTTAGGCTGATCCTGTAAATTAGGAAAGCAACACATAGTTAAAACAATTGCCCTGCTGGGCAGCATGCTGCATTGTGCAGAATGATGTGGAACACCTACAGTACAAGGAACAGTTCCCATAGCTTTAACATAAAGAGATACTTAGGGAAATAATACAATTTATTATACTGGTGAATAACTCTGCACCTTCTAAAATTACGTTTCTCTGTATAATCTTTCTCTTCCACAGTCTCACTCACAGCTACACATTGTTTGACTACTATATTTTTTAAGCCAGTGCCCATAGAGAATTTTGTAGATAAGGTATTGTGGATTTCCTAGCTGGTTCTGCAGCCTCATTCATAAAATCTACTTAATAGTTATACAAATAAGGAGATAATTCAGAAGAAACCAACTATTAGCTTGCTCAGTCAAAAATCAGATGTGGCAACCTGGGATCTACCTATATTCAACAGGTCATTCATAATCTTATTTTACTTTCTCTTGGAGAAGCAGATCCATTTGCTCGCATTAAAAAGAAAAAAAAAAACCTTCCCTAGAGTTAAATTAGATGCTTCATCACTTGCCATGGCTTCTACATTGCATTTGCAGGCAGAAACACAAACTACCTAGTTACTGACCTGACCATACTTCCACATATATTCACCTATACTTCTGGCTGGGAATACAACGGGGAAAAGTGGTTTATACTACTGACTACAATTCAGCACTAAGCACGTGCTCGTGTGCCATTAGCTTCGTGTGTTTAACACGTTGTACTGAAACAAGGACCAGTCCATGCCCCGTGCAGGAGAGGCAGCACATAACAGTTGGGAACATAGATTGTAATAATGCTCAAAATCTGAATTAGGAACCAGAGAAACGCTAGACACTGTGCAATGACAGTCAGACACAGAACTGCTCCTAGGCAAATTGCTTAATCAATGTTAATACATATTTATGCATTCCCATCAAAATCATTTGAACTCACCACATATACATATGCTTATAGAATCACAGCATAAATAGATACCGCCAGCACAGTGTGATTAATGAAGAAATAATTTTAAATTTCTTATTTTCAATTATATCCATTATCTCTTCAGAAGATAAAAAAATCTGCAAATACTACTGCATAAAATTATGAGCTTTCAAGATACAGATTCTTTTCAAATAAAGGAAAAAGCATTAGTATTCCTTCCTCAGCTCTAGAAAATAACAGAGAAAGGGAAAAATCAAAAAGATACGAATTTGCATATTGCCTGGTGAATGGAAAAGGACAGAAGAGCATTAATAATTTGAATTGTTACAGTCTCCATGTATCAAAAACCAACACAGTCTAGAGGTTTGGTCTCAAAACTAAAACAGCAGCTACAAGAAAGTATCAATAAAGTGATTCTAAATCTACACAGTATGATAAATGTGCTACTGGACAGGCAATAGTGTCACAATTGTTAGGAACAGAAAGCTCGATCTGGAATACTGTGCACAACTGGTCACTCCTGTTCAAACTGGAGCACAAATAGACAAGACCTTTTAAGATACTCGTGGGAACATGGAAACCATGACGAAAAGGGAAAGTTGTATTACAGGTCTCTCAAAATATGATGAACATTACAAAGGATGAAGCTTCAAAGTTTAGAAACAATGTATACAGAAACAAACTGATAATAAATGTACCTTGAAACAGAGATGATTTCTAGCTATCAGAGAAGCAAAGTCAATTCCAGCTTTTTGTTCCACTACACCAAGTTAACTGACTATATGAAACTGTTTTGAGTATAAAAAAAACATTTACTCACTATGAATATAAAACTATCAGTACAAACCCCCAAATCCAATAAATTGCAATGTTAAACAATATTTTTTGAGAACTTATGCCTCTTTTGATCATAGAATGATTCAAAATTTTTAAGGTATGCTCAGAACCAAGAAGGTAGAGTGTCACCTAAAACTGAATACAAAGGTTTTAATCTTCAAATAAAGTACACTAAGGTGATAAAGCTTGGGGATATTATTATAATTAAGTTGACAACAATAACAGAAAAATGTTTCCAAGAATCCCTAGTAGAGTTTTGCTAAAATATTTCAGAATTTATTTGATTTCAATGAAGCTAGAACACTCAATATCAAATAAAATGAAATGGTGCAACTGATTTTATTAAACTCTTTAAATACATTCCAATGTTTTCATGAGCTTACTTCTTTTGTATTTTTTCCTCCACTGCAGTTCAGTATTCCATTTACTTGATTAATGAAAAAAGCAATTTCTTAATGATCATAACCTGCTTCCTGCTCCGTAAGCTTCCTTCTTTTTTTCACAAAGAGAGAAAAGTACTTCTTTCCATAAAAAATGGACTGGGAAGCCTGCCACATGAGGAAAGGCTGAGACAACCGGATTTGATCAGCCTTGAGGAAGGAAAGCTTAGGGGAGACCTTATCATCATGTTCCGGTATTTCAAGGGTGGCTACAAAGAAGATGAAGACTCCCTTTTTACAAGGAGTTACAAGGAAAAGACAAGAAGCAATGGGTACGAGCTGAGCACACTCTGGGCACTCTGATTAGACCCAAGAGGAAAATGTTTTGCAATGAGAACAACGAGCCATTGAAACAATCTCCAAAGGAAAGGTGCTGGATTCCCCAACACTGGATATTTTTAAGATTGAGCAGGACAGGGTACTGTGTTACCTTGTCTATATGGTGCTTATGCCAAGAAAGGTCGGACCAGATGATCCTTGAGATTCCTTCCATCCTGGTATTCTACAATTCTGTGAAAAATTAATGAGACTTGCTGGCAATTTTCAGATCATTTTCCTTTGGAAAAGTGGCATTGTGAAATGCCCATTTTGGGGTTTAGTTTTAAACGGAAAGTATTTTTTAATGCCTTAGCTGAAGTCCTGAAAGAAAGAAGACATCCTGCTGAATCAGAAGTATACACAAAAGGTATATGGCAGAGGTCAAAAAAACATGTAGTCTACATCTTACTTTGCTTCCTTCCAAACCCAGACTTGTCACCTACAGAACAAGGAAGCAAAAAGCTGTGTCTTCACACTGTAACTGTGGGAACAAGACTGACCAAATAAACCCATACTAAGGGAATCAGGTCCACAGAGGAGCTGCAATGCACTGAAAAATGAAGTGTAATTCAGGAAGACGGGGCTTGAATAGCTCATCAGAAGTGGCTTTGTACACTTACAACAAATAATTTTCCATATTCTTTACTTTCTGCTGCTTCATTATTTTTCACTTTCCAGTGCTAAAGTCTGTATCGTCACTCAAGGCCAGCCAGAAAATCTTTCAATATTGAAAGGCAAAGACTATTAAGCAAAATCAAAATTAATTTGAAACAAAATTTCAGACTAAAAATGTTCGCATGCGAAATAAGGATTTTCTGTTTACAGCCTGCAAGTTGGAAAGACATTGCCAGCAAAGGCTTATACAGAATATAATTTTCTTCAGACGTGAGGGATAGAAAAAGTCATGGTTGAGAGAGCAGGAAGCAAAGAAAATGAAAAGGAAAGCTTGGCAGACCTCAAGAGACATTACTGTTTTATTTCCTGCTGTGAAGATTATTGTTCTACAGCCAATCATGATATTAAATGACACACAGTATCTTCCCCAGTAGTTTCTTTCTCTGGCTTTCTTACACACTTCATCAACTAAGCAGCAGTCTACACACAAACTTATTTTTGAACAAGTTTTAATATTAATAAGTTTCAAAGATGCTAAGGCTATGGATTAACCACTTCTGAACTGTACTTCCAGTTCATCATTTCCAAATTCCATCACATAGATTGGAATGCTTATCTCATAAATATCAAACCAAGTTAAATGTTGACTTGCAGTCAAGCAGAAATCAAAATATGCAAATTTCCACATATCCCAATCCCTTAATACCTACCTCCTATTACTATTAATAGCAAAAGCAATTAATTTAATTTTTTAAAATTAAAATTTAAAAATAAAACAGTAATAGTAATTAAATGTGGGGATAATATACTTGACATCTTTTTTCACAGACTCTTGGATTTTTAATTTCCTTTTATTTCTCTGAATGTATAGTACTCTAGATGAAAGTGAGCTATAACAATAATCTAAGATACGTAATAAACTATGAAAACTGCAGCTTTTAATGCTGCCTTTTTGTGTTCTCTTATGTAGCAGAAACTTACATTCTATATAATTTACCACTGAACACAATAATTTTGCCACATTAAGTAGGGGCTTTATTTCACCAAAACTTCAACAGCTTTCAAGCAGACCACTGTCTCTTCACTCGACTACTACATTCCCTCAGTGGTTAGGAACAATTATTCACTTTTTAGCTCAGATGTCATCCTGTTCATCTTTCAACAACTGCAGGTCAGTATTTCCTCATCACTCATGTTTCTTAGGATAGGGAAATATAGTATCTATTTAACACCCACCAATGAAATTGGAGCAGGCATGTTGAAATCAGTATGTTTCAAATATTCAGTCTTGCTGTCAGTTGAATTAAAACAAGCAGACAAGTAGACAGTTTTTGCTCTTAGAGACAGGGCAGTTGGAAGGCTTTCCATAGAAGTACCAGTTCTTACTCACCTGGCCAGGTCTACTGATGTAAGTAGCTTTATTTCAATGAACAAAAAACTGCAGAATTAAAATTCTTATCAATGAGTAACTTAATTCAATTTCATATGATACATTTTAACTCCACCATGTAAACTGTCAATTTTACATTGCCTAAACATTTACTATCAATAGCTTTGCATGCAGAAACTCAGCCATCTCTTGCAATAGCATGTTTAATAAATTAAGATAATTTTAAAATCCAGCTGTCTAACACAAGTTTCGACACATGAAACTTTTTCCCTGTTACAAGCAGGAAAAAAGAGCAAATGAAGTGCCTTTAGATTGTGTCCAGCTGTATTCATCAAGGACCAAATGCCACTGCACTCATTAAGATCACAAAGAATGTAAGTGATCCCTGTTTGGTCATATCCTGCTTGAAGACTTTACCATTCACAAAACGTCAATACTGATTTATAGACACAGCATGCAAGTCAGAATGAACCATGCATAGCATAAAAGACGAGAAAAAGCAAACGGAAAGAGTAAACAGCTGTAATATCAAAGGGTTTCACACACAGAGCAAGTGCAGGCAATGGCAAACAGTGTAATTTTAAAAATAAATTTAAGACTTCTCAAGTTCATCTGAGCATGCCACCATCACGAAACGAAACTTTTCACTCACCAAAGTAGAGTTATGTGAAGCATCACCTGAGACCTCGGGTGTTCTTGTGCTGTTTGGAAGTCTGTGAGGGTTACGAGCTATCGCTTGGCACCAGCCCAACATTTTCTCCTTCCACTTATCCCTTCTCAATTTCTGAAATTCTGAAAATAATTTAGATTCCCTGAAACATTGACACTTTGAATTCATTGTGCATGTCTCTGGATGCATGCCTTTAAAAACAGCTTTTTAAGTTATATCTGAGCAAGCTAATAAACATATGTTTAAAGTATCCCAAAGCGTTAAACCGTAAAGGTTAGAAAAGATCCATGCACTTTCAGCACACCTTACATGCATTAGTACTATTTCAGTGTCAGCAAATACAGTGCTTTCTCTCCACATTAAATATTTCTCAAGTTGTAACTTTAATTTTATAAGTGCTATTTTAAAGGGATTTTATTACAGAATACCTCTGAGACTAGCACCATCCCAAAAACCATATAACATTTGGATACAAACACCCACATTTACTGAAACAAGTAGAAATAGCCCTAACACAGTAGCAGAAACTAAATACAAATAACAAGTGTGAAAACACACAAACTCCTATGCACCCATGCCCAGACACTCCAGAATACCTGGCTCATCTTGAAGTGCTACACTAGGATGTGTTATAAATAGCAAAAAGTAATGTACACGCGCCAGCAATAAATGCTATGTGCCAACTGCAAATTGCCTCTGAATTTACTTCTAGTTTGTAACAATAACAAAATACCTTTTAAGTAACAGTACCACATTCTGGAAATGCAGCACTAGTAAAGTGTGCTATTAAGTGTGAGAAACCTTCATAAATATGTTTAAAATCATATTTAAAATCTCACAATCTGTTTTTTCCCAATTGAAATTGGTAATGGAGGTATTCAGTGCAAAACTTTGCTAATTAATTACAAAAAACAACTTTGAGCAATTTTATTCTCCTCAACATCTGAAGCAATTTCTAATCTTGTTGTTTATAACATATTGTAATTTAAGATGTGGTTTTCTGTGGCATCATGAAAAATAATAAACAGAAAGATTAACCTACCAGATTGAGTGCCTAGTACTCCAAACAAGGGTAGCACTAGAATGAATAAAACTGGAACATAAATACAATAATACTAAAGACCTGCCATGGCACTATGTAGCATCATTGAATATTATGCACTTGCAACATAGGTTTATTTTTTCTGCACCACATGTCCACGCAGTTCACAAATTATGCATATACTTACAGCAGATTTCATCTTCCCAGGTTCTGAGTCTGACAAACTACAACCACTTCCTGAATTACTACAGCTCTACCATTTCCACACTTAACCATTAATACACAGTTTTCAAAGTATGAAATGCACAAAGCTGTATTCCCCACACAACTCCATGGAACTGACAGGAATAAGTGGAAACTAGCCTTAGCTTTATTGCATTGGAGATGATTAGGTGAGTGAGACTACAGGTTAACCAGTTCTCACAGTTCTTCAGTCTCTTGAAATCTTAACATGAGATACAAAAAACGTGCTCAGTAAGCGATCAGTCAATCCTTTCTATACTGCCTGTACCTGTGAAGACAAGGAATCATCTGAATATAGTCACAGTCCTATTCTGGTCCTCTTGGCATGCAGAACCCTTTGGAACATTTGCAATTCTTCTTTTTTTGCCCTGAGCAATCAAAATGACTACCACTGTCCAAGTCATAACTGCAAGAAAAGCTTTGCTCTTGCTCATAGACCTGCAGAACCACCACCACCACCACAAATAAATTTCCTGAAAACAATCTTAATTCATCCTCTCCAGATTTGTTAAAAAAACAGAAGAATGCTTCATTCATATTTTTCCAGGGGAGAAAATTTTTACTTATAATTTAGCCAAGCAAAGGGACACAAAATTATTGTTCATCTTGTACAATATCAATGGTAAAAAAAAAGGGGGGTTTAGTTAAGGATAATGTATTAAAAATTAGCCAGTTGTATGAAATAAAAGCATACTATCTCTAAAAAAGTTCACTAATCTAGCAAGAGGAAAGAATCTAGAGGCTTAATTCAGGAGCATAATCAGATTCAGGTAATAAAGGCCTCAACAAAGGCTGCATTAAGATGAAGTATATGAGAAGGTTATGCTTTTTCAGTCCTTAGCAGATTCTAACTGCTATCCCAGAACAGCAGGAAACTGAACACAAAACACACTGTTCTTTATCTAAGTTTCATTCTCTGTGTTCAAAGATTCCCAACAGCAATCAAAGTGATGGTATTTGTCCAGCCAACTAAATACACTGTAGGATTTGGCAGACCATCAAAATATTCCAGGAGTAGAGCTACAGGAATGCTGAAATACAAATAGCCTTCGATGCTGAGCTCTGCTAAGAGAAATACAGCCACTGTTACTCATTGTGTATACCTTGTCTGAATCTTATCAAGCTGTGACTTCTAATCAATTATTCTAATTTGAATAAAACCACGATTTGATGGGCTGTATGCAGTAGAAACCTCTGATAGCTTCTGCTATTTCTGTCACAATCCTGTGGCTGCTGTGTTTCACAAGGACAATTCAGTGTAGCCATAGTATAACAACATTATGACATTAAAACTTCCTACAAATAAGAAGCTCAACCTCAGATTTTAAAGTTACTTCTATATTAAAAAAAAAATTCATATTAGAATATATGTGATTGTGACAACAGCTGTAAAAGTCCAGTAATACCTCAGTGCTGTGGTGGTTCACTGGCAGTTCTTTCAAGCCAAGGGGAAAAAAAATTACTTTCCACATACAAATGTGATAACTACCTGTAAAATTTTATATCATCAGAGGTGGTGAGCACCTTCTGCCTGCCCCCCGCAAAGAGAGGAATAACTTTGTGAGTCCAGCATTGAATTAAAATAGCATGAAAGACCATCAAGCTAGGGAAGTCTTATCTTCCTGACTGATACTTGCAGCAATCAACTAAAACACCTAATATTCCATCCTCATTAAAAACAATGCAAAGAACAGAAAACAAGCACACATGCCCAATAATCATTAAGCTGACATCTAGAATGATGGTACCAATCAAGACCATAATGGTACCAGCTTTCTTGTATAGCTGCTGGACATATAAAAACACCTCCACATTAGGTGGATGAAAGATTCTGAATTCAAACATGTCATGTTTATTAATGACTATTTTCAGAAGTGCTTCTAGGGCACTACTGGAAGAGCAAACCCAGTTATGCACATCTAAATGCTCTTCCCTGCCTGTAAAGACAAAACAGAGTTGTCATTTAACTTAGCTATGCAGCTCTTTCAAAACATCGTCACAGAATCAGTGCCCCTCTCTAGAGTACTAGAAATTATATTATAACCAAATTTTCTAGAACTTATAGTTTAAGTTTGCAAACTGTCAACTATAACATATTCTTAAATTAATACCTATATTATCTAATCATTTTTCAGAAATTACTTTGATGGTCCTGTACCATAATTAACCATATAATTATTTCCAGCTAAATCCAGCCTTTCTTAATTTGTTCTTTTCTCTTATACTGCTAATTTGTATTTTAAGCTGTCCTTAGTCCTTTGAGACTTTGATTCTTTTTTGTTATGGATGCAAATTTCACTTATTACTTCAAACAATTAAATCATTGAAAAGAAATAAATTTGAGATGACTGGTACAAAAATTATTGCGCCTACTATTGCTTTGTTTAACCACTCCATAACTACTATGCCCAAAGCATGACAAGAAATCTCTAAAAGTTTTCAAAGAAAATAGTCTTTTGGGCTACTAAAGATTTAAAATTTTGGGGTATGTTTACCTTCATAGTCACACTTGGTTTTTTTCCTCCCCAAGGAAGAGTATCTCTTTTGTAAAGTGGAAAGCAATTTTAAATCACTCAAGGCTCTTTAGAAAAACCCCAAGAGGGTTTTTTCCCCATGGTAAATTTTTAGCATTGTAATTATGCCATTTTGCATTTGTGAAGACTTTGAGAAGAAAATGCTGAGAAATGTATATTTGTGGCAACTGATTTAATGTTTAAAAAAAACCCAACTTTTATACATGTAGATACTGCCAAATCTGTATTTGCTGAAGCAGAGTTTTGAACTGCTCTCATAAGCAACCTCTATTCCATCCTCAAACATGACTTCTCTTTCTCAAAAGTTCTTGCTGTTAATTCCACAGCTACTCTTCTCGGGCATGCTTTGCTCATCCAAGGTTAAACATCTCCACTGAATTTTCCTCAGACCTTCAAAAAGCAATGCAACTCTATGCGCTCCTGCTACAGGTGAGCAACGAAAGGGGCCTAACCCCTCCCTCAGCACCTCTCCATGTAAGTTCCAGATGCATCAGATTCCCAAGTAGAAAGGAGAACAGCCTTGATACGAACATGGAGTTGAGAACAAGAACAAAGTACGTGTTTTTGCTTTGTGAGTTTGCATATATTTAGCCATACATGACTGCCAAGCAGCTTAAATCAAAGCTTCAATAAAGACATGACTGGTAAATGCACCGGATAAACCACACCCAGCACTTGGCAGATGAAAACTCTTCAGGGAAGCTACAGAAATAGCAGAAAATGTTAACATGCAAAAAAATCCACACGAAGCTAAAGCATTAGCTGCCTCATGAAGTTATGTATGCAATTATCCAAATTAACAGGGCATAAGAAGTTACACTAAGTTTTTAATGGACTTTGTTCTGCTTATGTAAAATTAAAAATTATTTCCTAATGTTACTTCCCATTCTTATGTGGTTTATTTACAGAAGAAGATGGGTATATTTATGTTGTAAAATCAAATGCACTTTGAATCAGGCAGAGCTCACTACTGAAAAAAATAAGAAGACAAAGACAGAAGTAACCTTTTTTTATAATCCCAATGAAGATTAAATACCCAAAAGACATAATTTAATGATTAAACATCACGGTATCAAAGATAGTTAATACTGAATTTAAACTAGCTTTTAAGAACAAAGAGAAAATCAGATTTCATTGAAATACCAGAAGTATACATGCCAAAATGTGCTTAAGACCATGCTTGGTCCAACAGAAGAGGTATCTCCCCTTTGTCAGAGAAGCATTTTTAACAGAAGTTCTGTCAAATACAAAGTTCTAGGCAGTCATAAACCATCTTCTGCTGACAACCCTAAACACAGAAAGTTCTCACTTGTGAGCAGTTCAGATACTGCTCCTGTGATAGGTCAGTCATGTAGAACCCACACTAGACAGTGGTAATCACTGCTGGAAAGAAGGGCTTATCCTCTTGCTTGGATATCATTGCTCTTTGTAACACAATCTGTAACATCTCCAGGGCAGGACAGGGCGCTGCTACTTTATCTTTGCTGGTCTCTTAAATTTTTCTTACCTCATTTCAGATAGTTTTCAGAATCTCTTTTAGGGCAAGAAACACCAGTCATCGTTAGCATTAGCCATTTGCTCTCATATTCCAGTATGTAATTTTATAAAACATAACGGTTGAATTGGTTTCTGGCTGCAGGTAGCTAATGCTTATTTTTAATAATCAGTGCTTGCAAGAAATTTACTCCTGGTTAGGGTGACCTAATTGCAGGCCTAGAGTACCTGAAGGGAGGCTACAAGAAAAATAGAGAAGGTTTTTTTACAAGTACACCTAGTTACAGGACAAGGCGGAATAGCTTCAAACTGAATGAGAGAAGGTTTAAATTAGATATTACGAGGAAGTCTTTACTGTAAGGGTGGTGAGGCACTGGGACAGGTTGCCCAGATAAGCTACAGATGCCCCATTCCTGGAAGTGTTCAAGGCCAGGCTGGATGTGGCTCTGAGCAACCTTGTCTAGTGGAAAGCATCCCTGCCCATGGCAGCTGGGTTGGATCTAAATGATCTTTAAGGTCCCTTCCAACCCAAACCATTCTGTGATTAGTGAGAATTACAGCCATATCCACCAATACAAATCTGTAGGTATTCTGTGACTGATCAATACCATGAAATAGTTAATTTGAATGCTAGTTTGTCAAAAATTCAGGGTCACCTCTGGAAACTGAGGTGAAGCTATTTTCTTCTAAAAGCTACAGACCTCAAATCAGTTAGAAGGTGAAATTTGGTATTCTGTTAGAAGGTACTTAAAACACTTACTGAAGTTAAGTTGTATGCGTTATAATAAAGAAAATTCTGCTAAGTATTTTGAGGAACACTTCTGTTGTCATCAAGGGTATACCACCTAATTAACTGGGTATATCACCTAATAAGTTGACAGAAAAGCCAAATTTGCAACAAAAACTTGTGACAGATTTACCAAAGGAGAAAATTGGAATCCTTTTTAATAACGATTAAATAAGCTCATTAAATAGTTCTTCACCACTAAACTAACTGAAATACACTATTGCAAGTAACTCTTTTCCATACTGACCCCTTCTAGCAAAAATTGTGAAGATCACAACCTATGATCTGACCTCTGCTAGAAGAAAATCATGACAGATGGCCTATTCAGGGTTTTTCAGGATAAACGGATTTAAGTTATAAATAATTACTGGCCTACTGGCCTAATGCTGCAGTTACTGGTAACAGCTTAAATAACTAGTCCCTTACATAAGTAAAGATTATATTAACCTAAAAGCTAATAATCATGATATTAGAACATTTGAATAATATTACTTTGATAATTTTTGACCAAAATTTCCAGAAAACACATACAAAAATAGAACTTAGAAGTGAATGCATGGGAACAAAAGTATGACTCAAATAGCTGAAATAATGCTTTTTTTAAATGGGGTTCTCATTAGACAATAATAATGGAGGCATAATTATTGTAAGCAATTATTCTTTTTTCTCTAGTTGCTGTCAAAAAATAACTTGGAGAAATTGAGTAGGAAAAAAAGTTGAAGGATTACGCAGTCCTTCTAGGTTTTATGATTGTAGTTCGGAAATAAATAGAAAAGTTTTGCTGAATAGATAATAAATCTACAGAGGTACAAGAAGATTGGGTGAATATCAGCATTGCACTCTAAACTAAAATTGGTAGGATTCTTAAGAGTGTCTTCCAATAGTTTCAAATTAAGCCTGAACCTAATTTATTATAATGCCAGACCATAATAGTTTACTAATTACTTTCCATAGAGAAAATTGGGGTTTGCTTCTTTGTGAGATGGAGGCAATGCAGTACATGCAGTTAAAACCACAACTCACACAGCTGTCAGCAAGCTAAGATTCACAGAGACCATATGCACGTCACAGTTATAATATGCCATCCTTCACAAACCATTTCTAAAAAATTGAAGATGTAGTATTTGTTGTGTTTGCTAATTAAAGTGTAAAACTAGACACATCACATCAGCATCAGTTTCTCTCTTCTATATAAAAATAACACTAAGCACAGTGTAAGTATCCACCCACTTGCAAGTCCTTCTGAAGAACCTCCAAAGGAAGATGGCATTGACAAGGATACCGACAAAATGTAAAGTTATAAAACTGAAACCTTGAGTGTACAGCAGAAAACAAACACAATGCTTGATGGCACAACATTGCTCCCTGGCTCCCTTTAGTGACTGGGTGAACGCAAAGATTTCTAACTCTGTGGTGGCTGTGGTGCAGCAGCTCAGGCAGCTGAGTTTGATCCTGTGCCATCCAGAAGGTTTGATCTCTACCTCTGACAACCCTCCTCTGACTTTGCCACCACTCATACTGCTTTCTACGAGGCTGTACTGAACGCTGTGCTGAAACTGAGACAAGAGTGTGCAGCACAGCACGGCACAGAGATGCCCGTGCAGCTGTGCAACGTGGCCTAGTGCAGCTGTGCAACACCCGTTCACGCAGCCCCATACAAAGGCCCTGCTCCAAAACCAGTTTAGCTGCTGTACTGAAGTGCAGCTCCATGGCTAAGCCATAAGCCTTGCCTTCATGACAGCTTTCAATTTTTTGTCCCTTCTACAGCTGGGGCATAACAGAGACAAGCCTTAGCTTTCCTAAGATACCTTGCACCACTGATGACAATGCAATTGCAACACATAGTCCAGACACGGACACTGGGATTGAGGCAACCTCAGCAAGTTTGCCAACACCACCAAAGTGTGTAGTTCTGTCAAACACATGGAGGGAAGGAATGCCATCCAGAGGGACCTCGTCAGGCTTGAGGTAGGTCTGTGTAAACCTCATGTTCAATAAGGCCAAGTGCAAGGTCCTGAACCTGTGTCGGAGCAATCCCAAGTGAAAACGCAGGCTGAGCAGAGAATGGATTGAGAGAAGCCCTAGGGAAAAGGACTTGGGGACGCTGGCGGACAAAAAGCTCAACATGACCTGGTAACATGTGTTGGCAGCCCAAAAAGCAACCACATCCTTGGCTGCATCCAAATCAGCATGGGCAGCAGGCCGAGGGCGGGGATCCTGCCCCTCTGCTCTGCCCTTGTGAACCCACCTGGAGGGCTGAATCCAGCTCTGGGGCCTCCAACACAAGAGAGGTGAAGGCCTGCTGGAGCAAGCTAAGTTGATCACAGGGCTAGAGCACCTCTCCTGTGAAGACAGGCTCAAACAGTTGGGGCTGTTCAGCCTGGAGAAGCCTCAAAGGAGATCTTGGAGCAACCTTCCAGTACCTAAGGGGAGCCCACAAGAGAGCTGGAGAGAGACTTTTAAAAAGGTCATGTACTGATATGACAAAGGGTAATGGCCTTAAGCTGAAGCAGAGTAAGTTTTGATTAGCTATTAGAAAAAGAATTCTCTGCTGTGGGGATGGTGAGGCACTGGAACTAGATATCCAGAGAGGTTGTGATGTCCTATCCCTGGGAATGTTGAAGGCCAGCTTGGATGAGGCTCTGAGTAATCTGGTCGAGAGGAAGATAGCTTGCCTGTGGCAGAGAGGCTGGAACTAGCTGATCTTTAAAGTCCCTTCCAACCCAAAGCATTCTGGGATTATATGATTCTATGACCTGTACTAAATGCCTCCTCAAGGGTAATCATGTTTTTGAATCAATGAAATCTGGAATCAAAGCTTTCCACAGCCCTGATGTAATTCACTGACTCGGAATCTGTCTCGTGAATAAGTACTTGTCCTGGCTGGCTGTTTTTTCAGCTTTTTTTCCCCAATGCACTATTATTCTTCCTGTTTTCTGAAAATTTCTCCCTTTTTATTTACCAACTCTGGTTTGTTCTGCCTTCAGCACTAATCATTGTCTATTTTTTGTTTAAGTCACAAAAATAGATAGCATTTCTCCAATATAAAATAGTTTCTTGAACTGGAACATAGGCTATACCTTCTTTCTTTAGTTTCTCAGTTCTTAGAAGTCCAAATTTTATTCATGTAGAGATTTAGATGTTTTACACTGAATTCAGACATTTTTATTTCTTTAAGGTTCTTTTAAGGTTTGTATTATTTTGACACTTAGCTCTCTGTTATACCATTTATTTTCATATATATGTATGTCTCTAATCACAGTGTTTTTACATGAATCTTTCTCATGTGAAGCAAACAAGCAAGCAGCCTTTCAGTCTAGTGCTAGTGTTTTTATTATCTTCAGAAAAATAAATTAAACTAGAAATATGTTTTGAAAGAGTTAATAAATAAAAATTTCACCAATAAAATTCGGGCAAGATAGTAGAACCAATACAGTTATAAAATTAAGTTAGCATTTAGAAAAGCACATCTACAAAATCACACAACTTGAACAAATAATTTTCACTACATATCACAGGACTTGTTCACAATTTTGAAACAGATACCACACTACAAAGCTCAACAAGCTAGCTGGAGTTCCCAAAGCCATTCCATTCTCTTCCTCAAATGAAGTGAATCGAGAAGACACACTTAGCAAGCACTAGCTCAACAGATAAGATTTTATTAAGGACCCTTTCTCCGTATATAGCTCCACAGAAAATAAGCATGCTCCAGGAAAAACAAAATAATGGAGAACAGAGATGAATGCAAAAGCACATGTAGGTAGTTGGCCCATATTCAACTTTAACACTTAATTAGAAAGCTAAGCAGAGAAAAACTAACTTTGAAAGTAAAAACTGTATTTAACTGCAGGCCAGCCACCCGCAAAACTAGAGAGCATTTCAAGAAGTTCTTGAGGGGAAAAGAAACATACTGGTGAAAATTATTACATACAGAATGTTGTTGCTACTGAAGTACTCATTTTAAGAGACTCCAAGCACAAAATGAAAAGCCCAACCTCCCTTTCAGCCTAGGCAATATCTGAGATACAGCAAATCCATACTTTCACTAAGAATATTCCTCTAGCTGATATCTAGGATCATAACATCAAGTAAAACATATAGCTTCAATTCTTGCTTCTCTTTAAAAATGACATTTAAATGTAAGTTCCATCATAAGACAAAAAAGATATACATCTTTCTGTTATCATCTATGAAAAATTTCATCCCAAAAAGTTTTTTTCCCACCAAGTAAAAGCCCACAACTACAATGTAGAATGAAGGTGCCAGCTCAAAATTGCTTTTCAGCAGAGAAGAAGCTTTACTATGGAAGGATTTCCATACAGTTTTACAGAAAGAACCATACAGTCCTTAAATTTACAAGAGTGTCAAAGAAGTCCTGGAACAGAAACAATACTGGGAATTAAAATACATTTTGCTTCATGTAACAACTGTGAAGAGGCATGGTATCAAAAGTGTGAAAATTACTTTTTTTTTTTCATCTGCCACTGAAGTGTTCCCATGCTAGAGTACTAGAATGCACACTTTTCATATTCAGAGACTGGTAAAACCAAACCAAGACTGCTTAGTAGGTGACAAGCAAGATACAGATCCTTATTCCCAGCCACTGTGCCCCACTGACTTTTCTTGCTGTCTCTCTATTTTTGTGACTGTTTAGCTAAAAACAACAGTTCTTGGAGAGAAATCTACTAGGATCATAGGATTACAGAATACGCTGAGTTGGAAGGGACCCACAAGGATCATCAAGTCCAACTCCTGGCCCTGCACCAGAACATCCCCAAGTCACACTGTGTGCCTGAGAGCATCGTCCAAACTTTTCTTGAACTTTATATCCAGAATTGCTGAACTACATAATGCTAACAAAATAATTATGATAAAAACATGGCATAATGAGTCATCACAGAGCTATTGTTGTCGCAGATCTAAATTTCAGACATACACTTAAGCTAAATCTAAAGATGCAGTATACCCAAATATTTATATTGCAAAATCTAGTTTTCCAGAAGTTTATTGATATTAAGATATCAATAAACTCTGCTTAGCAGTTGTTTTATAATGGGGAATCTCAAGTTAACAGAAGATTGGTTTCACTTTGAACATTTAAAATAGTTTTGCTTGACAGTACTGCTTGCTAATAGTGAGACATAACTATATCCACAACAAACAAAAGCTACAAGTAAATTTTAAGTTATTCTGGCCTGTTGCATCATAGGGTTTGGATCAGTTATTACTCACACAGAGATGAATCCTGGCCTCGACTCTTTGGCTTCACACAAGGAGTGAAGGTTGCCTAAGCAACTCGTGCTGTGACTACCTTTAGGAAAAACAGCATTAACGGTCTTCAGAAAAATTAAGCCAGGCACCTTCAGAATGAGTTAAATCTAAAATGAAACTGATAACCATGAGGTAATAGGAAAGTATGGGCAGAATACTAATAAGGTAAATCCTGCTTCTTTGACCCCTTACAGTTCTTGGTGGAAAGTCAACAGTATAATGAACAAAGAATAGAAATTACTATTTGCCTGGACTCTCAAAGAACTTTAGGTCATATCTTCCTGAAAAAGATATTTAAGTAACTAATCATAGGCATTATGCAAAGTTCCGTGTCAGACAAAAACGTGTCTCAGTTGAGCAACAGCAGGCCAAAACAGGAATATATGAGCTACTTCTGTTGTGAAAAGAAGGCATGTTCAAGGTTTTACACTCGGGTTTTCCTATTTTGAACAGTAGGAAGTATTGCTTGAGGGAAGTCACTGAAGCTGACAAAGCAAATAATAAGTTGATAAAAACATCAAAATTATACCAGACTATTACACACACTCTATCATTTCATTGATAGGGTCACATGCTGCTTTTCCTTGCATTACTTCATACCCAAACTGGAAAATAATCACTTCACAGAGAGCAGAAAAAACCCCATTACATGAAACCATGTTTACTATACTGTCCAGGTCCTTCTTCAAAAGATGAATTTTGATTTCCTCACAGGTTTTAGTGTGGCATTAATTAACACTCAGAAAACTCTCCATTACCCACATGTCCCTCACCATACAGGTTACAAACTACTTGTGCCTCTGACACAGTCACAGAGTTGGTGACAGAGACAGCCTGGCTCCAAACACCTACTTTGCTGACGTATGATATGACTGCAGACATATGGGTTCAAGGCCTGGAAGCAGTTTAGGTGTGAAATGGTTATTAACTAAAACCACAGACACTCTGACTTCTGAAAAGCCACAGGAGCACCGCTCCTCTCAGGAGCCATGGCCTGTGCAGGCTTGTTAGCAAAGCAAGAACACGTGAAGACAGCTGGGGCCACACTGCACCTGAGCAAAAAATATCTGAAACTTGGGGCACCACAAAATTTTGTGAAAGGAGGCCCAAGTACTCCTGTATCCATCTTTTTATTCCAATCAAAAACTCATTGCTTCCTGTCTAAGTTAACATACATTAGTTTTAAAACTTCACAGAAAACATTTAGTTGACAACTCAGAATTGAACTTCTCTTACTGTTCTGATTCTTGTGAAATACAGGTGCCTGTTTCCATTCCTGTACACCTTTTAAGGGAAAATGCTCGTAATAATTACATCTTCAGGATTTATGCAATGAGCAACCTTTACTGGGACTGGATGGAATGAGAATTAGGAAGGAAAATTTCCTCCCTGAAGTATTCTTCCTCTCTGGCTCTTTTATTGGAAAAAAATATATTGACATTTTATTCTCTTATGACGTTTTCATTAATGTTAAGCACTCATTTTAAACTTTTGGCATCCATAAACTTAATTTGTGAGGTCTTTCATAGATATGTGGCTTTGTTTTTCACCTCTGCAACACATGGTATTTTATACTACAAGGAAGGAGAAAAAAACCTGCCTCTCAATAACATCCATATCTTTTCAATCCTACCATAACCAGAGGCTAAAGCAGTGCTATACATAATTTACAGATCTTAAGGGGGCTGATAGACCTGGAGTTTTATGTGCCAAAAGCTTTGCCCTTGCCAGTGTACAATGTGTCATTAAAAGATCTGACCCAAGTTGTCAGGAATCCTCCATTCACCAGTAAAAGTTTAATGTTTTGTGGCTTTCAAATCCTTTTAATTCCTAATTCTAGGTGGAAAACTTGGTGACAACCCTTAACATTATCTATCTTCCTCAGCTATCTAGTTGCACTAGATCCCTCAGTTTTTAACTGGCTTCATTCCCTCTGAACAGTTTTGTACAGCGTTAAGGAACATATGGGCTTAATTATCTAAGGATTCTAAGAATTTGAAAAAAATAGAAATCTCATCTTTCAAGATTATATTTCACCTAATTAAGCAAAATTATATTATTTGTTTCAAGAACTGACTCAGTGAAATCTGTCATTTCCTGAATTTCAAGGATCACCTGAGTAGGGCATTTGACTGATAAACCCATGGGAACACAGCTGGTGATTTTACGGCAACTTTTGAAGGCAATGAAAAGTGTAAACTTCACCACCTCTACCACATCCTACAATTTATGTCTCACATAGAAGATAAACATCTGCTCCAGAAATTTAAAAAAAGAAAGGAAAAAAAAATCCCCACAGTAAAGTTCATCAAGTTATTTCTCAGTTTAGCAGGAGGAATGAAGCCAGTAACAAATCCGAACAGACTCTAGCATCAATAACTTTTAAAGACATCCAACACCAAAGAATTTTTAAGAAAGTTTAGTGTTCTGTACTGAAACAAAAAAAAAAAAAAAAACCAAAACACAAAAGACTCAAAGAAGTACTAGTTTCCACGACAATACATCCATGGTTTAATTTTTCTTGGTAGTGATCAAATAATACCATATATTGTAATCTTCTGAGAGTATCATTTTACCATAGGCAGACTA
Source organism: Oriolus oriolus (assembly GCA_013400235.1). Lineage (NCBI taxonomy): Eukaryota > Metazoa > Chordata > Aves > Passeriformes > Corvidae > Oriolus > Oriolus oriolus. The sequence continues at coordinate 62,043 of VXBT01011977.1, forward strand.
ACATGCCCATATAAATGTACCTTCTCCTGTTGTTACACTCAATTTCAGCTTGTTTAAGAAAAAAATATTTTCAATCACTAAATCTTTCCAGGGTGAAACAATTACATTCATAATTTTGTGTAAATTGGCATTCCTATCAGTGTTTTAGACATGAATAGGTCAACTTCATAGCCTCACATTTGACACACCTTCTTTATTTCAAGTATCAAAAATAGATAATGCTGATTTTAAAAAGTTACTTGGCCTCTCGACTGTAACAGCAATTGAGAGCTCATTGCCTCATTTCCATGACATTTGAAGAATCACGGATTTTAACAAAATAAATAATTACATTTATGTAATGCATATTAAAGAATTTGAAGGAACTTGTATCACAAGGGGACACTAAACTTCTTGGCTGATCACACTTTAGGGCAAAGTATTTGATATTCTATCTGCTATAACCACAAGACTCAGCAAGTCCAGTTTGCCTGATGCATGGAAAACCTCTCTTTATGAAAGGACTGCAAGCAAATACAGAGGAGAAGGCGTGGCACTGGCATAGCATTCTAAATATTAGAAGCATCAGTCTTACATGTTGTGACGTTGCTTGACAGTCACAGAATCACAGAATCATTTAGGTTGGAAAAACCTCTGAGATCATAAAGTCCAACCCAGCACTGTCAAGTCCACCACTAAACCACATCCCCAAGCACCACATCTACATGTCCGTCTTTTAAATACCTCCAGGGATGGTGACTCAACCACTTTGCTGGGCAGCCTGTTCCAGGGTTTGATTAGCTTTCCAAGGAAGAAATTTTTCCTAATATCGAATCTAAATCTCCCCTGGACCAACCTGAGGCCATTTCCTCTGGTCCTGTCACGCATTACCTGGGAGAAGAGTCTGACCTTCACATCATCGCAACTTCTTTCAAGGCTCCCCCAGGAGCCTCCTTTTCTCCAGACTAAACAACCCCAGCTCCCTCGTTGTCTCCTCCTAAGATTTGTGCTCCAGACCCTTCACCAGCTCTGCTGCCCTTCTCTGGACATGTTCCAGCACCTCAATGTCTTCCCCATAGTGAAGGGCCCAAAACCAAACACAGGATTTGAGGTGTGGCCTCACCAGTGCCGAGTACAAGGGGATGGTCTCTGCCCTGGTCCTGCTGATACAAAGTCTCTGAAACATGAAAGATCAGAAATCAACAAACAACCTAAAATATAACACCTCTCATGTGATAATTCAGACAGTAGCATAACAAAACTATTACCTAAAGCTGCGATTCAGAAAGCATTTAATTGTAAAAGTCTTGCTCTTTATGGTAGTGGGGTTTTTTTCCGAAACATGTAGCTTTTGAGCTGATACTCAATATCTACCTATCATTCTCTTGAAATCCTTTAACTCAAGTTTTAAACTCCTAAAGTAATGAAATACAGTTTCTTGAGGTATATTCTTTAACAAATTCAAAGCCAATGGAGGGACGGGGAGATTCTGCAGGAAAGCACATCTTTGGTGAGCACAAACTTATATTAGAAATGAAGAACAAGTTGAAATCTGGCCTGGAAAATAAATACTCTGCCAACAGGCCCAGCTGTAAAAGAATGAGGAATGGTCTGGAATAGTATATATGATCAGATCTATTTCTCCTTTTTGCATAAGCCATCTATGTTCTTCCTTACAGTCAGGACTATGTCCACATATATGTTAGGAAGGAAGAAACCTAATCTTCTGGGTGGGCACAGCACAGTAACAAAGGGCAAAAAGATGCAACATTTCTGTTGGTGCACAGGGACAGACAACAGTTTGGAGTAAGAAAAAACAACCAGGGCTTATGAGAAACTGGTTTCCCAGGCACATTTAGCAGTAGTATACTCTCCTCTGTGAGGCAAATTTTTATAAATACTAGAACTATAAATGCACTTTAGTATTTCAGGGATTTACAGATGGATAAAATGTTACCAAACATTTTGTAAGGAATGGAGCAATATTAAACTGAGGAAGGAAGCTACAAAACTTGTCCAAAAATGTAGAGGTGTGTGCTTTTTCACTTAGCGTTCAATTTAGTGGATGCCTTCCACGGGTGTTCCTCTATCATTTTCTTTATAGGATTTATTTCACATTTTCTCAGCAGTAGATGAAGATTGCTGAAAATAGGATCTGTACCACACACACAACTTTCAATACAATTTCAAATTTGGCATGCTGACAGCAGCAAGCCAATCCCATAGTGAAAGTGACTTTTTAAAAAACTCATACTTCCTCCCCTTGAGACAGTTCACTACTGAAGGCATTCAGATGGCAAGTTGCTAGTTAAGTATCACAAAGTAAACACAGTACAAAGTTTTGTCATACTGCAATTTGTTTCTGATTAGAGGCAATAAAAATGGTGCTGCAGGTTCAGCACTTCTCTTTTAGTGGTTGCTATGCAGTGTTGAATACTACATAAATTTTCCAAATGCAGATGTTGACAAATCAGCCCAGGCTTTGAAAAGAAACTCCTGTCTTTTCGTGTATTATCCAAAAATACCCAGCATATTACAGAATGCTTTGTCTTCATACCTTTGCAAATCTACTCTTTCCCACAGATAAAAGTGTTTGGAATTTTATAAAGAAATATTATTGCACACTAAAACCAGAATTCAGTCTATTTCTTTGCATAATCTCCTGTTTTTACTGTGCAATTAAAAGTAATTAAACACTAATAAAAATCAAGTAACTTGGGTTTAAGCGCAAAACTCAGTCCAATAAAACAAAACTTGGGGTTGAAATGAGAGATTTGTGAAATAACAATAAATTACTGAGTGATAGATGAGTGCATCATGGGTAATAGGTAAGGGCAAAGTCAAGTACAGACTGGAAAACATACCAGTGCAGTCATCCCTATACATGTAGGAACAATTATAGCTCTGTATTTAACTTCTGCACCTGTAAAGTTGTTCCTATCCGTACTGGCCTCCTACGAAAAGCTCAGCAATTGGCTGAGAGGCACAGCAAGTGCTTTAAACTGCTTTAACTGCTTACAGTAACATTTTCACGTATTTCTGTAGGTTGTTTTGTATGTTCTCTATTTAAGACAGGGTAATTTTATGTTGCTTTCACACAGTGATGAGTGTCAATGATGGGGAATTAAAGATGACAAAAAAATAGATAAAATTATCACCATCATGACTGCTATATAGCTATATTCATTCAAACAAAAAGCAAAACCTATGGCTGCAAATAAATTCTTCAAAAAGTTATTCCAAAATTCTTTGGATCATGTTAGCCTTCCAGATAATATCTTCCTCCTCTTCTAAAAACCTAGTCCCCCAGAAATCGCATGAGGGAAGTCTAAGAGAATTGGTATTGTTCAGCCTGGAAAAAGGAAGGCTTCAGAGTGACCTAATTGCAGCCTTTCAGTACCTGAAGGAGGCCTACAAAAGAGAGGGAGAGAGACAATTTACAGTGACAGGACAAGGGGGCATGAAAGAGAGTGGATTTAGATTAGGTATTAGGAAGAAATTCCTTCCTGTGAGGATGGTGAGGCACTGGAACAGGTTGCCTGGAGAAGTTGTGGATGCCCCATCCCTGCAGGTGTTCAAACACAGGTTGCATGGGGCTCTGAGCAACCTGGTCTGGTGGAAGCTGTCCCTGCTCATGGCAGGGGGGTTGGAACAAGATGATCTTTAAGGTCCCTTCCAAGCCAGGCCATTCTATGATTCTATGCTTATTCTTATTATCTTAACATTACTGAAAACTACCAAAAGTACTACTTATATTGCCTAACATATTTGACAGCTCCATCCTGGCCTTTAAAAAACTCCAAACGCTCACATAAAATCTTTGCAGAAATCTTTCCAAATGTTTTATTTGGAATGTCTTCTGAGAGCTTCAACTACACACACACAAACACAAAATATTGTATTCTCAGGCATTAAATGCAGTAGCTCCAAACACAGAAAACTCGATCCACTAATAGTTGGATATCTCTTTTGAAATAAGAGTGTTTTTTTAAAAAGCCACAGCTTGGAATTCAATGCAAAATCCAGGGGTTTGCCAAACAAAAGGTCCCTCAGGCCTTAAACTGAAATTAGACAAACTGAAAAAATACGCAATCCCATTTGATGATTATTTTTGTTGACTTGTGTAATCTTTGGTTAACTCTTCTACAGTTCTGTGTATCTACAGAGGACAGCCCTTCTCAGCAAAGTTAGTGACATGAAACAATTCTCCTGTAATTTCTAGTACCACCAACAGCTACTGCTATCGCTAGGATACATCTATACTATGACCTATCAGAGAAGTTCAGAAAGCAAGATGGTTTTAAAAGTTCAGTCCAACTCTGCAAGAATTTGCCTGCTTCCTAAATAAGCACACTCAATCTCTAACAAATGCAAAGCTCAAGATTATCACAGTAAAATCAAGATCATGGATTTCAGCACTTCTCCCCAGAAGGATCCATGAAGTTGTAAATGCAAAAGTTGTAAAGGCATTAATATTAATGGTTTACCTTGTGCCAATCCAGACTGCTCAAAATAACTTCAGCTCACAAAGAGCTCAGTGGGGGAGAAAATCTTCTCTAAGCTGAGTAAGCACCTACTGGAAGTACCCATCACAGAAGGCTGCATGTCCAAGAATTGCTTTTCAAATAGATACCCAAAGGTGGAGTGGAATAAGCAATATGCACCAACAAAAATAAAAGTAGCTTTTTTGTTAATGCTTGTTTTTGTTATTGTTGTTGTGAGTTTGTTGTTGCGGGCTTTGTTGTTGCTGCTTTTTAAATCAAAATTGATTTTATTAGTCATCCCTTATCAGATCAACAGTATTCATCCTAATAGCCTCTTTATCACTATTTTGGCCATTGGCCATATCAGCAAGTGTATACCTTACACTTATTATTACATATTAAATCTAAAATGTATACAAGAAACGAAGAATTTCTAAACCTGAATGCCATTTTTTTTTTAATTTCAGTGTTGGGTAGTGGTTCTTATACTTTAATTTTATACGAGAAATTTTATTCATGATTCGAATACGAAAAAAACCAAAACCCAAGGCAAAAAAAGCAAAAAAACCAAAACAGAAGCAGAAGCTTCTAAATAGGTTATATCCTAGCAAGAAAGCTGACACAAAAGGAGACAGCACTTGCAAAGTCCTCATGTTTGTCAGATCACTAAAATTGACAGTGTTCAACCACAGAGAAATAAAAATAGAAGAAAAATCTTCCACTAGCCACTGAAAGACATTTCAAGAAGTTCACACATTTCTGACGGTGTTGTACTCATGGGAGCATGGAGAAAATGTTTTCCTTTTCAAAACAACCAGTAAGAGCTGTGCTCATAGGATTTAGTGAGGGTTGCTGGAATCCAAAAACCTCAGGTCGAAAACCTGCATGGTATACCACTCCCATGCATATCAGGTTTTGCACAGAAGCTCACCTTCCTTCACTAGTGAAAAAAAGCATGTAAAATCAGGAATCTTCTCCTCTTACTGCTGATTTCTACCATCAAATCAACCAGATACCATCAGCTGCACAACCCTCTTCCAAGGAATGGAAAAACACTCAGCTGTTCAAAATCACCTTTTACTTTCCTTTAGAACAACCAAACGCCCAAGGCCAAGCACGTTGGAAAATTACAAATGCCCGTAATAAGCTATGTCAAAAAGAGGACAAGAAAGAAAACCGTATCTCCAGGAACAGTGATGTCTCTTCTGTGCCTTTGAGAAAGAAAAGGCAACACAGGGAATCTGCATATCTCCTATGGTTTACCTGTAGCCTTACTGTGAGATGGTATTAAAACATACATTATGTAAGTACACTAATGGGGATAAGAGGGTTGCCTAACCTCCCAAGATAATTATATCTAATCTAGTTTCTTGGAAATATACTACCACAGACCAGTTAGACTAGATTCTTACTGGTTTTCCTGCTCATAAAAAAAATCCCTTCAATATATAATCCACATTCTTAACTACTTCAACAAAGAAGCAAACTTATTTCAGAGTAACCTAGAAATGGAAAACTTAATATCCTTTTAAGCATTAATCTTTCCCTAATTATTCACTCTGTTCACACTTTCTGGTTGTTCAATTCCAGCAAACATGAAGAGAGGTATATCTTGAGCACTCTTAGGCTTGGAGAACTTGTCTCCTGAATTCAGTCCATTACTTTCTAAAAAGGGTAAGAAAACACAACTATAAGTCACACCTTTACATAATAATACAAGCATCTCCAAATAACTATCACTATGTCAAAACCTCAAATTTTGAAAGTAATTTAATACCTAAATGCTTGTCACAGAACTTAAAAGGTGTTTTGGCACCAAAATATTTGGCTCATTTGAGCTTAACCTTCATCAGTTCCTGAAAATTAGATGCAGTGACTTAACTTAGCAAAGCACATTCAGTTTATACCCTTTCATCTTCATTATTGCAAGTCCTATTTACTTGTCTTATTTTTGTATTATTATAGTACTTTAACTTGGGTCTAGATTTTGGGATCACATCACATCCCGGATATAAGATGGCAAAATAATTGTCACAACCGTGGCCCAAACTTCTGATTTTCCAAGTCTGGAATTTGATGATCCTGGTGAGGCTGCAGAAGCTGCATTCTGTATCGGTTGGGCAAGCATTTTTCTGCTCTGTCACTTCATTCCATGTTGACTCCATGTTCACACCATCATAAACAGCCAGGGATCCATACACTTCATTTCGAGCAGAAAAAATGAGCTGCTTTCACGGGTACATTAGAAGCAACAATGAATAATGAGTACAGTCCCATGAAGGATGGAACATGGGTAAAAGTGCACTTTATAAGCAGGAATGCTCAAGGCACAATAACAAAGCTGTTAAAAATCTGTCACACTTGCTATATTTAATGTAACAGTAACATAGCAATTGCTATGTTTTAATTAGTATTTACTGAAGATGGGATATTAATGAGAAGAGAAATTACTGTGTATTAAAACTACCAACCCAAATGAAACACTAAACCCAAACAGCAAACAATTAAGAAATTTTAAATTAAGATTTTTTTTTCCTGATTTCTACTGATTGCTTACACTGATACTTCAGGAACTACTGAAGATTCCCTTCATCTGCTTCACTAAAATGACGCTGTTAACCAACAGGGGAATGAAGGCGTTCGTGCTGCTATTGATTCCCAAAGATGTTGATCAATAAACTTACTCCTTTATGTGTAGGGAAAAAGAAAGGAATCTTGTAAATTGTTTTAGGATTCACCACTTTTGAAAAGAGCTAATTATGATACACCTTCTTTAACAATTATTTCGTAACAGAACTTCAACCTTTTCTGGAGAAACATAATATTCTTGAACTTGAAACCATTACTTTCTCAGCTGAAACACATTCTTTTAACAAACAGTGAACTTGTATGGTTTTAATCCTTTTAATTAGGACAGTAATTAACTAATAATGTTATAGTAGTAACATGGTATGACTTACACCTTGATGCATAAGAGCTTTTGAATTTTTAATAGAAAATAAAACTCCTTATAAAGAACTGGTAAAAGTTATAAAGCAACAAATTCACTAAGCCTCTGCTTAGTATAAAGGCTTTGGATTGTCTTAATATAAATACACATTCACACGTAAGAAGAAATAACAGATCTTACTAAAATGAGGATATATAAAATTGTAAAATTGGCCTGCAGTAATGGATCCACTTTCCCTAAATTATTTTTTTATTGTTGTGGCACTGCTTTTTTCCTCATTCTTCATTAATTTCCTCTATGTTTCTGAGCAAGACCTGTTTATATTTATCTTTGTGTCACTGTAGTTATGTACAGTGATTATGAAAAAAGGAATACAGTGATAATGTTTGTAGGATCAACATTATCATATTTGTCACTGGATATATGGAAAAAGGACTCAAGGGATCTCAGAAACTATATTCTTCATGCAGAAATCTAGGATGAGCAGAAGGTTTATTACTGTCTAGTTTAACAATTTAAAGCTTTCTAGAGAACTAAAAATACAGTTTTGTATTTAGTATATAATATTAAAAGGCACTCAAAACTACCAAAACTGTATTCTGTCTTCATTTATTGCAATTCTGATTCATAGTAAGGAACCGCTGTAAGGATTACAGTATTACATTCCTAGTGCAAGACAATAAAAATCTGTATCAGCCTCTCAAATGTGTTGCAGTTTATTAGGGCTGTAAATTTTGCTGGTTTACCTGTCCAACTATGTTTTTATTGTTCACTCTTTAATGGCATCACGGTCTTTTGCATTTTGGAAGCAGATGATGTTTAAAGTCTTTGAATAACAAACTGCGGAGAGCAAGACAACTAGTGATACTGAAACAAATTTAAAACTCATACAGTATTTCCAACTGACTACCCAAGAATATAAAATACTGTATGCTTTTGTGTAAAATAACAGGGTGTTCTTGTTGAAGCAAAAACAAAACCTGCACTCCCTGCAATGATCTGCACACTTGGAATTTTAATTGGCCTGATTTACTACATCTTCATCTAATTTTACTAAGGAAAAAAGAAAAGAAATAAAATGTGTATAACACCAAATGTTAGCTGGCTTTTAGCCTTCTGCTACAGCCTTTTCTAACAGGCAGAAAGAGAGAAGGATAGGGAAATCAGATAGAAACCAATTACAGGTAGATGAGTGTTGCTTTATTAACCAGTAATATATACTCCACACAGTAAATATCACCATTTTGACTTAACAGCATTATCTGCACTGTCAGAACAGCCAATACACTGAAATTAAGCCAGGAACTGAAGAGACGAACTTTTAAATAAAGACCAAATTTTGGTATGTGACTTACTACAACTAAATGGAAGGAAATTAAAGGGATAGCACATAAATTACCATACAGCTTGTCGCTCACGCAACAATTTAAGCTACAGTATGATCTTAACAGCTGTCAGTCACTACATGTCACACTCAACTTATTTCAATGTTAAATTATGGCAAAAAGGCAACTACCAAATTTGAACGTTTGACAAAGAATCAAAAAGACAGATAATGTCAGAAGTTACAGGAATCATACTGGGGAAAAAAAAGAAAGGTCAAGAAAATACACCTTGAGCTGTTTACAATATAAATTCATCTTGCCTATTTCCTATGTAAGAAACTTCAAACCACAAGAAACATCAGGTTACAATTAACTTCAGAATTGAATTTTTTGCCATGGTATGATGAAACTAAAAAAAAAAATTAAAAGTTAAGTAATACTTAGAGTGTATTCTCAAGGTATTCTGAAAGGTGTTTTTTTTTTAATTAATACTTTCAGAGGGGAAAGCAGTAACTTTTTTTTCATTGGAGTAATTTTTTCTTGTTGTTTTAGCAGATTTACTTAGCAAATACTATCAACAAAAGGTAAGCAAAGACTAGGAACCTCAATTATATTTTTATTCTAAATCTTTAATGGGATCAAAGCAAGTAATTTTCCTACTTTTATTCAGGGACATACTTGTGTCATCTCATCTGAAACTTTTCAACTGAGAGACAGCACAGAGCATTTGGGCCAAAGAGTTAAAGTTCAGCAAGACTGTCAGCAACAAAAAACATCTTCATCATGAAAAGTGTTGAACAGCATTAACTGTGAATACTGCCAATTTGTTATTTCAGCAAGCTTCCTTAAAAAAGACATGTACATACACACATACATGAGTGTCATGGGGTGAAGCTTACTTGAAGGCATCACTCAGACAAAACAAGGTCTGAACCATAGGTATGCTCACCAATTGGACAACAATTTGAAAAACAAATATCATTTTCACTGATAACACATGTAAATGGCATGGGGAAGGCTGACCCAAATCTCTGCCAAATGAGAGGGTGCATCTTTATTCACAGGTTAGCTATGCAAGGAAAAGAAAATAATGCAGTCATACAACTTTACATCGTTTTAACACCTTCGTGGTGAGAGGTCAGAGAGTCATAGTAACCCAGGAAACAACCACTAATTGCCTTCAGATCCATGGGAAAAAATCAAAGAGATTAGTTGGAGGCCATACAGCAATGAAGCAATTGGCATCTTAACCTGACCACCCAAGCCAGGAACCAATAAAAAGTGGAGAAAGGTGCCTGTCAATGAGAAGCCCTCTGTGGGTGCTAAAAACCATGCAGAAGGCTGAGTCTGATGTGGAACAGCTGGCTACTCAAAAAAGCCAGCTGCAAGCCAGGACTGAGCACATGGACCCTATGGAGCACCTGCCCTCTGCCACCAACCCATGGTGCCACCCAGCTGGGACAGAGGGGCAGGAGCCTTGATCAGTGTGTGCACCCTTACAGTACCTGCCAATTTCATAGAAAAGAACTCTTACAAGAGAAATTGCTGTCAACTCACTCTTTTGTTTTGTGATGCAGTCTACATTTTTTTTTACCAAATACTTTTATGCCATGGTGCATCCCTGTTCTTGCATTCCCTATATTCCCCTGGGAAAATATATGGGGTTTTTCCCTCAATAAGGTTCTATTTTATGTGCAGAACTTTCCCACATTAAATCCACATTAATATCTCTAAGAAATAACAATTAAAATTTGCACTCTGGGGGACCTCAAAACGCAATTATACATACTTCAAAAATCACTCAGGTTAGATACATTTTTCCATCATCACATTTTAACTATATCACCGAGAGGTGGGAACTACTGGACCATCAAATATTACAATCAAAATCCCTAGCATCCTCTCCCTGTTTTAAGTGTATATGTTTCTTATTTAAAGTTGTGCAAATTAAAACATATCTGACACTGGTTAAGTGGCATTTAGTATTAACTGAAAATTCTGCAAACACCTCATGCTGTAATACAACTCTGCATTTAACAACTATTCCAAATCTGAAAGCTAAGAACATAATAGCTACCATTAAGCTTCATTTCTAAATGTCATATAGGAAGAGAGGTATTGACTTTATGCGGTCACGGACAATACACAAGGAGAATGAACAAAGATTATTGATGTTTAGAAATATTCGAAAACAATTTCCCACTCATCAATTCCATATATGCTACATAAAAATAATACAGATATTCTAAATGCTTGATCACGAGCTTCAATATTCTTTTTCTGTTTGAAATGGGAGTTTTCAATCTATAATTATTTAAAGAGTTATTGCTTCACTTTCTATGCATAATTTCAGTCTTTCTTCAAGAAAGTTTCCTATTAAAACAAACAAAACCCAAAAGAAGTTTAAATGTAATTGCAGAAATAGCTTCAGATGCCCTTTACACTGGGAAAAAAGTAATTATGTCAGAAAACTACTATATTCTCTGATGCATGCCAGAGACTTCTGCACACAGAAGTCAGACTCTGGAGACTTGCAGGCACATACACCTGGCATCTTCCAGTTGCAGACTGTTGCTCTCCAACAGTCATGAAAGTTGTAGAAATTCATAGTAATAACAGCATCAGTGTGGCCAGCTTTGTCAAGAGGCACCTTCTACCAGCTGCTCAGCTCTAAAAAGTGGGGATTTTTTGATAGCTTTTTTCCTTTGAACCTTTTGTTCTTACACAGAAAAAAAAATCCACAAAATTACAGTTGGCATTTCTGCTGCACACTTCTTTACAGCCCATGCATTTATTTCCTTCTGTGTAAGATAAATTTTATGGAGCATCTACTCAGCCCACAAAGTGTTTAGAATTGATTTTCCTAGTGACACGCTCTGCTGTTTTTATATCCACAATTTTAAATGCATGACAAATTATTGCTATTCAGACATGTATTTTCAGGTGCAGAAGTGAGGGCCAGTGTTTTATAATGTGGTTTTTGGCAGCCCTAACATGATACCAAACATAACTGACTTTATGAGGACACCTGGTAAAGGTTCCCTGTTGCTTTGTCCATAAAATAGATGTGTTCTTTACCCTGAAACTGCCACCCTTCCTGCACATTTTCCAAAACCAGCCTTTTCCATCAAAAAAGGAGTAAATTTGGGCAGGTCTCTGTCTGAGGTTCAAGTTTTTCAAAACTTGATTCTCTATCACCCACACGTAAATACTTTTCATATAGACCAATGATTATCTTGGAGGTGCTTTTAGCCCATATCTGATGGCCTCAATTTTTTGCAATTTAGAGAAATTTTATTACAGGTAGCTGCATGAAGCATAAAAAAAAACCCCTTTGGGAATACCATGAAAAAAAGACCGTACAAATTGCTGGAAGAGACATATAAAAATACCCCTGGCATAGAACAGATTTAACATTCCTTACAGAAATATTTTTTTTAACAAAATGACTCCTACATACAGTACTCAATAAGCAGAAATAATCAAGCCCATTAGGTACAGCAAAGGTACCAGTGATGTAAAACAGCCAAAGCCCATCATGTGAAAAAAAAATGAAAACCAAACCAAATCAATCACAACAAACAAACAAACAAACCAAAACAAAAAAACCCAAACACCACTGCCCCCCAAAAAAATCTTTGTTTAAAAAAAGGCTAATTATTCAGATAATATATTGAACATAGCTCCAGCAGTCAATCTAGACCATAAAAGACAGAACAATTAACAGCTGAGACCCCCCAGCACACAGATCCACATGCAAAGCAAATAATGTAAGAAAACATACAGATGAGTAGTGATAAAAGTTTTTTTTTTCCTTCTTCTTCATCATGGGAAGGACAGTAAGTGAATCTGTTTCTACAAATTACACCTGAAATGGTAGTTCACCATTAAATATTTTAGCAGCAATTCAGGCAGAGCAAAGACCAAAGAAATACCATTTCCTTTTCTCTCATTAAACTGAAGTAGCATAAAATTTGGCACAGGTATTTGCACTACAGACATGAGAACTCAGACATGTGATTATGTCTTATAACGCCACTTAAACTTACAGGACACATAATATTACAGTATTATTTTCAGTGTCACCAAAATGTTCATTATCAGTAACGTAAGGAGATGTAAAACCTATTTTGCAGTCAAAATGTTTGATTTGAAGGCCAGGTCTACTTTGACTAATTACTTCATAGAAGAGCTAGAACATCAGCAGGGTTTGGTTGTTTTTATTTTGAACAGAGTAGTACTTCACTACTAGTAGAAGCACAGCATTTGTATCTTAAATGTTCCACCCTTCTGATTCTACTCAGTGCCAAACACTATTCTGCCAGAAAGTGAACCGCAAACAGAATATGCTTGTGCACACCAGGAAGTATCAAGTCTTAATGCAGGGCTTCCAAAGGAAAAAACAAACTACAACAAAACAGATGTCACATTGAAAAGCTTAGTTTAACTTCAGTCAGACACACTTAACTTATCTGTACCTTAAATTACCATACAGAGACATCTATATTAATTAGGATAATCATTTTAGCAAAAAAACATTATATGAATCAACAACCCGATCAACAGATTTTTAAATTTTCCCCTAATTCAGGAAAAACTGAGTTTAGCAAAATGCTGGAGATTAACCATTTTTTTCAGAACAGACAAGACACGAAAGTAATACCTCAAGGTTTTACAGAACAGGCTGGTTACTGGTATATGCCAGCATTGAGAAGTGTGGCAGCAGAGTAGCTATGCCCAGTCATGCCATAACCTATTTGTTTAAGCTTAGCTGTTTGACAATAAAAGTTACATTAGCTTCAGAGAGAAAACTGATTCTGTCATATTTCTCCTATAACACTTGGACAGCAGCAATTCAAAAGTGGAGAGTTCTATACAAAGATCTTAAATTAACTCAAAATCTTCTGTCCAGGTTGGCTGGTGGCAGATGCTGAAACCTCTGGAAGTAAAAAAAGCAATGCACATTCTTAGACTTGTTTTATTAAGCAAGAATTCCAAATTTCTCTTGCAGGCCACTGCCTTGCAATTAAGATTGCAGAGAAAAAGCTTGATAACACAATCTGTGAAAATATGCAAAACATATTCTGAATGGTTTGACTTTTCCTTTAGTTTGAAATGTTTTGAAGCAGGCAATTCTGAATGATGATCTTTCAGCCCACCATCTTTTCAAATGGTGATTCTTTTTAACTCCTTGCACATTTGGCTTGACAGCACTATCATAACCAGTCTACTGAGTGTTTTATTTTATCAGAAATGTCAACTGTGAGCCTGATTGGAATACCAGAACCTTGAAATAATTTATGAAAACATTCAACTGCCCTTCTACCGATCTGCTAAAGACACAGATGAGCAATAACATGATTTATGGTCATATAAATCACACGAAATAAAGATTGTATTACTGAATAAAAAAAATCCCCAAACACTCACACAATCAAAAGACATCAAATTCTACTATTAGTCTTCCATTTTTTTATAACTTATGATTTTAGTTCTTATGTGTTAATATTCAGAAATTTTAAAGGGACGGTGAAACAAGTAGCCCAAATTCTCAACCACACTAAACATTTGCACAAGAGATAAGTGACTAAAATTTATATTTTAAACAAAGCTTCAAATGACAAAAAATATGGAGCCTCCACATGAGAAACAGGTTGATCCAAACTGTACCATATGCACAGAACTTTCATGATTACAAGGGAACAGTAAAAGCATAAGGGCTTATTGTTTCCATGGAAACTTTTTACCTACAGGATCCACCCACAGGAAACAACACAACACATCCACATCCCTTAGAAAATGGACTTCACTGGGGGATTTCATAATGTTCCGTGAAAGCAGAAGGAGCAGTTCCACACTTACTTCAGAGAAGAAAAATGAAAGCACAGAAAATTACATCTGGAATTAGAACCAAAATCAGAGCACTACAAGGTGTCCATCAAATTTAGTCCATCAAATTGTCAAAGAACAGCATTCATAGATGATGGAGGGAGCGTGAAGAAATACAGCAGAAAAACTACCATCAAAAATAACCCTATTTTCATGCATTACACGGCTGGCCATGGATCCTGTGAAGAGGACCATCAGCGAACCAGCATTCAGTACTTTCACTGTGGCTCAGGAGGGCCAAACCACAGTACCTGCAGACACTGGCTACAGCGGGCATTCCTCACTAATGAGACTGGAAACAGATTTCAGGCACAGCATGTGGATAGGCTGAGCTCACAGCAGCACTGCCCTGTGCATGCTGTGACCTCCTTTCCTCACCGGAGGAGATTGCAGCAGCATTAGAGGGTCTTAACAGGCATTTCTGTCGCTGCCCACCTGTAACAGTGAGCCAGCACTGTCAGAGGGTTCAGGAAAGCCAATTCACATTCCCACCTGTGTCTGAGCTGTTGTATTCAGAGCAAAAGTCTGGAAGTGGTTAGAAAATTGCAGATACAGTGTCCTCCCAGGCACACAGGTTCCACAGCTACCAAACTGCCTCCTCTTTGGGCCATGTACACTGCCTAGCCACCCTAGTCTCTAGCTGCATCCAGTACGTGACACAGCATGCTCAGACATCCTGGTGCCTACTCACCAGCACTGCAGGGCTCACTGCCAAAAAGGCAAACACATATTTCACCAACACAGTGCAATGTTTTCACAAGTTTGATCAGTTAACCATTTGCCCTGTGGTAATGTCTTGCCTACCACTGAAGAAGTCAAGTGATCAGAAGCATTTTGTTTTCCTCTCAAAGAAAGAGAGTGTCTGAAGTAAGTGGAAGGAATACCTAATATAGCTAAATACTATAGCTATCATTACATAATATAGCTATAATATAATACAATATAATATANGCTAAATAAAATATAGCTAAAACTTAGAAATACTAACATGGCATTGCTGTCTGACCCTTACCCCTGCTTCGTTTTGTTCTTGCACCAAGTATTTGACATTTATATCCTATACTGGAATGAAGGTTTCTGATTTCTTGCCCAGAAGCATAGGGAGTACTAAGAGGGCAAAGCGTTTGCTGCACCTTTATCCCCCTCAAAGCAACAGAGCCAGTGCAACAGGCTCCTAGCATAATGGTAGAGTACAGGATGGAAAATCTCCCTTTATGCATCTGCAAACACGATATTTTAAGAGAAATGACAGCATGGGGGCTTTCTATTTGGGCTGCCACTAGACAACAAATCTCTCTAACATGACAGCACTTCTTTAAAATCAATAGCACGTCACTGTAACTACTTTAAACTGTTTCAGCACAATGGTACAATAAAATACAGCTGTGATCTCAAATATATCTAGTGAGTGAACTAAAAGGGTTTCCTTACAATCATATGTCATGGGGTTCACACATACATCTAATTTCTCCAAGACACAGTTTTCTTATTATTGACACTAGAATAATTCCAATGTTTTCTATTCACATAATGCTGTGACTACGCTGCTGGACACATTTGGCTAATAACTGAGATAAATGAAGGTATGGACACTATGCTAATGACTGAAAAGTTTCACTCCACAACATGGATAGTCTTAAGAAGCATATTCTGAACCAGGAAATGCTTCCACTGTCCACATATACCGTTCCTGCTGCCACAATTTTAAAAGGCAGCACAGATGGGGAAATGAAGTCATGAATCTCATGTATCCAAAGTCTAGGAAAAGAGTTGAAAGACCTACTGATACTTCAAAGTAGGCTGAGAGCCATCCTCCATCTTCTTATTAAAGTCAAATCATCCCACCCTAGAATGTTAAATAGCTTGTATTCCCATTAAAAGTAAGACTACACTGTCAAATTACACTCTCCAATACAAAATCTTGCCTTTTTATTGAAAATTCAAAAAAAACAAAGAAGATAACCTCAAAATATCAAAGTTACAAATGTACATATAAATAGGAGCTAAGAAATGTGTGTATTTCATGAAAATTGTTTCTAGAGCCAAGCAAAGCCTTTGCAGCAGAAGGAAGGCCAGGGGCTGAGACAGACCCTGAGTGATCTCTGTTGTGGTGGAACAATGCCTTCATCTGTAAGTAGAGAATTCAGCAGATCTGCAATAACCACCTCATTTTAAAGGACAAGAATCAACAAGCTTCATGCAATTTGAGTAGTTCACATCTGTGCACACTGCAGAAATTAGAATTGTATTTCTAATAGGCTTGTAACAATTCTCTGAAGCCAGGCCCCTTCCCCTTCCAAAGCTGGTCATATGAGCTGAAAGTGTTGTCTCCACCATACAGAAAATAATCTTCTCTTTTCATGGTAAGATTGAGGAACATTCACAGTGTCTTTGAGAACTTGCCTCAAGTTGGGCAAGTCTTCTCTGCCTTAGAAAAAAAAAATCATACCAAACTCAGCATTATTTTGTTCATGGTTATGAAGAAGAATTAAATATGACTGTAAATAATATTTTTGTAGAATTCCATATGCCTGAATACACAGGATTTTAAAATTTCTTGTTCAGATAGCTAGATTCAGACAAAACTGGAGAATCCTATCAGGCTAGCATCAGTTTTGCAAAGCTGGCAGTATATTCAAGCAATTTGAGCCTCTATTATATTGTTTCTTAACTAACTGAATAGTTGCCAACAACCAGATTTCAATGCCTGAGAGTAGTCTTTAAACAGAACAAGATACGGTGGGGTATATGTGACTATGGAAGGTATTTTTTAAAATGCTGACAAGATTCAAGAATACTTCTTTAAAATGAGCCTTGGGAAACAGGTTTTGCTGATGACAAAGTTCTGCCTTCGATAACTTTTATTTGAACTTTATTTGTAACATGCCGACCCCCCAGAAGAAAAGCATCTGCACCAGGGTGAACAGCTCACAGAACACTCTTCATAATGGAAATCAGTGTGAGAGGTACTTAGAGAAAATAATCTGTTTTTCAGCCTCCTGAACTGTACCCAGTTCCTGGTACCCTGTTCAGCTACCAGGTTTAGGCACTACAACACATTCTGCAAACTGTCTCAATTACAGCCACTGCTTCAGTACATTTCAGGACCCAAGCAAGTCCTGAAACTAAAGCATGGAAGCTTATAGCTGAAGAAAAGACAAAAAACCATTAATTAAAGATGGAAAATTTTTGTGTTTGTGATTTTCGTTTGTTGGGGGTTTGCATTTATTTTTAAAAAACACCATTTAGCAGGAAAATTCTACAATTAATTTTAATATGGAAATTCTTCCTCTGTAAAACCTCAGATTAGCTTTAGAGAGAAATCCAAATTAAATGAAATCTGAAGCCTAGTATTTTAAACTCAGAGGCATTTTAGTGTAGGACAGGAAAAATACACACACATGCCCAATTCAATTTATTGGAACTGGGAATTCCAGAGATAAAAGGAATTATAAAAGCTTTCTTCATGAGACTTGTAGTCAGACTTCAGTAGCAATGAAAGACGTGCACCAGCAGATTGTAAGCACCGACTACAAACATAATGAGGCAGAAGGCTACTGAGATATAGAACCTTAAGCTTCAAATCCTTTATCAGTGAAAAGATCAACTTTAAAATCCATACTGGTTGATGCATAATCAATACACAGCAACCTGAATTGGAGAAATATGCTTTTATGGACTTTTCATTGAAAGCCTGACTGAAAAGAAAATACTGTGCAGCCAGTAGCCTTTGCATAATCTTATCAGGAAAAGCAGCCTATAAAGAATGGCATTATCCAAAAGCATGCTAATAAAAGAATAGCAAGGAATCTCTTATTTTCTTACTGGGGGCATAGTAATATTTTTTATGAACAGAAATATAAAAAAGGAACAATGTTTCAAAATTATGGTAACACACCTAGAATGTATTAGGTAACATTTCCCATTTCTCTCATAAAATTGCATGTCATAAAATTGCTTGTCATAAGAATCACATGGCAGACCAAAACAATGACAGTTCCCAAACAGGGAACAGAAGACTTACTGATAAAGAACTTAATTTTCTAAAGCATCTTAAAGATAACTAAGTATGCCACAGACTGATTTATGTGTGTACTTTGGGAGCACTTCAACCACTGATCACAGGCGCAATCTATCACCACAAAAACACAGAAAAACTTCACTAGGAAGTGTCTTATAACTGTAGATGCAGTTGGATTTCCATGCAAATATAGCATAGAAGTCCAAAAAATGGTAATGTCAAGAAAATAATAACTTCCCTTTTCAGAAATACCATATAATATTGACAATAAACAGGATTAGAGATTTTGTCATAAATTGTGACATCGTGCTTAACAGGAGTTTACATTAAGAAAATCTATGAAGGGAAAGCAATACATGTCAGAGTACATCAGTAACCTGATTCATATGCTAGAGTTTCCCCTCCCCATTCTCCCACCCCCACATCTCTTGCTGAATAAAAAATTATACCTCCTAAAAAGACTGTAATTACATGACTCTGTTCAGGCAGCCGTCATTGAAAACAAACATCCTTACCCTTCCTTTAGAAAAAAAATCCCAGTGTATTTTAGGTAATAAATGACCATATCTATTTATCTGTTAAGTTATACCTAAGAAATTTTTAGAATGTGAGATAATCAGCCACAAAACCAAAATCACCTATCTGGCTTGTGAATTATTTCATCAATATCCTGCAATTCTAAGACTTTTATTCCCTGCATTACATGCCTTAAGCCATTTTATTAGCACTGGTAGAAGTGAAACTGTCACATATTAGGAGTTACAGTATTTTCAACATTTGATAAAGTGGTCAAAGCCACTAACAAATTTAACTGCACTAAATACGTAAAAGCAAAAACCCTCCCTATGTAAAAGCAAAACCCAAACCAAAACCAACAAAACGCGCACACACACACAAAATCCCAAAAACAAAACAACCAGACAAAAAACCCCACAACAAAACCCAATACATTGCTTGACTTAAAGGTTGTAAGGCAATAAAACAACATCGATATGTAAAACCTTTACCTTTTTTCCTCAATTACAGACAGGTTTCCAGTACCAAATATCTCTGTATGTACTTCACAACTGCCATGAAAATCATTTAATGGAAATGCATAAGCACTTTCTTTGTAGCACATAAGGAAGTGTATGCCTTTAAAAATATTTCATCTATCATTACATCTATTTAAAATTAAGTAAGTAACAAGTGAGATAACATAGAAAAATGTAAAACAATTCATTCCCATCAATAACATTTTGCTACTGCTTCCTCCTTTAAAAAACATGTCAATACTTCCTAAACTACTCACAAGCTTTAAGGTAAACATGAGCAGTTACTCTAGTCTGGTGCTTAAAATAAATGTTAGCAGCTACTCAAAAGTGGCATTCAGAAGCTCTGCTAGGTTTCAGTCTCAATTCTGACTTGAAGATCTCCTTACAAAAAAAAATGCATGCTCTACACAGTATATGAGCATACATAATTTCAAGAAACACATTCTTTTTTTTTTTTCTTTAAGGTACAAACTGTACAGAAAAACCAAGTTCAAATCCAATTTACTATACTCCTTCCTAAATGCCAAGTATTTCCCAGGTAACACTTAAAGCCTCCAAAGTTACAGGTCTCATTCTGTCTTACTGCTTTTAGAAGGCAGAACATGAAAACACTGCTGAAGAACAGAGAGGTCCAAAGTTTCCTTCACAGAACAGAACTGTGCAGGATGCAGAGCTAAATTTCATGCCAAAGTACAATACACAGTGGAGTGAGGATTCCTCCTTGCATCTTATTACATTCTGTGAAGTTCTGCGAAGGAAACTAATAGTCATCATCACCTCTGCCAGAACAATAAAATATATTAAGACCAGAGAAACACAGTAGGCATAAGAAGAAAACCATTTACCAGTTATAAGCAAAGAATCAAACCTAAAAATAAAGCAACAATAATATGGCTAATTTGTTACTTGTCAACTTGTTACAAATTTTGTAACATCTTTAGGATATTTGGTTTGGTTTTGGGTGGGGCAACAGAGTAAGACTCATCACTATAACAAGTAAGTTATACCAGCATATGAATGTGTCTAAAAAACATACTACAAAGACTACTTTGTTGGGTTTTTTTCTTTTAATAAAAGTCTTACAAGGTAACCAAGTCAAGATTGACTGATATCTGCCACTGCATTCTTTACTAAGGTATCTTCTACTCTGAATTTTTACACTCAGACAACACATAAATTTTCCAGTACCATGTATTGAAAACTGCTTAAGCTGAAAAGGTATCTACACATTTAGTCTGGCATCAAGGAGCATCTTCTCTACCATATCATGACAATTTTTGGCTTTTACAAACTTACTCCTACCTCTCTAAGTATACAACATTCAGGTCTGGCTTTCCACAGCAGTCATGGCAGTTTATTCAATGACCCTTGCAAACTCTTGGTTAGTGTTAGATAGCATTTTTGCTGACCTTCACTCACTTGCTCTGTCCACTCTTCTCACTGTATGAAATTTTCTTTCTGTACTTAACTCCCTTGAGAGTAGTAATTCATGCCCATACAGACACAAGACAATGTAAACTGAGGCTACTTTATGAACTTCACAGTGTATGTTCACAACTAAATAATAAAATTATGAGCCAGAGCAGGCATTCCATCAACCATGTTCTCCAGGAATCTTACACATTTCTTGCACCTTTTCAACCAGAAGTTCAAGGTAACTGTCGAAATATTATACACATATAAAATGGGGGTCATATATTAACATGACACCGGTCTCAAGGCACTGAAGCCTATATATTCAAAAAACTTACTAAATTTGGAGTCCTGATGACATAATTTGATCTTTAGGTTACTGACTTAATTCACTTTGAACAACAGTTCTATTAGTAAACTCTTCTGAAAACAGACACCCAAGGGTCTTTGTCACAGAAACCCAATTCCACACTTCACCATAAACTTACGATATTTCTCAAATATTGAAGAAAGCTGAATTAATTACTTAATAATTAAAAAAAAAAAGCCCACATCTTGCTGTGAATGGACTTTGTACTTTGGTCTTCTGCAACAAGCTTTTCCAAACGTATTACTAAAAGAGTAAGACAGACAGTTTGTACACTTAAATGTTTGGGGCAAAATTAGTAGCATTAATGACTGTTAAGCTTTCCTAAAATCAGTGAAACAAACTAGCAGAAGATTATACCCATGTATTGAAGAGCAGTGCACAGCTGCTGCAACAGGTTATTCAACACCTAAACATCTTCACTGCTCCATTATGGAAAAAACTACCTCATCTTTAGGCTATATTCAAAGAGGCTCTACAGCTAAATTTGAGGTAAATTCCACTGTTAAGTACAACTTCTCCTAATTATTGAGGCAAATCACTGAAAATTTGCAGGAACAGACTTGCACTAGAGTTTTTACTCTCACAAAGGACACTGCATAGAAATGTTGTCTGTAAACATTCCCTCTAGCCATTGTTATCACACCTCTACTCCTAATATCGGCCAGAGGTCCACTATGGCCACTTGTGGCTCCTAAGTGATACTGCACTTAATATTCCTAATGATAGATCAGTGTTTGGCAATCATCTATAAGTGTGCACAGACACATATTAAAACCTTCAGTAAAGCATGTGTACAAGCATCTAAAAATCACAGAAAAGCATTATAGAATGAGTTGCATCATTAAGAACCTCAGTTGTATGTGACTAAGTCAGGCAGATTTACAAATTCACCATGAACTTGGAAACGGTTCACGGCATCGAGCTCTGCAATTAGACAGAAGATGAACTCTTCTTCATAAATTTTAATGCTATTGTACGGACATCGCATAAAATTCTTTAGCAATAACAGGATTTGGCATACAATCCTAAAAATTGTTATCTTAGCAACTGGAAGACCTTTCAGACATTTCCCTTTTTCATGTCTTCCTGAACCAACTTGATGCTCTCAGCTAGAAGCCCATTTAACTACTTTATTTAGCTTTCACCTCAAAACGCCTGCTAATGGAAAGGCAGAGGAATCAGGTACTTGCAGAAATAATATCAGAACACCACGAACCCAGAAGACCCTCACCAACACAGACACAAACACTGAGTACCAGCTAGGAAGTTTCCCTTTGTGAGAACCAAACTGTGCACGATTTGCAGGGGTAGACCACCATCTACATAAGCCTGAGCAATCTCAGTCTAGACAATAAAAAGGCTGGTTCATCACTCCCGAATGACATCCACAAAACAAACCCGAACATCATCGTAATTCACATAACTAGATATTATGGGAAAAAAAGTCTTTACTCCGGGGGCAATTATCTCCATCAATAGCAATAGGGAGTTTTACACCATGTAAATTCCAGCCATAAGCCTTAAAGGATGAGCAGAAATTTGAGCAGAATGATTAGGTTCTGACCAGCAGAGAGCAGTTTGGCAAATACATTTCAATGAATACCACGTACTTTTATGTTTGGTTGAAAGTACTATGGGGTTGGTGTTTGACACTTTTTATTTGAATTTTAGAAGAGAACTTTAATGAACTTAGTTATCCATGTCCTTTTGCTCTTTTCTGATATATAACTTCCACAACATTTAAGAAGAAACTGTTTTCTGAGACACTGGAGTCTTGCTGCAATGATATAACCCAGCCCTCACAGGAAAAGAAACCACAAACAGAAAAGTGCATGAGATGATTCTCACAATTCAGAATCTCCACACTTCCCTCACCCCTCTAAATTAACTCTCACATTTATCTGACTCCTGTGTGAATATTGCATGTATTATTCTGTTAACTCTAATGATCAAATTAAAACAAGAATGCCAGAGAACAATTTAAGCCAGGTAACACGATATATTTCTGCTTTTGACACCCTGGGCCTTAATACAAAGAACAGTTCTCACCTGAACCTTCATCTTTAACCAATCAATGGAAGAATAAAACCAAACCAAAATTTTCCATTTCAGTACACAAATCACAAAATATTGTGAACTCTTGTGACTGTGCTACCAGTTAACAACTGGTACTTGACTGGTACCTGACTACTTCCAGGGAAGGATGCTACTTATACCAAAGTGCTCAAATGAAAAATAGAATAATCATATTCAGTGAACTTGTCATAGCCAAATATTGAGCAAAAATATTATCTTAAATTTAAAAATAAAAAAAAACCCAAACAACACTTCACCACAGTCACACAGACCTGTTCTGAATATTAACCATCTGTTGAACTTAACAATTTCCTGAAAACTATGTCACACAATCCACAAGAAGAAAGACTTCTTTCAGGGATGCAGTTTGTCACAGTCTCTCAGACAACACTTAAAAGACATCATGTTTGTTTTCCCAATAGTTCCTTGGTTTCCATACAGCAAGAGGAAAAGAGAAAGCAGAAACAAGAAACATGTCTGTAAAAAGCAGATGTCTATGTTATATACATTTACTGCTACATCTATCAACAGACTACTTATGTTTTGGGTTTGGAAGGGATGCTTTTTTTTTTTTTTTCCTGGTCTGCACTCTGCATGTTTAATCTATACATACCAAAAGAGATTCCTACAGGTAAAAATACCATTAAAATTGCACAGATATTTTTTTTTTGTACTAACCATTAATGTAATCTGAACCTACAGGTTCTTCTTAACTGGGAGACAACAGGATACAGTATTTACTGATGAAACAACACTTTTGCATGTTTATGAATCAAAGAAAGTCAGTAAAGAGATAAAAAACAAAACACTGATGCCTTTTAAATGGTAAAAAGACTAAGTTATAGAGCTTATGCCTCTAACACACACACATTACAAAGACAGGCTTTAGTACAGTATTTTTGTTGGTTTCATACAAAGACAGAAATTTTACTAAAACTACTTTTTCATTCAACCTATTATAAAGAATTGACAGCTTACAAGGAACAATGACTACCAGTACTAGCAGGCGGCACTCATTTAAATGAAAATGTTAAAACCCCCTAATGCAGTTTGTAACTTCCTTCAGTTATTTATTTCACTTTTGAAGCAGGCTCCTTGTCCCTGTAAAGCTGAGGTGCTGCTATCACAGCATCCCCTGCAGTGTGCTACAGCTGCACCCCTGAGCGCTCTGCAACGCTCCAGCAACGCCGCATCCTGCTCCGCAGCCAGACCCACTGCCTACCAAAGCCACACTCACCCTGTCGTAGCAAATTGAAACCTTCCTCTTACCTCGACTTCCTTGCTCTTCTCTTTGTTTGTGCCCACTGAACTTCTCCCATTGCTGGCAGTCTCCCGCGCTGGAACTACAGAAATCTGCTGGAGTGGCATTTTTACAGAGCTGCAGGTTGCCAGTACCTGTTTGGATGCCTTATATCTTCACTCCCCCCGAGTAGCCCACCTGTATAATTGTTCATATCCTCTCTTTGCCAAGCTCAGCTCTAAATAAAAAGGGGAAAATATTATTTGAGAAACGGTGTAGCCAGGGTCTTCCATCAAAAGAAAAAAAAAAATCAACAAAGCAGAGCAAATTGCAAACACAGGCGAGACACAGCAAACAAAGAAGTAAGGCACAACAATCCAGGGAGTTTCACATGCTTGGAGTGATGAGTTGCTGCAAGTCTGTGTCCCTGGAGCACCCCGTCATACCACTATCCCCCAAGAGCACTGTGGGAGACAATTCAATTTCTGTGTTACCTAATAAGTGTCATGGAAACCAAGGAAACCCAGGTCTCACAGGCCCTTATTAGCAATCGCTTCCCGCTAACGGCACAGGCTCCCACATTTGCAGCAGCTGCCACTTCTGCTTTTGTTTCCCATCCGATTCCACACGAGTCCACTAAGCACCCCCAGACACTGCCTCGTGCTCGCTAGGTACAGCAGCAGAAGGCTGAAAAGCTTAGTGTCCTATTTTGGAGCCAAAATCTCCTCCTTTAAAAGCACAGGATAGCTTGCTGTGTCCTTCATGCGTCTACAATAATCTGCTTAGGTCAAAGGATCTGCCTTGAAGTGAGGAGTAGCGGTGAGCAAATGAGGTGTAAAAAGGAAGGCAGGACTGGGAGGGATTGCAAATGTGCCTTTCGGAGGTTGATAGTAAAAAGTTAACCCTTTGCTGCGCTCGCCTTTTCCCGAGACTTCACCAGAAGCCAGCTCAGCAGGACGAGCCAGAGGCAGACACACACGTGCCTTTTCAGCAGTCACACACACTCTGAGAATGTCACTTAAGTGAGCTTCTCCCTCCCAGCAGCTTCAGTGCTCTCAAATAATGTGAAGCAAAACACTCAGGAAAACTGTTCAGCATTTCTCCTTCCCTTAAAGTGCAATACAATAAAACAAAGTCCTAGGTGCTGTATTACAAAAATGGGTATGAAGAAAAACTCCTATCATTTATACTCCTTTAAAAATACTTTTATTCTTGGTAAGTATTAGGAATGCCAGAAAAACTGATCTTGATTAAAAAGAGTAAAGAAATTATTAGATCAGAAGTCAAATTCTTAGCACTGTATAAATAATACAGGAATGAAAGAAAAAAAATCACACACCAAGCACCAACAATATTTTAATATGCCGTCAATTAAAGAATAAAAAATGTTACCCAAGCCCTGAAATACATCATCTTTATTTCTAGCTGTACACAGTGGCACTTAGAATTCTGACAAGAAATAATAGCATTATAAACAGCCTGGATTATCTTACAAAGCCAGCAGGAAGGATTTAAAATATTGTTGATTCACTACTCCACTACTTTAGTTACTATTTCTCAGTCTGAGTTAACAGAGCTTGCAAGGGACTAGCCCGAGATAAATTGGGATCTGGTTCAGGTTGCCATCCTGGTTTTACATCACTGATTTAAGCTAAGGTATATTGACAGGCTGTAATGGAAGAGTTTACAAACACATTGACGAAGAAACAATCTGTGCTAGGAGTTTAGAGATGCCTCAAGACACACGTGTATATGTGCACATTTTTATATTTACATATTTATAACATATATTGTACATATACATGGTCATGGAATAGATTTACAAGGAACCAAATTAAGTCTATTGGCATTTACACAGTTCCTTTTACATATTTTTAGTTATATTTTACATGCTTATTCCATTTTCAATTTCTAATATTCCAAAATTAGTTTGAATGTAAGTTTAAATAACTTCCAATGTACACACGGAAATTTTCCTGAATTTTGAACATAAATAAAGAAAAAAAGACAAGTTCCAGCTCTACCAAGACAATGGTAAATCAAAAATTTATTCCAGAAGTATTGAAAGACAAGAAATGTCATGTATCAGGCTGGTAAAGTTTAACTGTTAATCTTACACTTGACTATAATGTAAAGGAAATTACTTTTCAGTTTAATAGAAAGTTTTAAAGCTACAGAAAAACTCTTTTCCTTCCTCTGAGGCACAACCAGATTAAGAATACCTAAACCTGACTCTGCTTTGTCATGATAATCACTCACCTCTTTGATAAAAATATTGACAGAAAAGTAGAGGGTTTGTGGTATTAAAATGGAACCTTCCTGTAAATGTGCTTTCATGTCTAGTTAAGCTAAAAAAATTCAACCTGCCTTTTGATACTGTGCCAATAATTCTGCATTTGAAATCATATGAGCTTGAGATTTAAGTCAGAGATTTCTGGGTTAATCAGTAATCTCTTTAATCCCATCTATGTCTGTTTTAGCCAGAATAAAGACCTTCCAGGGTGTGATGTGCTTAGTTCTTTTTAAAATGATGCTTAGCCCCTTTTTTCCCCCACAGTGAACCTACAACATTAATATGTATATTACAGAAAGCCCCAGTTCCAAACAAGGGCTGTATTTTAACATTAGGTAGCTCTATGTTTGCATTCTGCTTAACTATTTTACTAATTACATTTCTTCACCATGTGGAGATTTCAAATTAATATGCAATTGCCTTCTCTGTAAATATGCTGAACATGGCTCTTCTCAGCCTAAGTGCTAAAACAAGTGGCAAAACAATCAAGCCTCCTACTGCTACACCTAGAAATACAGAGATCACCACCACTCCATGTCAAGGAAGCTGCTAGAAAATACAAGACATCTCCAGATGTACACTGTACAAGTCAGTGGCAGAGGTGTGGCTGGGATCATTTTTCATTAAACTTTAGTTTAGTCTTCTGTCTTTGCTTTTTCAAGTTTACTGTGATAGAATTATAAAACATAAAACTTTTGCATAGGTGTTAGTATACCTATGATCTCAGAACAGCAGTACAACATTAGAGCACATCTTAAAGAAACAACAAAATTATTGATCTCAATTTACAATGTATTTTTAGCTCCCAGTGCCCCGAAGTTGTAAACAAAGTGATTTTATATATACACATGCAACCCTCTTTGTTAGAAAATGTATCTACTTCCAGTCATCCGCCATGGTGAGCAGGCTGTGGTGCTGTATTCAAAGAACGTTAATTTTGGCAAACACACCACCCAAAGAGTCGTAATTTCAGGGCCATGCCTCACCTGAAGGCACAGCATGACAGTGAAGTATGAAGCTACTGTGCAAAGCAGCATGATAGGGTTTCAGTCTCAGGAGGATAACAAGAACAAAAGAGAACTGGTCACCTGGAGCAGGTGAAAATGACATTGGCAGAGAAGAGAGCCATGTGTTGGGTGTGCATTAGTAATGGATTTACATTAATATAATTCACAGTTCTTGACGCAAGTAACTACAGAAAAGAGAAGTACCACCCCTCCCTCCTCTTGCTTATTGCTTGAAACCCTACTAATCCCAACTTGGATAAGACAAGGAACCCAACTTTATTTTCAGTCACCCAACACATTCCCCTCGGTACATACTTTATGAACAGTGCCAGTTAGATCTTGGTGACCATGAAGGAAACTAAGACAAAAGGAATCATTTCCTGGTGCCTCACAATGCAGGTCTGCTCCTGAGCTGTGGACTACCCTGCGCGTTTCTGCTCTTGCTTGCAAATAGATGAAATCTTTTCATCTATTCCCCTCACACATGGCTCCAAGTGTCCTCTCTCACGCTCAGGACACATGCATTCCCAGCACAAAACATCCCCGGCAGCACTTCCATAAGAATCTGACAGCAAAAAGGGATCAGCACTATAACCCTACACACACACACTATGTTTTTAGTTTAATTTAATAAGGAGCATGTTATCTTCTCAACATACTCGTTTACATGAGGCTACTGCTTTGAACAATGAAGAGAATCTGATCAGCTATGGTTAATGGTTCAACCATGGTGATGCAAGTGTCAATGGGAGAATGAAAGACAGCAATACAACTCTTTTGTAACACAATTGCAAGGAAACAATGTACTAGTGTACTGCTGGCAGCTTATCTATAATAGCTTTGCTTACATATAATAGCTCTGCCATTACTTACAGAAAAGTTTTTACAAAACACTTGAACTGAAAAAAAACATAATAATAAGTTTACCTGTATAAATAACACTATCAGAAACAGGTAATTCTAGGTCTTTTTTACTCACATAAAATTATCTTAAGATGTAATGCAGATATTATATGATCTTTCAGCCAAGAGCTATATTGAAGTTAAAGAAAAAAATCACTATGGACATAAAATACTTACAAGTTGGGTTTTGGACTTCACATTATTTGTCAAAAAGACACATTTGCTACAAATACACAATATACAAAAAGGTACAGACATATAGTCTATAGTCCTGAGATTTAGGAATGACTTTCACTTTCCTCAGAAATTAAACAGAAGACTTACAAACACTGTACATGCTATGCTCCCTTTACTAGCTAACAGGGATTTTTTCTCTTGTAATCACAACTTAGGTACAGAGACAAAACTCTGAACTCTACAGCAGCTGTGGAAGCAGATGGATACTACTGCTAGATAATGATTAACTGGGATGAGTACAGTCACTTTAGCAGAAGCTTCTAACACCTATATTAAAAGTGCAACTAGCAGTAGTCTAATGCAGACCGAACAGGACTGTTGCAAACCAATTCCCTGGGCTTCCACAGCACCCTGAAGGTGACACCAGAACCAAATGAAGTTTTCAGACAAATGAAAAATTCCTTTATGTCTTCCCCCAACCTTTAAGTCTACAGAAGCACAAAGTTAGCCATGGAATTAGGGCAAATATGAAAGATATCTTTAGCCCAAGACAAATATTCCAAAGCAGCGGATTCCAGATGGGAATGGGAAAACCTGTTGTTCTCTGCTATCTGAATGAGTATGTTCTAAATTCTGTTCTTCACTGTGGGCCGGCTTCAAATGGAGGAGCATCAGGAATGCAAGTTTTCAGCAGAACTCATGCTCAAGTAAGCCCTCAGCAGAAGCAAAATTTAAACATTATTTTAAAAACTTGAATAGAATTTTCATTCTTCACAAATAAGAATGAATGGCTGTGAGATATCATATTAGAAGTTGCTTTTTAAATGCCACATGGAGTTGTTATAGACTTGAATGAAGCCATCATGTTACTAGATCCTCAGGGAGGAGGTTTTGGCAGCTTTTTCCCTTGCCTCCTTCAGCTTCGCAATTGACTGAAGTGCTGAGAAGTACCACATAATATAATATGGTGCATTAGAGCAATAGAGGTGTATTAAAGGTATTAAGGAAGCAATCAACTGAAAATTTCAAACTAATGTCTTTGGATATTTTTCTATGTTGCCATTCACAGAATATTGTACATTATTACACATCATTTCATCAACAGCATTACTAAGCACAGGTAATCTTCTCCTCCACTGAGAGACTAACAGAAGTCAATGCAAACACAGAAGAATCTATTTGCCACTTGCATATTCTGTGCAGGTGTATTACCTAAGTAGAATATCTTAGAACATTTCTAGAACATCTGAAAACCCAATGTCATGGAAGAGTACAAGTCAAAAAGCAAGTTAAAAATCAAAAATTAATAGCTGAGACTGAATTAAAATATGACTGGTACCTCAAAAGTTTACCTAGCCAAAACTTAGACTGAGGAAAGTGAGATATGAAATGACAGAATAGTGATAAATTGGATAAAATGTTGCCCTTGGCTATTAAAACAAATTATCTTTGTTATCTCCTAGATAAGAGAATTAAAACCTACTGATTTTCACTGCCAAACACAAAGACGTTCAGGTATGCCTCCAGTGTGGTGTTTGCACTAAGTTTACTTTATTTAAATTAAACAAAGCATACTATTCGCTCATCACACTACAGTGTCCCCATGAAACAGGGAACAAGGGAAGACTTGCAAAGTTCTAAACACTGCCAGTAATTTGAACAGCTCATTAAGAATTTAGAATTTTTGTTTAAATGTAACTAAAACTTACAAAAACCATTAGAAAAAGCAAATTGCTAACTTTTAGGCAGAATGGGCAGACTATGTATTTAACCAACTTACACTAAAAAGGAACTGAAATTATACTGTTAAAGTGTCCACTGAAGAAATTATTTATACTACGTTAACACTTAGCTACTCAGTACACAGACAGGACTCCCACTGTGTTTATTCTAATTTGCAGTAGCCAACTTGTGTGTATGCCCACAAGTACTAAGAGGTCCTATTACCTCTGTAGTTCAGGTGTGATGAACATCTACTTTCATGATGAATACTAACCTCTCAGGCACCCCTCTGCTTACAAATGTTGCTGACCTTTGGCAATGTAAAGGAGGTATCATTTCATAACATTACACTATATAAAATTATGTTCCTGCATTTGTAGTGGATGACATGCTGCCTAGCTGCTCATTTCCACCAGCACACAAAATTTAAATGGTGTTGTCCACGTGCCTCTTCAGAGTAAAAGGCAAATAAAGACATTGCCACACAAAGTATTATTTCCCACTTCTAAATGACATGCATGAAAAAGGTATTTAAACAGCTCTCTAACATAAGGTGGTTGACAATCTTTATCATAGAAGCATCAAAATTTAGCAAGCAGTGGAATCCACCTAATTAGTTTTGGGTTAAATGCTACAAACCTGAATCCATTAATCTTAAAGAGTTCCAGCGTTGCTTGGTAAGAAGGGACTCAAGTTCTTGGCCAACTTTCAAAGCTGCCAATCAACACAGGAGGACCAGGGCACAATGCTGGAAGACTTGGACAATCTTCTACATGAGAGCATGAGAAACAGAATGAAGTTCAATAGTACAAGCAACCCAGTTATGGCACTGGTAGAACAGGAAAAAGAAACTGGGTAGCAGCCAGGAGTACAGACTAATTTAAGGATCAGTCTGGATCAACGTATTCCTTTATGAAAGGATGACTGGAAAATGCTAGTTACCATCAGCTGAAAAAATATAAACATAGTCCCAGAGTGCACCAAGTAAGTTATTTCTAATTCTTAGTCCTGAACAAAGTACACCAGTAATTTCCTCAGATACGAGACTTTTTTTCTCTTATAGTCTGATCACCAGCTTCAAAGAGATTCTGGACTTGAACACAGTAGGAAACTGTTCTAAAACACCTGCATAAAAGAAAATTTTTTGCTAACTCACCTGCTTCTGTTACTAGCCACATATAATTGTACTGGAAGACCCAGATTATTTATTTTTAATGCAGATATTCAGGTGCACAGTATTATGCTACGAACTGTGCTTTCAATTGTTATTTGACAAAGAAAACAGACAGATGAACAATTTGTGATCAAAAAATAACAGGTCCACTTGTGTGAATATTGAAAGTCTATAGACTTTCAATTTAGAGGTTTGTCATGCTTGCTAAGCATTATTTGTTTTGTGAATCTCAGCTGCTAGAATGTTTAAAGAACACGAAAAAATGCAAGATATTAAACATGCAAATGAATTCAAACCACTTTTTTTAAGATATTTCTTCTCAACTTCCTACAGGTGTCTATTGTTGATTATACTCTATTTTCCCCCTTTATTTCACATGGCTATCTGATCATCTTATAAACACTGCTATTTCCCTCCTAATCTCATGTGCTGTGACCCCTTTCTCCTTCTCCAAGCAAAATTTTATCTTTGCCTAAATACTCATATTCCAAAAACTAAAATTTCTCTCATTTTTGACTATTTTATTCTGTAACATGCTTTATTGACAATACCTTAATTTAAAAAAATCTTCTATACTGAACAAATTTTTAACCTTATGTCCAATTTGCATGTTGTTTGGCTTCAAAACTTCTCCCACTGCTTCACAGAGAGGACAGCTCAATGCCAGTATGATAAGGATTGCATTAAATTCCAACAACATGGAATTAGAAAGTATCTATAGAAACTAACATTACAGAGGTGGAGAATTCATTTTAAATTTGCTGGTGGTTTTGACCCACAAATTCCCCTGGCTTCTTAATTTTAAGAAGACTATAAGAAGTGAGATTATGCTTCTCTTTAATGCTATGAAATAGCTTAAATGAATTCTGATACCAAGATTCATTTTAACTCATATTGTAGTTCATCTACAGGATTAACTCACTTCAAAAACACAGATTTCACATTCTTGAATAATATCACAGAATGGGTCAGGTTGGAAGGGACCACAGTGGGTCATCTGGTCCAACCTCCCTGCTCAAGCAGGGTCATCAACATGTGTCCAGACAGTTCTTCAGTATCTCCAGTGAGGGAGACTCCACAACCTCTCCAGACAACTTGTTCCAGTGTTCAGTCACCCACACAATAAAGAAGTTCCTCCTCATATTCAGGTGGAACTGCCAGGGCATCAGTTTCTGCCCATGGCCTCTTGTCCTATTGCTCAGCATCACTGAGCAGAGCCTGGCTCCATCCTCTGACACCCTCCCTTCAGATACTGACAGACATTGATGAGGTCCCCTCTCAGCTGTATCTTCTTGAGGCTGAACAGGCACAGCTCCCTCAGCTTTTTCCTCATAAGAAAGATGCTCCTGTCCCTTCACCATCTTTGTTAATTATCTCTAGAATCCATGCTGACTGCTCTTGATAACCTCCTTGTCCTCCATGTGGGTAGAGATGGCCTCCAGAATGAGTCGTTCCGTCACAATATCAGAGCCTGAGGTGGGGCTGGCTGGCCAGTAGTTCCTTGGGGTGACATCTGTTTTCTTCCAGTCCTCAGGCACATCTCCTCATCACCAAGACCCTTCAAAGTCAATCATGAGCAGTCTAGCTATGCTGTCCAGTTCTCTCAGCACTCACGGATGCATAGCATCAGGGCCCATGGACTTGTGGATGTTAAGTCTTCACCACTTGGTGTTCTCTAACCCAATTCCCCCTGACTAAAGGAAAATGTTTTTTACAATATTCCTTTATCCTGGCCACCCGAATCAGCGATTGCTGAGGGCTGATCTTGCCAGTGAAGACCCATGGAAAGGTGGCATTCAGTAACTCAGCCTTCTGTGTCCTTTGTTACCAGGGTCCCCCCTCCATTTAGTAACAGGCCCACATTATTTTTCCTTTTATTATTGATGTATTTGAAGAAGCCCTTTTTGCTTCCCCTGACATCCTTGGCGAGATTTAAATTCAGATGGGCCTTGACCTTCCTTGTCTCATTTCTACTTTGACAACCTCTCTATCTCCATTCAAGTAGCCTGACCCTGCTTCATCACTTGTGTGTTCCCTGCTTATGTTTGAGTAATGACAGGAGTTATTTATCCACACAGATCTCTTGCCGCCTTTGCTCAGTTTCTTGCTCATTGGGATGCATCACTCTGGAGCCTGGAGGAAGCGATTCTTGAATATCAACCAACTCTGTTGGACCCCTCTTCCCTGCAGGGCCTGCTCCCATGGGGCTCTTCCAAGAATATCCCTTAAGAGGCCAAAATTTTCTCTCCTGAAGCCCATGTTTGTAATCTTACTTGCTGCCCTACTTCCTCCTTGCTGATACTGAACTCCACAATTTCATGGTCAATGTCCAAATAGTTTGGTTTAACATTCAAATATTGCCTAAGTTTAGGAATAAGCACAATTGTAAGTGGGTGCCACTGCTAAATTACTGACATCCACCTATTGTGTGATTTTGACTTAGAAGGAAGTAATTTGGTTTTATTTGCTTACTTTGTTACCCAGCAGCTCTTTATTTATTTTGCTAACAAATTGAACCTCCTGTGAATTTAAATGCTTTTGTTTCATTCTGTAAGGAAATTATTGATGTTTTTCAATTAAAGTGTAAGCCCAGAAGGAACTGATGCCTGACTGATACCTGGGGTCAGCAGCCTTGTTTGCTTGAGTAAACAGATATGAAGGGAAGAACAGAACCTCAATGTAAATGAGCCACCAGAGGGAGCTCATCCAGCCTGCTGAGTGTAATAGAACTATATTGACACTGGCAAAAGTTAATTAAACACTTTTACAGGGGTCACTGACTGAGTTCAAAACAAAGCACATTCCCTGGCTGAAACTCTACATGCCTGAGAAGCCAATGAAACCAGAAAAAGTTATTTCTTTAACAAACATGGAATGTATTTCTGATTAAATAAAGATAATTAAGTTTAGAAATGTGTGATACAGAATTCTTCTAAACAAGCACAAGACTTTTCTTCATCCCTCTTTATTTTCTCTAGATAACAAGAATTTCAAGGTATTATTAAACTACAAGACAAAAAAAAATACGGGATTAACTTCGTAATTTAATCTTAAAATTGTGAAAGCATACCAAAAGCTGAGCCACGTAACTAGTACAAAGATATTAATTTCTAATCAAATACAGTTTGATATTATGATGCTTACCTAATTCTGTAATTAGTTATTACACTTAGGTGGACACTGCCATACTAACTTTGAGTTTATTATCACAATACAGCTTTCTCATTTTAAATTGTAGCAAACCCAGGTTCAGAAAACAAATCCCTCGAGCTCCTGTTCTGGAGGATCCAATGGTTACTTTCAAACCTGTGAACATTTTTTGGAAAGCAATACTGAAATAAAAATTATTCAGGTTTTTGCATGTTGCTTGTTGATCAGGGAATCAAGAGTCTGGCAGGAGGTTATTTTGTCTGTTACTTTTCCATGGAGCTTAGCATCTAACTGTGGCAATTCAGAGGGGAGGCATGCAGGAGAAGAAAGACAATAAAACGATTTCCTAGAGGAAAAGCACCCTCCAACATTAACTCCCAGGCTTATCATTGCAACTCTCCCTATGTATTTCTGAAGATTATGGGTTTTAACTATTCCTTCCAAACTAACACACCTCTTCCACAGACTTAATTGTATATTTCTTTGTGTTACCCCATTACCAGCTTTCTAAACATTGCAAGATTAATTTGATCATACTTTTATCTTACCTCTGCCTGCATGCTTTGCTTTGGAAGATAAGATTAAATGTAATGCACTATTTCATTTATCTCCTCTTTCAGGCTTCAATAAAAAAACTGAATTCTCACCAATACCACATAAAAGTAGTACTTTTTGGAGTTAACTCCTGTGCAATGTGAGGATACTATGAAAAGTACTTGTTCTGTAATCACACTCCTACTTAAGCACTGGAAGAAAATCCAACGTAAGAAGATACAATACTAGTCACAGTTCTTTTAAGTTCCACTAAGCACTTCAGAGTGCCCACCTCCTCCACACAGCTATTTCACCTTTGGTGAGCGTGATTTTTCATAATTTGCCCATAGCAATCAAAAACAATCAGGAAAAAAGTTACAATTGCTCTCCAGTACCCTTTCAGAAGTCATCTTTCCCAGGAATATTTTCAGACACAAGTAAGTTTTTCCTTGTTTTTCGCACTGAAAAACTCAATTTTTTAAAAAGAGTCAGAAGAGGTTATTAAGAGCCTAAATTAAGAAAGGGTCAGATTTGTCAATCTTCTCGTTAAAAACAGCTAATAACTAATCTTCAGGATTGAAATCAGGTTTACTACCCACCCCCTTTGTGCTATAAAGCTATCCAGTTTCTTCACATCATATACTGATTAAAAGTTTATTTTGTACTGTTGAGTATCTTACCATGTTACCAATTATCACACACTTTTTTATAGTGCAACAGTTTAAGAGTCACTAGGAGTGACTTCCAAATATCAGCAACTGTTCACACACCATTTATACTCTGCAAAAGAAAACCCAATTTTATAAAGCTCAGCTTTATGAAAGTAAGAGTCTTCATTTCCCATTCTCTGAGCAGCATGGATACCCCAGCTCTGAAAGTTAGGATCACACTGTAACACCTCCAAGACGTGAAACCACTCCCATCTATCTGCTTCTCGGATTTAAAAGCCGCCATTAAAGACACGAGCAAAATCACAGCCTTGGCACAAGCATCACATGTTTCTTACCCAGCAAAGGTCCACCCTTAAAATGGTGCTGCCGCTGCGTGAATACACAAACTGGAAATGACAGAACAGGCAATCGCTATTTCTATTTGGATTCTATCCAGTTTGGGGTTTTTGTCCCCATTGAGAAACTTTCGATCAGTGGGAAACTACAAAAAGCCACACATTTCAAGACCATTTACAGCATAAGCTTACAGACATTTTCGAGTAACTAACAGTGAAGCAGGGAATAAATCTTTATTCTCATTGAGGTACTCGGCGTGACAAAAACAAAGGGGTAGCATCAGTCTCCAAGCAGACACTATATGCAGATAGCAAACCATATACACAAATTTCAGTTAGCAGATATGGAAAATCTGTTTCTTCAGCGCACAAAAATACTGGGTTCAGTACCCAGGCCCATACGTTGGTGACATTTTAAAACTGTTGAATGTACTAGTGGAAAACTACTTGAAACTGCATAGGGAAATCCAACACATACTTTGAAGTAAATACATCTGAGTAACAAGGAAAAAGACTCCGTGCAAAATGGCTGAAAAAATGGAAAAATGCAAAGTACTGGGGAAAATCAATAAAGGCTTTGGACAATATGACTATTTGACTATACCAAGTCAGTTTAATAGGCACATTAGAGAAAATGCTAGCTGAAAAGAAAAAAAAAAAAAACAAAACAACAAAACAAAACCCAAAAATACTTCAAAAACAATAAAATTGGCTTTTTCCCAAGAATATTTCTAAATTCTGCACCTAAAGATCCTCTACTCTGAGTGCTACTTATTTTGTCACTTAAACTGGGATTACATTTTGGATTTTCTGAAGAGTCTAAATAAGTTAAAAGACTTGTGCTGCTGAATTTCAAATGTGATTTGGCAACAAATTCCTTAGAATATCCACTATGATGATATTAAAAAACTACCCTTTTCACTCCAGTGATTAACATATTTGAAAAATTTTCTTGATTTGCTCTTTGTTGTCTTCAAAGATAATTCAGTAAAATTTTATTCTCACCATAATAAAGACACACTAGATATCAAACATGCTTCATGACAGTAATGAACTGGTTCAGGTCAAAATAAGGGAAATCTAGAAACAGAAAATATTTTTGAAGCAGAAGCTGAATATTTTCTGAAGTTAGCAAAATTTCCATTTCAGACAAACATTATTTGGGGGAGGTTTTTAAAATTCCTTCAGGAAAGTTTGCAAAGATAACATTTCCATGTTTCCCAGAAGGATGAGTCTCAAAGAACCTTGAACAAAATCTGCACCTTCAAATATTCACAAAAACTACTGAGGCACACCTTGTTCTATTATCACTTTTTAATAACATCATCCATTGATAAACATTTTGTAGATATTAGTATTTTAATAATAATTTTCCTTATAATAATATTCTATCTCATAAATAGATTGTAGAACTTCCTCCTACTTGGCTCTTGTTCCCTCCCTCCAATATTCTTCAGCAGCCTGACAGGGTACTTTATCACCTGAATCTCATCCCACTGGACTTTTCCAGGATAATAGTAAACTTAAACCAACTTAACTGAAAACCCAGAGCTTTCTTATCTCACTGAAATTCTCATTTCAGATAGAAAATGCAGTTAAAAAATGACCCCTCGCTAGATGATTTTCTCTCGCTGGCAGTAAGGAAAACTGAAGTGACACAAAAAAGAGTAAGACCTATACTAACAATACTGTAACACGCATTTACCAGAAGGAATAAAAAGCTGGTGTCTATAAGACACAAAGCAAGGAATGAAGCGGCTTTGTTCTCTCCTATTACTCAGCTAAGAATGAAATACTTATCACAGCCCTGAGCTGTTGCTGTCCTACTAGCTTAAAAAAGCTACAAGATTGTGTCAACTAAGCCACAGCTATTAGTGGCACTGGGTCAAGAGTTTCATTACATTTGTGACGCAAAGGCGAAATTTTCCCTTGCTGCTGCACACTGTGCAGTCCACCCTGGATCCAATTAATAGCAGGTACAAATCTGTTTTTAGATCAAGTGCGCTACAGTTGCAATTTTTGGAACTGTTTGCTTTAGAAAAGCGTTGCAATTTCCCACTGCTGCCTGAGCATGAGTCCCTGGTAGTACATGAGTAACAAAAAGCTGAGAGCTGCCCTCCTCTGAATTGCACGGCCCAGTTTACTCAGCGCAGCGGATGACTACGAGCATGACGCACGTACGAGCATCTGCCTTCTATGCTGTCTGCTCAGCTATGGGTGCAATTTCTTCATTTAACCTATAATTTTCCCTTTATTGTTATTATTTTTTAAGTGAACAAACACTTCTTTACAACTTTGCTTGTAAGCTTCTTGACAAGAAACTTTCTTTCAACCAGCAAATAGCGGATAAAGGATGGAACAAGTAAGCTGTGTTTAAAGAAAAAGCTACTAGTGTAAAACTCCATTTTCAACCCATGTGTTCTTTGTATATTTAGATGTTGGGCACTCCTACAGGAAAATAATATTTCTTTATATGTGTGCCACGTCTAGAAAATTAGAAACCCAGTCTTAATAAAATTAGAATGTTTAGGCTATATTAACATAAAATAACATTTGTTAAAAACAACAAAAGGATAAAAATTCTCTGATTTCAAAGAATCATTGTAACCCTTCCCACCTCACACTCCTTGGAATAACAACAGTGCTCAACTTAATGTCTGTAAATACCATCTTTTCTTCCATCCAGGGATCACAATTGTGAAAACCACTAAGCATGGGTATTGGAGTACTTTTATTGCAACAAAGTAAACTATTGCGATGACTTATTCTAACATAAAGCAAGCACATCATAGGTGCAGCCTAATAGGATCAAATTAAAACTTCGTATAACCAACATAAAAAAGTAGGGAAAAAACCCCCTCAAAACAAACCCAAAACTGTTAATGTACTTGCTCTCCACTTGTTTTCTGGAAAGTTTCACCAGTTTCACAGAACTAATTGCTGTAAGGTCATAAACATTCACTGTAACACTCTCACCCCATCATCAGGTTCACTTAAACAGTACGAAATCTACAAAACCTCCACCTGCAGAAACACTGATGAAAAGGACAGACCAGCCAGCTGGAGGAGATGAGTGATGAGGAAC
Organism: Oriolus oriolus; assembly: GCA_013400235.1. Lineage (NCBI taxonomy): Eukaryota > Metazoa > Chordata > Aves > Passeriformes > Corvidae > Oriolus > Oriolus oriolus. The sequence continues at coordinate 101,875 of VXBT01011977.1, forward strand.
AAAAGTAAATAAAGTAACGAAAGATCTATAGAAAATGTAGATGAACTTTGTCAGAACAGAAAGCAAGGGCCTATTAAATGAAATTGTACAGAAGAAATTTCATAAATTGCAAAAGGCTGGCATTCTCATACAGCATGAAATTAGCCTAAATAATTCAGTTACAGGTTGTAGTTAAACTCATAATTACATTAAGAATCAGAATACATTTAGATGCATTGTTGGCAGTTGCTTATAGGATATATTAGCAAAATACAAATTTAGGTCTCAGATGAGACTTATAAGAGCTAATAAGATAATTTTTAATTGTTATTGGTTATGAATACATATCTCTAGATGAGTTCACATCTGCCTGTTTCAAAGTGTTCAACATGCCATCATTCCACCTAATAACAGTAGTATTAGTAGCAGCATAGCTGCACTTAAATACGTATCTCAAATATAACAAAATTCTTATTCATGGTGACATCTTTGAAAATTTATTTATGTGGACTATAAAAACATTGCAATTCAGAGGAATCTTCCAGGCAAAAAAAACCCTAATAGCTTCCTTTTATATCGTTTTGTGTCATAATTCTGCTTATGCAGAGGTCTTCTCTATTTTATATATTTAGCTCCATTAAAATACAGTGCAATTTAGTTAGGGAAAAAAAACCACCAATGTAATTCAAATAAAATACACTCAGTCTCTTCCAAAACTAAAAATCTCAGTCTATGATCAGAAAATAATTGATGTCATTTTGCTTTCTCAAGAACTGAACACCAGCTTTCAATTTCTCTTGGTGAGCAACACAGTTACACTTTGCCAGCTCTCAGGAAATGTCTTCATTATATCACCTCACACAAAGACAGTTCCAGCCTGACACACAAACACTGCCAAGTCAGTACATGTGAGGGCAGAGGCCCTCCAGAGCACCCCCTCAGCTCCAACCTTCCAGTGTCACAGCTGTGCTGCTTCTCCACCACAGGAGAAGGCTCAGCTGTTCTCCCCTCTGGGGGCTGCTCCTGTTTGAGTAGGTGGAAGCCAGCCTATTACTGACCTGCTGAAGCCATGAGACGCTCCTGCTGGGAGCACCTATGAAACGGAGGCTGGAAGGGTCATTCCAGGATCTTCCTGCCCGCTAGTGACAACTGACCCAAACCGAGCCATTATAGGTAATTAATCTACTTCTTTAACATGCCCACTACTCCCACCTCTTCAACAGATCACTTCAACATGAAAGCCAAGTTTATTTCAAAATGGAAGTTGTTGCAATCCTGTTCCTTTGATGGATACAAAGAGTGTATATATACCACCTAACCTTAGCCACTTTAAGTGTGTGCAGTCTACCTCCCAAAGCAACAACTCTCCTCTACTAAGCCAGATGTCTGGACAAATTTAATGCTCTGAAGTTACCAGAGAAAATTAGTGCTGTCAGTGCTAACTTAGCCTCAGGAATTAACTTTCTGGACACTTTACACAAATGAGTTTATCAAAGGAAGTTTTCAGTTCAGCAGGAATTCTTAAATGATTTCTGCAAAACATTCCAGGAACCGTGTCTTCCAAAGGAACACAAGATTAACACCCATCATTCCTCTTTGACCTGTGCAAGTGCCAGATGCTTCAGCAGGGAACCCTCATGCACAGGAGGAATCACGCCTAGCTCTAGTCCAGCCATGTCTCCAACCACAGAACAAGGTGAACAAGGCATGTTGCAGGGTGTACCTGCAAAGAAATTCCAGCTGTAACTGCAGTTACAACTATGTATTTTAGCTATTTAAACACACAAAATACCACCTATCAGGACTGTTTTTTCCAATTTTACCACTAATAACAAGACAATTGAACCTGGAAAGGCCAAGGATTGCAGCAATGCCTATGCAATGCTAGCAATGGGAGGTGGCAATAGTGCACAAAACCTTGTTTTCTCAAGATCTTATACCCAGTTCTGTATGATATAGCCCATGTGCACTGCTGGGCTAGTCAACCAAAAAAACCCACAAGCTGCTGATACTTCCCAGCTCCTAGTCAACAGAAAGCTGCAGATAGCAGCACAGACAAGTTTTGCTCATTTACTTTCTTTCAGAATATAGAGAATACAGACTTCTTTCACTGATTAATCACTAAAGTAGAGACATACACAGGAAACACATCAGTATTCCTACTGCCTTCCTGTCTGTTTGACAGTAATTTCTAATGCCACTCTTTAGGTTGTTTTCTGTTAAATAAACCTTCTGCTAATAGCCACAGTCACAAACCAAGAGCTGTACAAAGAGAGTATCTCGAAGCTTGAGGAGTACAAAAGTCACACAAAATCTAAAAATACAAGCAAGCTATCAGAGATTACTGCACAGCTGAAAGGCAATGCTCTCACAATGCACACATGGTTTAAAAAAAGAAAAGGAAATAAAAACAACCCTAATCTTACAGCTACGCAAACCTGACATTAATGCTAAACTAGTTAATTGAGGAGCAAAAGCACCTCTTGACATTCTAACTGTTTTCTAGCTAGCAATTTTTTATGATTCATGCAGCGTAGGTTTACCTGAAATAGACTACAACAAGAAACTGCAATCAAAGTAATTACAGAAGTATGAATTTGTTTCTCCCATTCAAGCTTAGAGTCAAGAGCTTACACATTTTTTTTCCAGGAAACTACTGAGGTGGCAGTGGAAATGGTGAATCCTTAGACCATTCTCACATGAATCAGCCCACAAAAACAGTGCTGTCTTTGGTTCATTACACTAATCAATAATTATCCTCTTTAGCTCTGTGGAAGGCACAAGGCCACAATCATGACAGTCCTTCAGACTGTATCAGTAGTCTGTGGCAAAAGTAATCCTGCAGAATGACATTTCCTGAGACAATCACTTAAAACCTGCCTTCAGAGGAGGGAGACACAACGCTCAGTGACACATCAACTTCTAGGCAACACGAAGGAAAAAAATGGAACTTGATTCTCTACCAGTGTGAGGTTTCCCAGGAGTGTTCTGCTTTCAGTGGGTCCAAGGAAGCTCCCCAGAGAGGAGTGTGCTTGTGTGGGCATTCTGGAAGTCCTGATGCCCCCCTTGCACTTCTATGACAATACAATCCTTCCACACTGTAAATTATTGGTACTGGAGTCAAACCTTTTGTCTGCTGGGAAGCTGACACAAAGCTTTCTGCTTGAATCCAGATAGTATGAGATGTAGACATACAACATAATGTCATATCTCATCCGAAATCGCTGTACCTGTTGAATTGTATTAATTAAACCATAAAGAATTTCCTTTGTACTTTTTCTAATATCATTATGGCTTTTGCTGTAAGTGCATTGATCTTATTTGCAGCACAAACAATTATTTGTAAACAGAGTCAGCAAAAAAAAATTTCGCTGGCTTTTAATCCCAGGTAACCTTTCCTGTCAATGGACTAACTGTGGAGTAATATCCAACGAGTGTAACAAGCAGGTGAAGTAAAAATGACAGGCTACACAACAATGCTCATTCCTTCCCTCCCAAGCTGCTTCTGGAGCATGGTCAAGACAGTCAAGAGGAACAGATGCAAATTCAGTCTTGAGAGAGGCTGTGAAGCCAAATCTTGTTGCATTATTTGGAAGCACATACTGTAACCATACCATGCTAAATGAGGGAATCAAAGCATTTATAACTTTTATCCATGCATTCGCTAAACCTACACATAATTAACCAGAGACTTATTAATGATAAAAATATATAGAATTAATGTATATTTTCACAACACTGAAAATAAACGAAGAAGTTGTCTTCTACTGAATTTGAAAACCATTACACTAATCAAAAATAACAACTATTGTTCAGAGGTACTCACTGCTTGTATCATTCCCTTTCTTCTCTCCCACTTGACCTCAATTTTTTTTATTCATTGAGACAGACTATCTTACCTTCAACTGCTGAGAATTCTTTGCAATATTATTTTTCTTTTTTTTATGTGTCTTTTTTTTTTTCCCCATCAGAACTTTTTCAAATTTAGCACTGCTTAGGTCATAAGGAGCTATCAAACACTTCATTTTTAAGGCACCTCACAGAATCCTCCAGCTTTCCTTATGTTCCACAGCTAATGAAGCCCTGCCTGGTGGATTATGAATGCTGTGCACTTGTTGACTAGCACCATTTTGATATCTGCACGTGCATTGTGACACTACCTGAGATTTAGGAAGTTTATGCCTAGAGAAAATATTAACTGCATACTGACTGTAAAGAATAAAATATCTAGGTTTAGTTTCATCGATGCTCTTTACTGTGTCAACATATTTAACTTAGAGGACACTTTTCCCTGACCATAACTTTCGGTGAATATTAGGTACCATATATTTCTTAAAAAAAAGAAATTTCACCGAGCCTCTTATTTCACCTTCAGCAAATCATAGTTAATATGTCTGATTTTAACAAAGCATGAAATTACACCTCAGCACAGCAAATTAACAAGCAACAACAGGGACAGCTGTTGTATTTTTAGTGTCATCAGTTCAGATACATCTATTTATATTCCTTAGTATACCCCCATTAAAAAAAAATCTACATAATAAGTAATGAAGCAAAACATGAAAGACCTCTGCAATAATTCTATTCTCCTTACTCTGCAATTTAGGCTTGTACAAACTTATGATCAGGAAGATGCTTACAGTATGCAGAAATGCTACAATTAAAACTTGTATTCCCCTGAATATATTGACAGAAGCTGACACAAAAACGAGTAACACATGATTTTAAAGTTCAAGTCTAAGTTCAGTTCAGAAAGACAAGAGGTAGGCATGAGGAGAGCAGTGGAAGATTCAATCCCCAGGGATCAGTGAAACCTTAATTAGAGCTGTGCATGACACTCCCTGAAAATTAATGTGCTCTTCAGGTCTTGGTATTTTCTACAACAAAAACGTCTGTGTTAGTGTTCACCTGTTTCCATAGATATTACTTCAATTCTTACTACTGATTTTGGTAGTGTGTTTTTGGTTTTTAATTCAGAAAAACCTTCCCTTTTGCCACACTTCCACTGGATTCTCATCAGGATCTCGAAATAATGGACCCAATCGTGTAGCTGCTAATCAAGAGAAGGTATTTCAAATCTTTTTTTTCAGAGAGCATGAGAAGAATAGGAGAGAAAGCTAAGTTCCTCAAGATCCAGCAAGGGAGTTATTCAAAGAAAATGAGGAGTAATTGTTGCTGTGCATCAGCAAACGTGCCTTTCATAAAGGGGAATAATTTAATGTGCAAACAGAACATTTCTACTCTTAAATTTCTGTCAAGGTGAATGGCTATCATATTAAGAACTTCTGGTTCACATTTAGAACTTCTGATTCTTCCATACACATAGAGCAGTAGACTTTGTGCTACTCCTTCTTTTACACAGAACATATTATGAGGGGTAAAATTTTGATCTTTTATAAGCACCAGACTGAAATATTATTTTGATAGTGACTAGCTAAACATAGAACAATCCAGTCATGGGGGCAGGGGGGGGAAGAAAAGTAGAAGAAGATTCTTAGCTTCTTACTCGTGGCTTTTCAGTACTTAAAGGGATCTTATAGAAGAGAGGGAGAGTAACATTTTACGCAAGTGGATAATGATAAGAAAAGGTGGAAGAGTTTCAAACATAAAGAGGGGAGATTTAGACTGGATGTTAGGAAGAAATTCTTTATTCACAGGGTAAGAAGGCACTGGAATGCTGTCTTTCGGTTGAAAGACGGGGAGACCTGGTCCCGAAGCACAGCACGGCAGCCCAGCCTCTCCCGGGCCACTCGGTCCATCGAACGCATGGACACCAATGTGGTGGATGTTCGAATGGCGTTTATTATCTTATCTTACAGGGTTTTATAGAGAAGGGGGTTTCGCTACGTCAGAGGAGGGGTGGTGGGCTTGTTAGTGTAGGAAAGGAGTGGAAAGTTACTGGGGCTAGGGGGGCTTGCATGCCTGGGGTGATCGTTATCTCAGGGTGTGTGGGGGAGAATTCCCTGTCTCTTTCCGTCACGTCGCGAGATCTTCCGCTCGCCTGTCCCTATCCTGCAACACTGGAACAGGTTGCCCAGAGAAGTTGTGGATACCCTATCCCTGGAGGTCCTCAAACCCAGGTTGCATGGGGCTCTGAGCAACCTGGTCTGGTGGAAGCTGTCCCTGCTCATGGCAGGGGAGTTAGAACAAGATGATCTTTAAGGTCCCTTCCAACCCAAACTATTCTATGATGCTATGATTTGTTAACCAGCTAATATTAATAGAAATAATACATGAAAACTCTTTTGGGAAGAAAAACATAACCATGACAAAACTGATCAAAATTAAGTAATTTCCACCACAATCTACAAATCTCAAAGAGCTTGTCTGTGTATCATGACAGCCAGTTTTAGAATACTGATTGATTATTCAGAATACTAGCAAGTACATTATATGCATAACAGAAATGCTCTTAATCAATGTAACAATTAACAGCATGGAATTATTTCTAGAAAAAAGACAAATAAATTGGAACTATGTAATGGTTAAAATGTTAGATTTCTCTGTCTTGTAGCAACCTGTGCTCATGCAATAACAATAACAGTAATAATAATAACAACATTCTTTTTCCTTCCTATGTTGTTTTTTCTGTTTATACCATTATAATGGTTGAATATGTGAATTATAAAATCAATTGCAGCCTACAGTAAGAAATATTATTGGATATTGCCAGTTCTTTAACCAGACTTCAGAATTGTCTATAACTATACAGTAACAGACAATGTTTCCAACAGTTTAGATCAGGAAAGAAAGAGATTTTTCTGCTATTTTGTCCTCAAATGCAGTCATGGTACTAAAATCAGCATTTTGCAGGATTCCAAATAAGCATTTGCTGTCTGGGAGGCTGTAAATGTACTTTATTGCTCAGCGCGCACTATAACACTCAGCGTTTGCATCCTGTCAAGGACTTTGCTCCACGTTCTCACCTATGATTTTTCCAAGCCCCTTCTGTACTTTTGTCCCAACTGTTGTCTTATCTTCACTGAACATAAATATCTCTAATGGATACACACCCACCCACACGCATACAAATACATATGCACACAAATAAAATACTAGGATTTCTTAAGGGGACATGAAGAAAAGAACAGAGCAATTAATTGAAAGAGAAGACAAAACTGAAATAAATTAGCCAATTCTAACTCAGTCTTACCTCTTATCATTTGAGCTCTTTTAAGGCTACTGTTACGATACTGGAAATCCACCTGACTAGTGCTAAGTATTTAAACCTATCAAATAATACTGAAAATATGACTAATTCAGTTATTAAGACAGAATTATCAGAGCAGCACTTTTTCTTCTCTCTTCCTTGACTAATTCTAAAAGTCTCCTTGAATTATCCTGAAATGGCCCATCTGGATTCTCTGACAAAACCAAAAGAAATGCTCCAACGTTGGAGTAATTTTAATACACTTTAAAACACAGGACAATTGCTGAAGTTGCACCAGGACTGTGTAAATATTAATACAATAAAAGCAGTAACGTTTCTACTTTACAACACAAAGTGCAGAATTAAGATTCTAATTTCTAACAGATTTGCTTGTATTGGTAGTTACTTTTTGTTTGTCTCAAGTTACATCAGAGTAGTAAAGAAATACTGAGACAAAGAAGCAAATTTTGAAGAAAATCAAATAAATATCAGGAAAATTTCTGAAACTTCATAAGGAGTTTGAATTGTGGAGCACTGGTATTTGCAAGTTTTTATTTGGTTGAAGACTTTATGTCAAACCAAATTATCTATGCCGCCCATGTAGAGGCGTTGCTGCTACTTTAAAATAGAGTGCTAGATAACGAAAAAAATCTGAAATTATTACTTTTAAAGGATTAAACACCTACTATCAGTTTTGAAACATTTTTCAGTAGTGCTTTTCCCCTTATAATTTTCAAGAACTTGCTGTCTAGGTGATGCTTAGTTGAACTATGATAATTGCGTACAAAAGGGAAAAATTTAACATAATGCTGAAATTGTAGCTTGCAAACTCCCAGTCTCCTTCGGGATATACTTTTTTGGCATATTTACATATTTTCAAATTATATCTCTTGACAGGGACTAAGAACTTCTGTATTCTTTTCTAAGCTCTGCCACCACCCACGTGAATCTGCCAGAATCAAGCCTAATGGTTTTGGTTCCTTGTGTAAAATGGATCTTTTAATATTTTTCTTACAATTTTGCTAGGAGAGCAAGTTTATATCTCCCAATTTAAGTATTTTGATGTAGACAATTATACTCAAGATGAAAGCCATAGTTTAAATCGCTAAGTAGAGCTTATTGTGAGATATATACAAAATTAAATGAGTTCACTTCAGCTTGAAGAAAATTCTTTGCCACAAGTGACACAATTGTAAAGGGCACTATCATATAATTTAATAACTCTAAATCCCAAAGGTGTCTCAGTCACAGCAGGCACCCGCACATGAAATCTTTGCAAAGAGCTTTTACTGATAGTTTCACACTCTCATGAAAGTTTAAATAATTTTTACCTTTCACTTTTAAAGGAATTTCTGAAAAATAGTTTAGCATGCATCACAGTGGATGTATAATCTGTAATGAAACATGAAAATCTCACCTGTTGGATTCAAAACCTTAATAGGTTTTAGGGGAAATGTTAGTTTTAGTTCTTTACTTAGAGGAAAAATGTTTGTTTGGGCTTTACTAAAATATAGAAAGTGAATAATAGCGCACATAACCACATAATGCACTTGAAAAAATTTTCTTCACATTTAAGTTGCAAGCCAAAATAGTCTCTTTTTTTTCCCCACAGTATGATACAACTTAATATTTAACAACAAAAAAGAAGAACTTACAGGTAAAGCAATCTTTTAGAAAATTTCTGCTATGACAGAGCTTCACATGACCTTTCACATTACTTCCTGGGTTCATTTCCTAGAATAAATAGAAACAAGACACATGTGAAACCAGTTATGTTGTTAAAATAGTGTCTATTTCATTGCCTTAAAACATGTTATGAAGCAAGGTTTGGGAAAACTTTTTATGGTGGTGTCTTCCAGATGGTATAACCTTAAGTAAAAATTAACTTGAAAGGTAACCTTAAATAATTTTTATCAAATCCTGTACCAGATACTGATACCTGTTAATCTTTCTGTACACTTTCAGACTGATTCAAGATTACTCCTTGACCTTCCTGAGCACAGGAAAACCACACATGATTTTCCCTCTATCAACCACACTAGTACAAAAAGCCTTTGCGTAGCCAGCTAACCCATTTCGCATTGGCAGGATAACATTCAAAAATAAACAAAGCTTAATAAAACAAAAAACCCACCAAAACATGTAATTAGTTCTCCAGCAATGTTTTTACACATATTTGCTCACAAAACAGAGAGAAAAACACATAAAATACTTAACTAAAACAGTTGTTGTAAATACAAGCTCTGTCCTGCAAGAGACTCAAGCCAGCAAAAGAACTGAGCTGCACGGGCACCTGTGGTGGGTATTTGCAGCAGGAAGCTCCCTGCTGGGGAGGACTGAGCCCCACAGCTGCTGCCCAGGGAGGTTTGCAGCCTGCTGAAGACTGAGAGCAGGACATGGCAAAAGGCTGCTGCAGATTATGACCCTCTGCTGCTCTTCCATACGAGCACCGAAGATGATCCCAGAGGCGATGAAGAAAGCATCGAGCNTCAAGTTCATGGAGAACTCAGGCAGTTCTCTCCTCAATCCTTCCAGAAAGGCAGAAGAAGGAAGTGACAGATCCCACAAGTCAAGAATTTGTTGTGCAGTTGGTATGGGGTACAGAGTTTTAGATTTTAAATAATCACGGGATGTTCTACAAGGACAGAGGATAGTTTAGCAGAGGTGCTGTCCACATAAGTGGAGACAAACATTTTGCCAACAGGCTGGCCAATCAAATTCAAACTAGGAATAACAGGAGTAGGAGAGCATGACCAGCAATCAAGAGAGGAAGTAAAGCACCAGGCTGGCAAGCAAAGAGTATGGGGCAATGTCAACAGGAGGAAATTTGTAAGTAAAAAAACGGGGTTGTATGGGTCCCCCCCCAACTGCGTACATGTACATAGGGAAATGCCTACGAGGCAGAACTATGGGTAAAGTTATTCTATCTTTTCTGGGAAAACAGCATGCTTTTGTACCTCTCCAAAGAGCCTGTTTGCTAATGAACACAGCAGAGCAAACAGGACAAATTAAGAGGTCTGCAGGCCGTTGGAGAATTCCAACTTCACCGGGATCACAGACACAGGTAGATAGCCCACATAAACGTGAACAGTAAATGTTTCTATTGGTGTTGTACAGCATAAGGAAGACTGTGGAAAATGGTCTCTCTGCTGATGGAGACCTGTCACTAAAGATATGAAGAAGGCCAATACACTGAATGCGCTCTTCATCTCATTCTTTACTGATAAAACCATCCCACAGCTATCCCAGGTCCCTAAAAAACATGGGAAAGCCTGGAGCAAGGTAGATTTCCTCTCAGTGGAGGAAGGTCAGGTTAGGAAGCATTTAATCAAACTGGGCATACACAGATTCATGGGCCATAACGAGATGCACCACATGTATTGAGGGCTGGCTGATGTCATTGAGAGAGCACTCAATCACTGAAAGATCAAAAAGGATCACAGTGATCAAGGTGAGGAGAGGAAACTCTGAGGACTGGAAGAGAATAAATGTCACCTCTACGTTTAAGAAATTCAGTCCCAGCCTCACCTCCACTCCTAGGCAAGGAATAGAGAAAATAAACCTGAAAACCATTTCTAAATGCAGGAGGGATAAGAAGGTGTTTGGACACAGTAAGCATGAGTATATGGAGGGGAAATTGCGCCTGACCACCCTGATAGCCATTCACAACGACCAGGCTGACCCAGTGGACAAGGACAGAACACTGAACATTGCTTATCATGACTTTAATAATGTTTATGTCCCTGACAAACTGATGAAACACAAAATAGATGAATGGAGAGTAAGGCAAACAGAAAACTGACTGAACTGCTGGCCAAAAAAGGTTGTGGATCAGCAGCACCAAGTTCACCAGAGGCCAGTCATCAAAGGCACACACCAGGTATCAATACAAGAGCCAATACTGCTCAGCAACTCATGAATAACTTGCAAGGTGAGACAGAATGCACAGATACTACAAAACTAAGAATAGATGATACATCAGAAGGTTGTCTGCCATTCAGAAAGACCTTGACAGTAACCTCATGAAGTTCAATAAGGGAAAAAGTGAAGTGCTGCACTTGGCAGGAATAATCCCATGCATGCTGGAAGAAAAGGACTCAAGGGACAACAAGCTGGCCATGAGCCAGCAATGCACCTTCACAGCAAAGAAGGCTCACAGCAACCCACTCTGCATGAGGAAGAGCATCACCAGCATATTGAGGGTGGCCATCCTTCCTCTCTGCTCAGCACCGGTGAGCCATCCTGAACACTGCAGTGCATAGCCCAGAACTGGGCCAAAGAGGGACAAAGACTTACTGCAGCAAGGCCAGCTGAAGTTTTTGAGGGTAAGTAAAGGACTGGAGCATTTTTTGTTTGAGGAGAAGCTGTGAGAGATGGGAGCCTTGAGAAGACTCAGTTCTATGCTTATAGATACTATATGTTCTATATATAGATACTGCATGTTCTATGCTTATAACTACTGGTCAGTGGCAGAAAAAGGAAAAGAGAATTTTCTCAGTGGTATCAAGTGAAAGGACAAGAGGCAACAGGCACAAACTAAATAAAAGATTTAAACATAATGACTTTTTTTTTTCTATGAGGGTGGTCAACCAATGGCACAGGTTGCCCAAGATATATCTCCATCCTTGCTGATATTCAAAACCCCACAGGTTTTTCCTGGGCAACATGCGCTAGGTGACCCTGTGACCCTGCTCTGACCAAAGGGCTAGCCAGTCTCCAGAGGTCCCTTCCAACCTCATCAATTCCATGATTCTGGAAAGTGTTTTATTTAACTGCTCTCTGCTTAAAATAAGTTGAAAAGAGGTTAAATTAATCACCCATGAAATCTTTTCTCCACAATGCATGGGAAAAAAATGTACAATCAACGTTATTGTACTTTAGCTAGTATAAAAGGCATGAAAAGGTTACAGCTGAAAGCTAGAAACATATAGCAAGCCTGACCCTAATGAATGCCAACATGTCTTTTGGACTCCTGGACATTAATGGCAAGGTTTTAAAACCATAGATTAAAAGCAACAGAAGAAATTCAGATATGCTGACCAGATTAATTGTCTCCCTCTCTGGAGATATTCAAAACCCACCTGGATGTGTTCCTGTGTAACCTGCTCTAGCTGACCCTGCCTTGGCAGGGAGGTTGGACCAGATGGCCTCCAGAGGTCACTTTCAATCCTGACAATTCTGTGATTTTGTCATTGTAAAAGATAAAAATTTTCCCCAATAATTCCTGCTTCTAATACTCCAAGTTTCCCATGAGAAAGCAGAACAAGCATAAACATAGAACTTCAGATATTCACATCTGATACTTAAAATGGATTCACAACAAATACATCAAATGTATTTCATTTCATAATGGAAAGATATACTTAAAAAGCAAACAAACATTGCTCTGACCACTCAAAAAAAGTTGGATAACATGCACGCCAAAAATGTGAATCACCTGCATGGTGTTCAGTGGAATGGAATTTCACAGCATTTTCTACTAAATGAAAACACCAACACTTATGTGAGCATTCATGGGTTTATGACAGCATCACCCAAAGAATTGTTCCACTCGTGGAGACATCAGCCTGTGGAGTAAATTTTCTAAGTCATGAAGAACAGAAGCAATTAGACACAATTAGACTGTAGAAACCCTAACGAAATATTTTATAGTAAACATATCCCTTAGAGGAAAAAAAATCCTTTAGCAACTGAAATCATACATCTTCAAGGCAGCAGATTAAGCTTTTATTTTTCCACAAGCTTTTTCTTTTCACAAGTTTGAGTTTGAGTTGCTGAAAAGATATGACTACAAATTATATTTTAAAATTTCTAATGACCTATTTCCTTAGAGAAAAAGTAAACAGCACCTGCCTATTTTATTCATTGCCAGGCAGAACAAAGAATACATGTTAAACAGAAATACAGTGTATTTCTGCACACAGGTCCTCACACAAAGGTATGTTGTATGTAGATAGTCACATGGGCATCTTTTGTGTTCATGTTGCTATGGAAACAAACTTCTGTGTAATCAAACACATGATTACAAAGATGTTCTAGCTCTTAAACAGGGTATGTGTCTTATCTTTTTTTATTTTTTAAATCAAGAGAAAAAGCTGTTAGCAGAGCTGCCAGCAGTCAAGAGCATGTGAAGCTAACAGAATTATAACACCTGAAATACAAAGATTTTTCATTTCATAGTGTTTGTGTACTTAAATGTAACTTCAGAGACTAGCCCAGAAAGGCAGTAGATTACAGCATAAAGTTAAGACATTACAGGTTTTCTATAATACAGAAGATGAGGCAGGTAAACCTGACATTTTCTTTGATTTATTGGAAAAAAAAATTATAGGGAACTTTCACTATGGAACCACTCGTATCAAACAGCATACCCATTAAAAAAAGGGCGAATCAAAGAACTATGTGATATAGATATAAGTTCCTGTTTTCCTGTTTTTTCACAGAACATTAAACAATCTCTATTCAATACCTGTATCTGTTTTATTTATCTTGGTCCATCTGCTCTGCAAATGTTCTTGCAAAGCAGTTTCCCATGGCAACACCAAATATCACAAAGTCTTGGTCTTCTGTCAAAGCCCTTCCAACTGATCCACTCCTGAATTTCAAGCAGCATATTTTTCTGCAGTATTTAAGCAAATAATAAATGGAGTATTTCTTCAGACAAAAAAAAAAAAAAGGCACATGAATGAAATAAATACCCATGAATAAGCCAATCTCTTCAGGCATTTATTTTTTATTTTATTGTTTTAATAATTTCATTTTTCAAAAGCATTACATTTAAATCATCCAAGGCGAGGTGGGAGATATATGTTATTAAAAAACCCTGTCAATCTGATGGTAGCTTTTACTTGATTAAAATTTCAAAATCATTATGTTGCATGTAGCAAAACAAATTGTGCATAAGTTTTAAAGAATAAGGAAATAATACGCTGAAAAATAAGTTTTGGAATGAACAGATCACAGTGGCTGGTTACTATGGGACAACTTCTGATAGATATCACCACCTACAAATTTTTATATCCTCATGTTTATAATGATCAAAGAAATATAAATAAGAGGAAAATTTCTCAATACATTTTCATTCAAGATAAACTAATTACATTGATTTCATGAAAGTAATTCCTATTTTACCTGAGATTCTATCTTGAGAACCCCTTCTCCCTAAATTAAGACACAGGAGAAGTATACATTTTTAAGTGAAGTTCTTCTGAAAAACTCTCTTAAAGTAAGCACCCAAAAAATCCCAAACTCTTCAGTAAATATCACCCTTGTCCTGAGCACACTGATTCTGTGTGAAACACAACAAAAGCATTGTTCAAGCTGTACATTAAATAAATGTTCAAACTTAGGCAAACTAGCCTACTGAATTTCAAAGTCTGATATCTTTTATTTTAGATTTGTCTATCCAAAACCACCAAAATCAACTAGGAACAAGCCCTGTGGAGATCTGAAAGATAATCAGACCTTCTGGGTCACTCCTACACCACCATACTTTAGTTTACAGTAGTTTATAACCTAGAGCTACTGTAAGAACTGTTGCCTTGATTTTCACAGTTCTTCAATGTTTTTAATTCTGTAGGTAGAGTTCTCACGCACTTTCTGTAAACATAAGCCATGTTATGCTAACGGCCTGAGATGTTTTCATTCTTTCTCCTAAGGTGGAGAAATTTGATGGATTTCTCCTTTGACCTATGTGGTTGAGGGGTGGTAATTTCACCCTCCAATCCATGGCGTTTTCTAAGATTGTATAAATAAAAGAGTGCCAGCCCTTTCTGGGCCTTTTGGCATCCTGATCCTGAAACTGGCCTGAGTGTCGTTCCTTCGTGTCCACGTGCGACAAGAACTACTACAATTTAGCAATCTCAGATCCATAATAAACGACAGGATTAAATTCCCACAATAGTTTTCTACCAGCATCCCCTCCTGTCCTGGCTATGGCTGGGACAAAGTTAATGGTAGGTGGCAGAGCGCTGTGTTTCGGATTCAATATGGGAATAACATTTATAACACGCTCCTGTTTTGGTTGTTGCTCAGTAGTGCTTACCCTAAATCAAGGACTTTTCACTGTCTCACGCTCTGCCAGTGAGGGGATGCACGTGAAGCTGTGAGGGAGCACAGCTGGGAGAGCTGACCCCAACTGACCAAAGGGATATTCCATACCACAGAATATGAACTGGGGGAGGTCGGCTGGAAGGGGCTGATCACTACTTTGGGATGGGCTGGGCATCAGTGACCAGTGGGTACGAAATTGTACTGTGCATTACTTGTTTCTCTTGGGTTTTATTCATAGAATCATAGCATCAGTTCTCTCCCTCCTTTTCATTACTAATATTATTATTATAATTAGTAATACTATTATATTTTATTTTGTTTCAATTATTAAATCCATAGGCTCTTAACCCATCAGCTTTACTTTTTTTCTGATTCTCCTCCCCACTGGATGGTAGAGGTAGGGAGTGGGTGAGTGGCTGCCTGATACTCAGTTGCCAGCTGGGGTTAAACCACAAAACCTACTTTTCTCTGTAATTTCCTTGGGTTTTCCCAGGCACTCTCTTCTGCTTACCTTGGAATTTGGCCCAAACAAGTTTTACAGATTGTCTAGATTTCTGGTCTCTATCACGAAATTCTGTACAATGATTCTGCTGTTTTCAGTTAAAAGGCTTCTCTATATGTTTTAGACACAAAAGACACTATGGACTAATGTAGCAAATAAGGCATTTCTACAGAGCACAGGGCAGATCTGCAACAGGAGGACAGCTCAGCTGGTCTGTTGTGTACGCAGCAAGTCAGTCCACTTTATGAATATATGCAAATATTGCTGAAGAGATAAATCCCAAATACAAATACGAGAGCCCTCTGCCTGCAAATAAGAGCACATTAAATGTGTCCTTACAAAACCACTTGTAAGCTCACCTGCTACCTTTCCTATGGTTTACTACCCATAAGCCAAAGTACACTGCCTACAGTCATCAGTGGACGGAACTTCTAACAATCTGTGATGAACAATAGATGCATTTTATCATTACACTCTAAAAACCTTTATTTTGCACTCCTAATAGGTCGTTAAAATAAGCCTGTGAATTTATGAGTGATATGTTTATGATTCTAATGCATTTTATTCTTCGAGCAAAGACAGGTGGTAGCACTGATTCCATCAGTCACTAGGGTCATGCTAAAAACTGCCAAATCAATCCTTAATTGTATAAGCCTAACTATGAATGTATTCTATTATTCTTTACTGCATACAAAATGTCTATCTTAAATGTGTAGGTTGGTTTTCTTGGTTTGTAAGAAAATCAAAGTTAAAAACATTTCAGCCAAAATTACATGAAAGCTACAAAAAGTACATTACTTTAAGTTTTCATCAAACCACACGTGCTTTGTGTTTACCTGTCCATAGGAGGATTAGATTTTGACTCATTTTAAAATACCATAGTAAAAACATCAGTGATTAAATGGCCAGTAATAGTAAATTTCATCACATACTACTGCGCGTGATTCATGTGAGATGGACGGGCTAAAAGCAGAGCATGTTTTGAAAAATATTTTCCAAATATGCTACTTCAAAAGCTATGATTTAATCTCAAAATAAAATAGAAATTCTTACAGGACTAACATCATGCTTTTTCTGACAATCTGTAAGGCTATAAAGACTTTAAGTTATTACAATCTATTCTGTAAATGGCTAAGCAGCCAGGACAGTGTTCATTTATGCTTTGTCCTTTTAAGCTTTCAGGGTGCTGTGTAGCCATAGTAACTATGCCTTTTCTCTGCAAAATCCATTAGCTGGTTTCAATCTAGGATTCAATACTACCATAATCAAAGCCAAAGATTAAAAAAATTTGTGATTAAGAAAAAGATTGTTGGCGACAAGCATTTCTTTTAAAAGCAATTTCT
Source organism: Oriolus oriolus (assembly GCA_013400235.1). Lineage (NCBI taxonomy): Eukaryota > Metazoa > Chordata > Aves > Passeriformes > Corvidae > Oriolus > Oriolus oriolus. Next base: position 118,901 of record VXBT01011977.1, read on the forward strand.
GCATATCTATGCTTTATACATAACAGCAAAAGAAACCAAAAGGTTAAAAGGACATCAAAAGATAAATTAAACATTAATTTTAAAACTAGGTTACCATCAGGAATTACACACTACTACCTCAAACTAGATCTCTGAGCAAAACTAGCTCTCATTTGCATTAAGTCAGTCAGTGCTGCTGGTTGGCCATCAGTGAAACAGCACAACAGATGAGCTTTCAGCCTTGCCATCTCACTCCCTTTCTGACAGCAGGCTAGGCTGCAAGTATTTGAAAGGGAGACCAGGATCTGCACTGTGATTTGGACAAGGCCACACAAAAGATAAAAATCCCCTTTCCTGCTACAGGATCTGCTGTGTGACAATACAGACAGACTACAATCGGATCACTATCGGACAAGGATTTTGTCAACAGGAAATGGAAAATCTTGGACTCTTATTCCACACAGACAACTTTGAAACATGGCAGATATTTCAGACGGCTAGGATAAGCTCTGTCCTGTATCCTATCTGGATGTTGTTTTTAGTCACAACAGCACAAAACTACTTCAAATGCCAGCTGAGTCCTGACAGTAGTTACAGATAAACTAAGATAATGACACTGCCACTGTTTGCTTGAGTCCTAATTACAAGAAGTTACACTTGGTAACTAGGAGGAGGCACCTATTGCACTAATTGCAAGTCATTAGTATATATTCCACGGCTGGATTCTGAAAGTGTAAGAATATATTCCACTAATCATTAATTTAGAAACAAATTCCTTGAGTCTTTGTACTGGATACCATATTCCTTAACTGAAAATTTTCATGGCCTCCTCAGCTATTTTACTGTTAGTTCAATGTCTGCTGATTTTTCGAATTCCATTTGCTTGTGCATTATATTAGAATTAAACATGATCCAAAGATAAAATATCTGCCATGGCAAGAAGTGTGCATATATGGGCTGGGGGAAGGGAGGATATCCCCTAACAAGAGAAAATGAATCCATACTGCTGTTTTATTTCTGCTTTCTAGTTCTTTATCCTGCTATCACCCTTCTTGTAACAAGCAACAAGAGAGAATGGCAAGGCTGTGATCATATAGGGTAAAGAAAGACTGCAAGATTATTTTTAAGAGACCACAAAAATTGCAAAATGAATCCATACTTGCATTCGATAGAATTTAAAAAAAAAGAAAACCATGAGAGTTACCTGAATCTAAACCTTCTCCTTTTTCCCTATAATACACAACTTGTAAAGCCCTGACTTCACTGAAGTTAAAAGCAAAACTTCCATAACCTTCAGTAGGGCAAAGACGTCACGCTATGTGTATTTAATGCCAAGGATGACATAAGAGAGGATTAAAGGTCATGCTTTCTCTGTCACTACAGCAGAGGACAAAATCATGTCATCATAGCTCCTACACCTGACTTGTCCAGTGATTCTGTGATCATCAGCTTGGCCCTGGCCTAAATCAGAATGAAAGCACATTTTAGAAGTCACGGTGTAAAGCACACTGACAGTTTCCAAGAGTTCAACTCTCAAAGAAAGATGCACAAAATGCTTCTTTCCAAGTACTCCTGGTTCTGCCCTTCAAACAAGAACTGACAGAGGCTCACCTTTACTTCAAAAAATTATAAGCATATTGAGGAAGGCAGGGATGCTCTTAACAGAACATTTTGACAAGGCACCCTTTGTCATTAGCAGTGGCTGCACAATTTCATCCAATCAGGCTATAGATCAAAGTACTTCTATACATATTGATAGAATACAAACTGCAATCTTAGGAGAAGAGAGCAAGATACACAGGTCCTTTCCTTTTTTCACCCAGTCTTCCTGATGCAAAAAGCTTGTAACAGGAAGAAGCACTGATGGTAAAAATCACAACAATCAAATCCAGCCCTGAACAGTATTCAGAAAAACAGTATTACAGAAAAAAAAAAAAAAAAAAACCCCAAAACAAAACAAAACCAAACCAACAATCAACCAAAAAATAAAAAAACCAACAACAAATCAGAAAAGCTGGGGATTTGATACAGTGTAAAGAGGTGTAGGTGCTCCCAACAGACTTGCAAGTGTTGCAGAATCCAATGAGAGCTTTTGCAAGAAACACAACTTAGAATGCCTTGAAAAACACCAAAAATTGTCTGTTCCCACTGGCTTTAAATCAAAATACTGCACAGCATTTTCTATGTACATTCCTGTTTAAGTAACTTTAACATTCACCTACATTTATTCCATAAAATTTTTTTCAAAATTCAAAAATGTCAAAATTCTATTGTTGCTTCTTTTTCTCATTAAACTAAGAAAGAGACCTAAATTTTAAGCCACGTATTTTCATAGTTTTGGTTTTCCCTGGATTTAGTTCTAAGGTATTAATGCCTTTAAAGCCCTAAGAATAATCCACAAGTTTTAAATTATGAGGGAATACAAGCTAAACCTCTCTTTAAAACCTGAAGTACAAATTAAAATAAACTTGGAAGAAGACTAGTCATCTGAAGTTTAATTTTGCTTGGCATGAAAAAACAAAAGAACCTTACACCAAAAAAATGCCCATTTATCATCTTCATCTGAGGAGGCTCTGTAAGGATATTTTCTGTGTCCAGGGATATTACTTCCTTCACATAAACCCCTCTGCTTACTCTCCATTCCAGTATTCTGCAGTTGCCATAGTTACCATTTTGCATGACCACATTGTGAGCGGTGACCTCACATTCAATGAATCCCCAAAGGCTCAATGTTTGCAAAATATTTCAAGATTTGTGCAGAAATTTTGCCATGACTTTTCACTAGAAGATTGGCAGGCCCAAGGCACATTCAAACAAATGCCTCTTTTTGAAGACTGGATATTTTATTTGCTGAACTGTAAACTTTCAGGCTCAATGAGAGCATAGGGAAAGAATGAAGGTACAGGAACTGGAACCACAGCACAACTCATTAAATTTATTCTAAGAATTTCAACATGCAATTTTCACTATGATTCAAACGGTTTTAAATAAGAAAGGTGACCCAAGTGGAACCAGGTCTCCTCTTTCCAAATTCCAAAAATTCCTAAACCACAAGTTATTAAGCAGGACCCGAGTCTTATAGCTTTTACAGATTGACCATCCATACATGGTTTCATCACAGCTACCATGAGCACAAAATACACACCCAGAAACCATTCTCCTGAGCTTGATAGATGGCAAAAACAAACCATAATGATGACAATCTGTATGTCAGGTGTCATGATCATAACAGGTAAGTCACTTAACTATAGTCTCATAATAAACAAAAGTAGGTATATTGGACTTCTGGATGAGGTCCCACATCTTAGGCCCTTAAGGATTAGGGAATATAAAGAACTCTGCTTAGAGGAATTAAGCGCTGTGTTCGAAACCATTAATGGAATACAGATTACTGTCTATTGACTAATATATAAAATTCAGGTACACATTGCATCTAGCCAAGAAGCAGAACTTTTTGAAACTAGAAATGAACCTACATTTACTAAATGCAGTGTTGGATCCTTGGACCCTGCTAGAGAAAGAAAAAAAACCAAAGAAAAACCCTTCTCCCTACTTTTCCTGCAGATGAAAAGCACGCACATGATTATAGAAACTGTCCTAACTTCCAAATATGTGATTGTCACAAAAAATATAAGGTAAAGATTGAATAACTTGAAATATTTTCTTTTAACAAATTATAATAAACTACATCCCTTTCAGTTTGTTCTATTCTGTTAGCTCAGAGGCCTTACATGCCACTCAACTTCTGTCTTTCCTACACCCCAAATCAAAAGAGAACATGATGAGATGACAAGAATCCATCTGGATTACATTAATATGATGCTAACAGGGAAAGGGACCTAATGGAGTTATGAAAACATCATATCCATCCACTTATTAGCATACATAAAACTTGTAAATCAGAATTTTTTGTCACAGAGCATCTCCAGCTCAACAGTTAACACGAAGGATCAAATGTGAGAGAAGGTTACTTTCATATTCATCCTGTGATCTTTCATATGCAAAGCAGCATCACCCTGTTCCTTATCTCTCAAAACTGCACCCTTATGTGAACATATTTGAAGATTCCACACTGGTTTTAACCTTAGAATAACAATGACTAAAAGCCATCTGTGACAGCCCAGCACCTTGCTATAGAGGCATTTATTTCCCTGCTTGGTATGTTTGGCATCTTTCTCACTTATATGAGGCCAGATTTTTTAAAGTTACTCTTCTGATGACACTAACCCCACTGACCTCAGGTTTCCCCACGTAGACAAGAGCAACTAGAAATGTTCTTGTCTTTCCAAAATTTCCACCCTGGCCTGGCACGAAAACAAGAGGACACTGGAAGATTAGTGGGTTATCTAGAGCCAGATGAAGCAGATGTTAATGCTTCCCATGAGCCTCAGAAATAAGGAAGCCAGATTTCTGTACTTGCTGATTAGCTTTTCAGGTGAATTATATTAACAACACACTACTGCCTTCTGCAAAATATTTTGGTCTCTGTGCACAGATTACCACACTTCCATGTGTATTTACAAATCCTTGCTCACAGAAACAGCTAGTATTAATCAAGTTTTTCATCTAAAATCAACAGTGATCAACAATGAAAACTGTCCAGTGTTGAGCTCAAAGAGCTGTGGATCAGAAGCACCAAGTCCAGCTGTAGGCCAGTCATCAAAGACACAGCCCAGGTGTCAATTTGAGAGCCAATAATGTTCAATACCTCCGTCAATAACTTGCAAGGTGAGACAGAGTGCACCTTCAGCAAGTTCACAGACAACACAAAACTAGAAGCAGTTGATACATCAGAGGGTTGTGCTGCTATTAAGAGGAACCTTGACAGGCTGAGAAAAGAGCAAAATACATGAAACGCAACAAAGGGGAAGCACAAAGTCCCGTACCTGTGGGGGAACACCACGCATCGGGAAGCAGCTTCTCCAAGCGAGACCTGAGGGTCCTGACAGACAAGCTGACCATGAGCCAGCAGTGTGCCCTCACAGCAAAGAAGGCTCACAGCAACTTGACTTCTCCAGGAAGTCAAAAGCGATGCTCTTTCCTTCTGTTCAGTACTAGTGAGAAACATCTGGAGGGCTGACTCCAGCCCTGAGCTCCCCAATACAAGAGAGCACAGTGAAGGAAGTTCCATGAAGGGTAACAAAGATGATTAAGGGATAAAACCATCTTTTGTATGAGAAGCTGAGAGAGATGGGGGCATTCAGCACGGTGAAGAGAAGCCTCGGGGGGATACTATCCACATTTAGAAATATTTAATAAGAGGCATAACGGGAAGAGAGAGACTGGCATTTGCCAATGGTGTCCAGTCACAGGACAGAAGGAAATGGACACAAACTGAACCATGGGAAATTGCAGTTAAACATCAGGAAAGCCCTTCTTATCATCAGACCAGGAAAACATTGGAAAATGTCACCAAGGTTGATTGCATGTCTTCATGCTTGTACATGCTCAAAAAATGGCTTGATAAAGACCTGTGCAACCTACTAAATGTCACCCTGCTGCAAGCAAAGAGGTTGTGCTGGACAATCTCCAGAGGTCTCTTCCAACCTTAACTACTCTGTGATTCTCTTAAGAATGAACACATCTTATTTTAAAATAGGGAACCCAAGTGAGGCTTCTCACCTACACTGAAGATTAAAGTGTCTACACAGTGTTTTGTTACAGTCCACTGTGTTCTTGCATAGAGTCAACTTCATGAGCAACTGAACCACTACATTCTCATTACATCTGTCTGTTGCTTTGAAAGTAATTATTCTCATATTCATCAGCAACATTAGTGCTCAACTAGTTGTGAAAAAAAAAATCTTAAAATAAACAAACAAACCAGGGAAAAGCATTTATAGGAATAAGTATTCTGTGATTTTTTTTTTCAATTGCCTTGCACTATAATTTTTTCATAAAGTGAACACTTGGATTTCATTGTGTAAATTTTTCAAAGTATCACCTGTTTTCCAAGTCCTCGTAGATTTTGCCGTTAATAAATCTCAAGCCCTGCCATCGTCATTCACTATACAAAACAGGCATTGCATATCATTCAAAATATGAAAAAAATTCTCAGAGTTTGAAATTCTCTATGAAGCGAGCTGTATCCCTCATTTTGCATTTCCTACTTATGAGATAACTGTTTTACAATTTAGATGTTATGTCAACTCATCCATAACCTTCTTTTATGTTCTATTTCAACACTTTGTGAATACAATATTAGCCTATCATTTAAATTAATATTTAATTGAAGAAAACTCATTTCTCTGAGTTCATGTATTTGAGAATTCATAGTACCTAGTTGTCAAGTGATATCCAGCAAGCTGTCGTGAGGAAGAACTACTACACATACCTTCCTGTCCCCAAATGCTGTATCCTACTACAGACCTTCATTCCTAACACAGCAACAGGGAGCCATTCTACCTCCCCCTGAAACAATTTTTCCCCCCTACAAATCCAGCTAGAATTTTTTCTCAATTTAAATCATCACTAGCTTATTATTTTTATGCTGAGTTCATTCAAACCTGGGTGTCTTCCAAGCCGAGTTACCAGGAGGCTGCTCAAATGATCCTTTTTCTAAAACCAAAGAAGGAAGTAAAAGCAGAAGAAAAAAAAAGGGAGGATTTTTGAGGTACTGCTGAGTTAGAACTGGTTATAAATCTACATCTGCAGAAACCAAAAGAAAGTATAACACAGGGTGAAGGATACATAACCAGTGACAGTAAACCAGTAAACTTCACTAGGTCACAGAGAATCTGGTGCTTGTTTCCTTATGACAATAAAATACACTGGGGATGACTTAGAAGTAAGACAGAGAGGTGTCATAACATAGCCTTTCACTTCTGCACTATGATTTCTGCTAAGAGGAACTAAGATTTGCTATCCGTGATGGTGCCACCCAGAAGAAGCACTGTCACATTTAGGTGACTGCCTATCCTAGTGTGCCTCCTTGCTAAACTGACAAAGTCTTACTTCATAAGCTAAGGGAAGTACAGCTGGAGGTCTTGCATATCTAAGATGCAAATATGATGAAAATGTTGTCCTAAAGTTGAAGCAAAACATTTAAGTTCATGCCTCAGGCAATCCAATTTCCAGAACAGAAGAAACATTCAAGGCATGGTCTGACCACTACCAGCCTCTCTCACTTAACGTTTTCAGTCCACAATGCAGTATCCTATATTCACAAAATCTCCACTGAATAACTTCTTTTCTCTGATAGAAAGGGTGCACTATGATGCACCCTTTACATTATACATTACACTATTATACTGCCTTCACATTAATTAATCCAAACCACAACACTATAATTGCTCTAGAAAACATGTCAAGACAATATGAATACCTTGAATTCCTAAAGTGAGTGGCAAGTGTTAAAAAAAAAATCTTAATAAAGAAACTGCCATAGGAACAAAAGCATTTTTAGCTGAAACTTATTTTCACCGTTCTCAGGAAAAGAACAAAAACAAACCAAACAAACAAAACACCAAACCCAGCTCCATTTACTTATGCACAAGCAAGGTGTATCTTCTCAGACCTTTTTCCTAGTAAATACTCAAGGAATACCAGCATTTCAACCACTGCTACATTGAGGTATTCTACACTTCATAAACTCAAGATACTGTTTGGCCACTGAAAACATGAAAATACGATCATCAGTTTGTTTCTAAATTTTTTCCAGTAGCTGACTTTTGAAGACCAAGGGAGCTTGACTAGAACTGAAAAAGGTCTTAAGGAAAAAAAAAAAAACACACGAAAAAAGGGGAAAAAGGTAAGCTGTGTAATTTAAACAATGGCTGGCATTTGCTTCTGCTTCTTCTGTAAGTGTGTTGCTGCACACTACAATGGCCACTCAAATTTGCCAGAATCCAAAATCCATTCAGTGGATTTACCCACACTACTGCTTTAAGCTGAAGTCATCAAGTAAAATAAATTCTTCTAAATTGATCCAGCATTTTTTTCTTGAAAATGAGTTCAAATGAAGAATGAAATCCTGGAATAAGGAATTTGGTTGCAAAGAGTAAGCAGAATGAAACATTTTGCACAGTCATCTTTCTCCATCCCTGCACTGCGAGTTTCTTTGTACTGGTCTCAGACCAAGCCTGAAATTCTGGCAAGCATCTGGTTTGTAAGAAACTCCAGGCAGCTCTTTTTCAGTCTTCCAGAAGACCTTTCTAACTATCTTTAAAATCTGAACCCACAGAAGCCTGCCTGCATCTCAAAAGCCCATCTTACTGCCTGTTTTAAGCCTTTCTAGCAGCTGAGTGAGTGTCTGACTACCTGCTCCACCCGGCCTACCAAAGCCATTCCCTAGGCAAATATGGGGAGCTGCTTGCTTGCAAGGAACAGTCACCCCTTCCTCACCATGATTTCTACCAAAAAACATTTCTTAGCATCTGAAGGAAGGCAGCCCTCTTCTACAATGCTCCAGCTATGTCCCTTTCAGCAGAAGTAGATACAGAGGAGGTAATAAACCGCAAACAAACTGCACAGAGCAAGCATCACATATCTATGCAGATTCTTTAATGATTAGGCAGATAACATCTCTAGAGATATGCAAATTTGAAATTATTTGAGGTAAAGTTCAAATGAGAAACATAAATTTCTGTAGATTCCTTCCCACTATCTAAATAGCATTTGTTCTCTGCTGCTTACGCATGTTTTTCCAATACACTCTGCCTCATTGAAGCACTACATGCTGACTAAAATACACTTAAGGATCCCATTTTTTTGTCATTAATTACTTCAGACATCAAGTTCTGCAACTCAAAGCTCATCATCTCAAAACTCAATCACTGTTCTGCACTTAAGTAAATATCCCCAAGATACACCATCAAGCATATTTTCCACGTCATCTGTAGAGGCTGAAAATTGTCCTTCTATTACAGTTCACTTGAAATGGAACTGAATTGAGAAAGAAAATTATCATCATCTTCCAGGTCCCTGCTGAGATGTAAAACCTCAGAGAAAAAAAAAATTAGATCCTTCAGGAAAGGAAAATAAAACCAACAACCAAACCCAGCAAATGACAAAAAACCCCACCTACTAACGTAGTTAGCACTAAAGCAAAGCCACCCAGAATGCAATCAGAAAGGCCTATGCAGTCTGTGTACAAGAGATCCTACTGCCCTCCAAGACACAGTCCAGTCCATGGGCCAGAGAGCAAGCATGGCAGGGAGTCACGCCCTTATGGACGTAGTTTTCATGATTCTGTGACTGCATCTTGCCTAACATCATATATTGGTAGATCTTGCCAAATTAAGAAAACGCCTCTAATTCTTAGAGCTGCCATCAGGTGTCTTTTCTTTAACCGTAAACACTTTTGCTCACAGTAACCACTTTCCAATACATCTTCTTACATCAGATATCTTGTTTTAAACTCTAAAATTCTCTCTCCAACTGTTAGGAGGAATATCCTTCTTTTTTCCAAATTCTTTTCATGTAGTCAGGAAAAAACTATTAAACTGTTTCAAATACAGCAAAGAGTATAATACACCCACAACTGATGCTCTGGTGGGCCTTTCCCAAAAGACCCAGTAAGCCTGGTGGACACCTGCCCCACTACTGCCAAGAGTCCCTCACAAAAATCACTGCTAAATAAGGAAAGGGAAACCTGAAGATGTAAACCAGTAATACCAGGAAAAAAGTAATAAATACCTTCACCTTTAAAAGTCCCAGGTGGCCTTCTGACATCAGTTCCTACTGTTCAATTCCCTACTGATTCAGTATTTATATATATATGTATTTATATATATTTGAAAATCACTCATAGACAAGATTCATAGGTGGATTATGGCTATTTACGCTAAGGTAAAGCATGTCTGTGAGAATGTAAATTTTGTCTCATCTGCTCTGTACCTGGCACAGCATTGAGTGCCACGTTTCAGTCCACAGCTTTAGGCAACCAGTGAGTGGTCTAGCTTAAACAGAGCTACAAGGCTATAAAAGAGGTCTGGAATAAAAGAACATAACTCCACTCCAAAAGTGAAATAGAATTGCCTGCCCCATGGGACAGATTTATTTGTGCTAAACCAAAGTTTTCTAGTTGTAAAAGCCTCTAGCTCCTGACCTACCTAACTCATCAGAACTCTCTCACATAATGAACTCAACCTTTCCACATAACCATAGTGCAAAACCAAAACCCAAGTCTTGTCTATCAATGACAAGAAAAAAAATCCATGCACAAACCTCTTCCCAAAGGAAAGAAAAGGCGATAATCGAACCACAGACAGATGTCAGTCACCAGGCAGACTGAAAACCACAACAACTACAGCAAGGTGTTCACAGAATACAACACACCATTCAGCTGCCAACACAGTTGGAATAGCAAGCACAGAGCTCGAAAACTTGGGAGTCATAAATGGATGGTGAATGAACAACTACCCTACTGAAAAACTAAATGGAAGAAATAACAGACCTAGGAACTGTTGAATCTAACTACTGTTTCTAGCTATTTTCACTACAAATCACTTCATACACAAAGGACAACTACTGAGAAGTTCGTAACACATGTATGTCAGTAAGAAACAAGACAAATGCAAGGACATGAATTGGTATTAGACAATACTTGTTTTCCTCTTTTAATCTAGACAACAGACTGACTGACTTGCTGTGACAAAACCAAAAACTCTCAAAAATGACTTGTGCCTTGAGAAATTCCCAAAGAAAAAAAATGAAACTGATGCACACTAGTCCCACAGGTATCGTGGATTTTATGGCACAGTCTTGGCACAGTCCAAGAGTTTCTTATGTCCTTGTCTTACTTACATTAGCTGCCAAGGACCTTATTTTGTGGTGTACTGACTTCTTCAAAGCAGTATTTTATTTTATTTATTTTCTTATTTCTATTCATTCAGATCCATGTTTTAATTACCACAGAAGCAAGAGCTCCAGAATTGCAATTCTTGCTCCTTTGTGAGTTAAAAAATAAAGATAGTATCTATAATTGTTTTTTTCACTGCCTGGTTGATTACATTCGTAAACATACTGTATGGGGAGCCAAATTCCCACAGGACTAGTGTAATTAAGAAGTCATCAGCTGTGCTGATTACAGACACTCTTCAAGAACTTTAAAATCAATAGTTCTCGAAGTAATCGCAAATCTGTTTCAGGGAACAGTTATGGTTTTTGGTTTTAATAGAGTATTACAATGTTCACAGCAGAGTAAAAGACTTATACAGAGTTGGGGTTTTTTTTAACTGCTTTCTAAAAGCATGATGGCCTATCACTTTACTCACATATTTGCCATTACTCTTATCAAGTAAACAAAAAAACCCCATTTTATTCTATGAAATATTCTCAGTTTTGTGATGTAGATTTTGACTTTACATTTCAGAATAAAAGAAAGTCAGCCTCTATGGTTATGTGGTTATATGATTTCATAATAATCATGTCAAATTGGTAGGAGAGCAACCTGCTGAGGGAACTTGTTGCTTAGGTTATTAACGTGCTGAGGGCTGTTTAAAGGTTTATGGTAAAGGACTCATTCAGGAAAAAAAATCTGCTTTTTTGCAGTAAATGGATAGTTCATGATCCAAAGTTCCTTTAGTCCTAACATTCAGGCTTCTACAAAGCCCCTAGGCTAGGGGAGACCTCAGCTGTTTTTCAAGTAGTGAAAAAATTTCCCAGAAGAGACTAGCAATTATGAAAAGGTTCAACACCAGTGAAAAATTCTACTCTTCCACAAATGTGCCAGCATCCAAAACCCCTGCGTGTATCCGATTAGCACAACGATTCATGGAAAAATTTTTTACTATTGTCAGTCCACAATTTCCAATTTTTTTTTTTAATAATAGTAGTATATTCACAAAGAAAATCCTCCTCACATAGGATACTGCTTCCAAAAGCTTTCTATTTCACAGCTACAGCTTAAAATGCTAGCAGGGTGAATCCAGCACCAAATAATCTACACATCCAACCTGAGCCCCCAAAGGTCTCTATCAGTAACGATAGTATTTCACTACTGGACAGATATAGCATGTATCTTTCGCTCCTCAGAGTTTCACTAATTAATGAATGAAGCTAAAACTTAGCTCTTTAGTCATCAGAAAAACAGAAAAGTTTTGGGAAGCAGCATAAAGAAGCAACCGTATTTTAGAGAACAAAGAGACATGAGATGATTATAGAAGAAAAGGATTACTCCCGTATGACATATACAAAGAAACATGGTGTGTTATCCAGGAGATAACAATTATTACAAATAATAGTCTGAGGTTAGAACGAAAAATAAATGGGATGCCAAGGAAAACTTTTGTATGTTGATATTTATTAGGCGATAAAAAAACCCGGTAAAATGTAGCTGAAACAGCTACAAATTTACAGTGTAACAAAGCAGATAAATATACAAGATATTTTTATGCCATACTCATGAAAGTGCAAATGACAGCTTAATAAGTTTATTTTCCACCTCTGATATCTATTATTCATTCCATCATTTTTTGCTGAAGTAAATATTTGAAAAGGAAATAACCAAAATACTTCCTTATTCCATAAAACAATAAATCTGTATTTTACTCCTCAGTATTCAAAAAGTTATGACAAACACACATGCTCTGGAAAAATACAGGAACACTTAACATACTCAAATGCATACCACTCAGGCACAATTTTAGCATTCAAAACAGTCCAATAACAGTATGTGTTATCCTTTTGAAAAAAAAAAATTATCTAATTACTATAAAAGTAACTGTAAAGATTTTAAATACAAAAAATAGAAGTTCCAGCTTTATTTCTAGCTCTACAAATTTTTCTTCCAGACTGTACAAGTTTCAGGTGCATCAACCAGATATTCCATAATAGCAGTAGTACTAAAACTAACTATAATAGGAAGAACTAGCTGTTATCATTCTATGACAAGTTCAGCCTGTACAAGTTTCACTATATACTCTTACATTTTTAACAAATTTTCCCACTCCATAGCTATTTGTAAAGCCAAAATTTCACTGTTTCACAACATTTTTGTAAAAATAAGCCAACCTTGTGGACAAAGCAATGTCACTGTTCCACACAGAACTTACTGCTGCTTTGTTGCATTCCTTACACCTAGAACTCTCCTAATCTACTGGGAATAATATACTCTACAGCTATGAAGTCAAAATTCAGCCATGCAATTACACTGAATAAAAATATAAACACAGAAATGTATTTGATATGACACAGACTGCTGACAAAATTCTGAGAGTGGAAGCCTGAACGGCAGGCATCTCAAACAAGAAAGAGTCACTAAATTTGGGAACCCCTCCACACCTGTACGTTTGGGGGAGCTGGAGCACCACAGTTTGGAGACAAAGTCTAAAATGCACACAGGTGAACACACCCCACAAATTTAGCCTTCTCACCATTTTAGATGCCAGGGAATTGAAGTAGAATAAATGCACTGATCATACAGTTTTACAGAACACAGTTTCAAGGCACTAAGATTAACGCTGATGTGGTGTTTAGAGTCTTGCAGCAGTGTAAGCATGAGAACAGTTAAGACTCACCTCCCTCCCTCTGTCCCACCCAGTTCTTTTGACTCCAACTAGGGTATTTACATCTGTGGTTAGGCCTACACTTGGATTATGTTACTAAAACCACTTAATAGATAAACCTCATTGTTACCAAAACCACTGATAAAGTTAAGGACCACAGAAAAGCCAAGTATTACTGTTTTCATTTATCATATTACAAAGACTCATAGATCTTATACATAAAATCAGTGTTTCCCTGTCTTATTTTAAGGTTATTTTTCCCTCATGGAAGAAAGTAAAACAATTCTACATTCAGTGCAACAACTTATCAGTGCAGTAAGTAGAATTAGCTGTCTAATTCCAAGTAAAATTAATTCAACAAACTTCTTTCTGAATTATTTATTTACTAAGTGGTACTTCATAAAGCTCACCTACAAATCTAGATGGGAAAAACATTTTTATGACTAAACCCTATGAATTTCACCAGGGAAAAAAAATTCTGCCAAAGAGCTGGTTTTGGTTATAGTAAAGTTCTACCTACATAGGAAAGATGGAAGTTTCTTAGCAAAATATATTATTTGAATGTTTTTGCTGTTACTACAAATACTATCACTTTAAACTGAGGCTAAACAACAAAACCTATGAAAAGTACCACGCTTCATAAAAATGCGTTCTATTCCATCACAAAAACTCTATATTGAGAGTCAGTAGCCAAGAGCACAATAATAGCATCATATTTTTGGAACAGTGCAATATTTTTAAAACTTAAATAGCTACAATGTAGTACATATAATCCAGGGGAGAGGTGGAGAAAAATCACCATTGATTCTCTATCCGCTCAACAATAAGCAATTGGACCCAGGAGCTGAATAGTGCAGATTAGCATTAAAATACCAGTCAATTATTACTAGCTGTACTACAGCAATCTGAATGGACACTATTCTGAACAAATACATGCAGAGTTAACTAGAGCATGGAGGCCAACAGATGGCTGAATAAAAAGAGCCAGGGATTCCTGTTAATTTCAATTAGTGATGCAATTCACTCTTACCTCGTACACCCTTCGGATATCTGTACTATTCCATCATGACAACAAAAACCAACAAACACATGATTACAGTAGAGAAGAGCTCTGGAGATGTCCACAGTGTGTACATTTTTTCCCCACCAAAGCAGGAGTTCGTGTTCAGAAAAAGGGATAATCAGTTGTGATGGAATAGGGACACACTTGAAGTATTCTGTAATTATGTCCTGTTCCTGTGAAATGCCAGATCTTGTGGACCAGTAATAAAGGGCTTGGAACTTGATACATTGCTCTCTCAATGGAATGACAACAGGGTATTAGCCAGAATGAACTTTTCTAAGCAGAAAGTCTCAACTCTCAGGTGTCTGCAGCTAGAGTCCAGGGCAGTACTCAGCCTTTGATCAAGTTTCTGTAAGAAAGAAAATTTTAGTGCTCCTGGATCCAAATGTAAGAGCTCAAGGCAGCTTTGTATCAGCAGATGCCTTCATGGACTGGTACCACTGACCACCGATGATCCGCTAAGAGAAATCAGAGAGGCAATGAGGGAAAGAAATACAATTGTAACGGCAGATACCCTTGAATATCAGGAAGCATCACACTGGGGCACAAACCCCAGTGTGATGCTAAAAGAAGAAACTTTTAGCACTACAATAATCATTTCATGAAGAGCTGGTTGGGGAAACCATTAGAGACGCAGTCCCAGAGTGTGTGCAGGATCTTGTTCAATTTCTCTTCTATTGAAAGGCACACTAATAATGCATTCAGACTCAATATCCCGACAGGAGTTACAAAAGCCAAAAAATCCACCACAGCTGTATGTGACTTCCAAAAGGAAAACGACACAGAAATGAGATAGGCTATTAAAAAGGAGATAAAATAGAACTGCTAAAGGAATTAAATCCCAGAGACATCATGTCCCCCACTGAAAGAGACCACACTGAAAACAGTGCCAGCAGACATCACTTCTTAAGAAAGGCTTGATTAAAAGTTAAAAGGAAACTGAAGTGGAGAAACAGGCTAACAGCAGCATTCAGAAACAACAAAACACCACCAAAAACTTCACTCATTGAAAAACTAAGGTTAATCCCAGATTAAGATAAAAAGAATGATACACCTTGGTGAATTAAATAAATAAAAACAGGTAAAGAAAAAATTCTGAGTTAGGAACTCAGAAATCAAAGGTACATACTAAATGCAACTCCAGCCAGAGCTAGGCATCTGTTAGAAACATATTGCTTGCTATTTTATCACATTCCTAAATGTTACCTATCAAGACATACAGCAGCTTCTGGTGGTTTTACTGTCAAAAACATTTGTCAGCTAAAATTCAGACAGTACCTTGCTTTGCTGAAACACAGACTTGTGAAAACAAAGAATGGCTGGCAAAGATCTAAGTTCTAAAATCTAATGAAGAAATATGGCTGTAAAACTGCATTTAGGCAGAGGGTAAAAATACTGACAAACTGCCTCAGTGCTAGGGGTAGGAATTTTTGTTTATTGAAGGAAAAGCAAATGCAAAATTGATTACATTGGTGTATTCCTTCAAAGACTATTCTGCTTGACAAATGAACATTCATGTCAGCCTCGTGTGGTTGCCAGCTTTCTAGTAATTTTGTCATGTCTTTCCATTCCTGTTGCAACAAAAACTGGTAAAATCTGACATCTAAGGGCATAACTTAAATCACACACCTATCTTACCCTTACAGTCATGTGGATATTTACTGTCAGATAGCAATGTCTCCTGTAGTCAGCTATGGTTTTATTATTTTTATAGTTACACTTTTCTTGTCTGCATTTTTAAATAAAAACAGTGTTGACCTATACAAACTGAGGGTTTACTGAATAAATGCTCTAAATGCATATTGGTTATGACAACAATACTTAGATGTCATCAACTGTGTTCTTTTTTTAATGGCTACATCTGAATTCCCTCTCTCCTATGAGAACTAAGATATGCCAGCAAGGACAGTATCTCACAAAACTCTGAGGTAGATGCAGTCCTGGTGTTCATAACATGTCTGTTACAAACAAGGTGCTGATTTCTAAGTATGTAATCAAGTATGTTTTCTGTACACTTCCCTTACTTGGTTCAGGTTTCCCCCTACAAGTGAGTGACAGAGTCAAGAACGGTGAGAAATAATGAAGAAACAAAAGTAAGGCTATTACCACATGCACACATAGGAGTATCTCTCATTGCTACACTGGTTTCGTGTCTGGATATGAGTAACAAAAAGAAGTAACTGTCAGAGAAAAAAAAACCCAACAAGAGAAACACGGAAACGACCAACTAAAACTCCCAAAACGAGCTCTTCATATAAACAAACAAATTACTCGGGATTCCAGAAGAAAGCAAAAATAAAACAAAGCAAACCAACCAATAAACAAAAAACACTCCCCCAAAAAACAAACAAACAAACAAACAAAAAACCCAACAGTGACACAAAAAACCCCCACCTCCCCAACATCAAGAGCAGTATTAACACTCTCATCTGTGTATTGGGATATTTTAAAAATGTCACAGATATAATTCAGTTTTTTCCCTCCATGCAGGCATTATGGCCCAGACAACATCTTCTATGTTCACCCTTCCCTAGAAGAAGAAACATGGTGATGATTCTTCCAGCTCCATTGATTCAGCTTGTTCGGGAAAAGCTCACTACAAAAATCTCAGGACAGATTTTCAGATAGGGTTTTTTAAGCAAAGCCTAGCATTATTTTCACTCCCAGAAAAGCTGTTTCTCTGCCAGCACTGTTCTTTACCAGTCCTTGCACTCAGCTCCCGCAGTAACTCAAAAGAGATACTGTGCATTTACAGGCACATTTGTTTTGTTTTGCTCTAAGAACTGCTAGAGTTGAAAGATTTTGCAATATCTCAAACCTTAAATTCATTATATCCTCTAACTACCACAATTTCTGATCAACAAATTAAAAAAAAAATATAAGTACACATGAAAGAGATGATAAAAGGATTTGGATCACAGCAACAAAGCCAGCTGATCCAATGCAAGAGCCTGAGGCATGAGAGACAGGTCTCATGAGCACTGTTCCTTCACTGCTCCAAAGGGAAGGAGAGACAGAATGGGCAGGGGGCTGGTTACAGTGAAGAGGCAGTTTAGCATGTAGCTCTTTATCTATCCTTTAATCCATTCATCATCAAATTTTCATCCATGTTTAGTGCTCACAAAAGCATAAAGCCAGGCATAACCATACAGGTGAGCTTAATAATGCCAACAGAGTAAGTGTGCAAGAAAACTTGGTATTTCAGGGAATGAGTTCAAGGTGAAGAGCTTCGCTACATACCCCGTATTTTGTCTCTCTCATTTATCCATCAATATAGTAAAATATTACACAGTGTGTACTCACAGAAGAAAAATCACATTCCCAAAAGCTATGCTACAGCCTGAGAGAGGATGTTAAGATGAACACCTCAAAACACTCTCTGGGGAACTGCATAGGAAGATACATGTTGTGTGAGAACAGAGTAAAAATAATCTTCACACAGGTAATTTTCATGTCGGCACTTAAAGGGAAAGCAGGTAAGAAGAACAAGTCCACCATGCAGCGGGGTTTTCAGTTTTAAATAAAGTGCATTAAATAGGAAGAATTATGCCATTGGTGTAACTGAACAGCTTCAGTAGCAATTTCACAAAACAAGTATTGGGGAAGGAAAAGGAACAGCAACAATAGAAGATTATTGATCTCCTCTATGAAAAAACTCTGTCAAACTCAGGAAATACATTAAAGTATATACTTTAGTGGAAGGGTTTACTATAACTTAATGTAAATGTATGTAGTAAAACACTGTATTTCTTTGTTTATTTCAACACAAGTCATGTGCCAAGTAGCACTGGCAGCATAAATCATAGTAGAGCAGCATGGTTAGCTACACGTGCAATCCGAGCTTACTCCCTGTGCTTAAACTGTCTCTTAAAACCAGTCACTCCATAAACATGTAGCATCCTAAGCTTGGATATAATTTCAGAAAAGCACACTGACAGCTCTGCACATATAAGCTCATAATGCCTTGACTTACATCTCTTCATGAAATTCAGTGAAATTCAGTAACACAAACTCCTAACAGCTAATGAAAAGCTTCTCAGCCAAGAGCTGAAATAAAACATAATTAAATGCAAAAAGAAAATCAGTTTTAAAGTCTAATTACTTGGTGTCTGTCAAAATACATTTCATCTAATTAACCGCACACATTCAAAACTTGCATCTTCTCACTGTCTGCTGTGGCACTACAACAAATTATACTATAATGCCACTGAATCACCACCCTAGAAAACCAAGTTATATGTTTTATAAAGAGGAAAAGTTTGAAGAGTACATTTTTGTTAAACCTGCTGATGGCAAGTGAGCCTGCAGAGAAACTTCTGGTACATATGCCCTGCATCAGAAAGAGAGAACAAATGACAGTATCTCATTAGAAGAGAAGTGTAAATGGTTAATTTACAAACATTTAAGGCTACACAGGAACAGAAAATAATAATTAAAGTTTCTGAGGAAGGTAATCACCTGGATAGTTTACACTAGAATTTCAATCTTTTATAACAAATGTACTGCAATCGGCATCTACTCTGAAGGCATTTTCTTTGTCCAGAAGAGCTGTCAAACACAGGCTTGTTCCACAAGTGCTCTGGCAATCAAAGTTGTACTTCTGGTACACAGCTACTAAATGTCTTTTTGGTTTCTCTCCTCCACTGAGAGGAGAATGCTTCAACAATACACAACAGAAAAAGTTCTTTCATTTCAACCATTACCGCGCAAATATATACTGGTTACTTAATTATCTTATTCTGACAATCGTAGAATAGCCCCCCTCAGAAACAGGGCTGAAATGCTGAAAAGTCATATAGATGACTACTTTTTCCCTTGAGTTTTCACAGGTTTAAAATTTAAGCTTGAAGACAAGATTCTTACCTATATGATAACTGCTAAATTTCAGGTCAGCTGTGAGTTTTAACACTTTTTAATGGAAGAGCACAAGAGAACATAATGCTAACTCAAGGACTCCTGACCAAGCCTGGAAAGATTTAAGAGACTTCCTATTTCTGAAATAATAAAAGTATTTCAACATAATTATTAATACACTTATCTCACTGTATTTACAAGGTCAAGAGGGGAAGGAGTGCAGTTTTAAATCTTATCTTCAAATTTTAGACACTTGCGCCAGGAGTGCAGTGAGTTGCTTTACGTGCCCAGGAATCCTTACTGTTGAATAAGGGTAACCACTCCCATATTTAAAACTACTAGAACACTGAAGACAGAAGATACTACCCTCACTTCATACAACTTGGCAGGACAACTTGTCTAGCTTGCAAGAGAATGTTTAACTGCCTCCTGAACTTGAGGATACTAAGTCCATGTTAATCACATCCTCTACATCTTAACGCACTGTGTTACTCATTGGGCTTGTGGAAATGTGGTGGTAAGAGATAAAAAAGGGGGAAAAAAAAGGGAAACTGAGGCAGAATAGCAAGAACATGGCTAGCTAGACTGGGTAGAGCATAAATCAGAGAAAACAGGAGTTACGCGTTGCTCTGAAGATTAGTGAGCTCTTTGGGACAGAGATCACTAAGGAATACTTGCCCAAGACTGAGTTTGGTTTTCTCTGAACACAGTAAACCATATCGGAAGCTATGGATAGAGATCAGGATCTTCAGCTTCTTCCCTACAAAAAGCAGACCCAAACTAGTTTTTCCAAGTTCAGTGCCTGGAAAAAAGTAGCAGCAACTCTTCTCCTATATGACCTCAACAGGTCTCATCAGGGTCATATTCATGTTATTAATGCAAAAATTATCATCCTTTTGCTCTTGCTGGTCTCTTACATGCTTTCCAATCACTGTATAACACTTTACGGATCTAACTGGACCGTATCCTTAGCAAACCTGTAGATGACGCTGAAGCAGAAGAAATGGCTGACATAAACAGCAGAACTTCAACTGAGAGAAACCTCAGCAAACTTGAGGACGGAGCAACATGAACCTCATGAAGTTCAACACAGACCAAGACAAAGTTTTACACTTTCAGCAATGTACCTGGAGTGTGGACCAGCAGTCAGCAACAGGTCTCAGCACTAACAGGGGACACCAAGTTAAACAGCAGCCAGCAGTGCCCTCTTGTCATGAATGAGACAAACTGCACCCTGAGCATCAGTTACAAAGAGGGCCCAAAGAACAGGTTATTCCCACCTTATACTCAGCAGTGATGAGTTGTTGTTTGAACCTGGTGTACTACAGAGCCAGTTTGTGCAGCCTCACAAGAGCAGTGTGGACAGGTCCAGCAAAGGACTGTCTCAGCGGTCAGGGGATCAGATCCCACGACATGTGAGGAGAGGCTAAGGATGACGGCCTTGTTGAGTCTGGTGAATGGCAGGCTAGAGGGGCAAGCTGATATGAAGGGGAATCACAAAGACAAGGAAGCCAAATTCTCAGTAGTGGCAGACAGCTAAGCAAGGGGAAACAGCCACAAAGTGACATTTGAGAGCTTCAGGCTGAACATTAGCAAGTCAGCATTTCCCTAGAAAAGTAATGCAGCTCTTCATTTGTTGTCCATGGAGGCTATGGAATCTCCACATCCTTAAGAGTGTCCAAGACCAGAGTCCTGAGAGACCTGACCTAGGGATGGCCACAGCCCAGCCCTGCCCAAAGGTTAGGCTGGATAACCCCTGAAGTCCTTTCCACCAGAGTTTGATTTCCTATGATTCAATACATGCTTAGCTGAGAACCACTCCCACAGATGCCTCATTCTCAGTTCAGGTTTCCTCCTCCTCATTATCACATTCTGTATGATCGCACTGATGTCTTTTTACCTTAATCCATATTCTCCCAAGAACAAGAGAAACTGAGAAGAAGGTGGCATTAGAATGATTTGGGTACAAGCTATCATGAATTATATGATCTTAGGAGGAAAACCAAAAGGTTTGAAGACACAGTCCTTCCCTTGGGAGGTATTTTTTCCTGTAAACACCAGATCTCTCTGGTGTAAATGCAAAACAGATTTCATTTAATGCCACATGTTTTACTGAGTAAATGAAACAGCACTAAGAATATGAGAATGGAAGAGGTTGCAACAAATAACCGAATCAATTTTTGACCCCTTCTTTTTTATATATCAATATTGTCATCTTGTCTTTGTTCACTCTTACCTGTCTGTATTTATCAATTTGTCTCTCATTTAGTTTGCAAAGTTTCCAGGCAGAAGAACTTTCTTTGTTCCTGTTTTATTTTTGTTGCTGCTACTGCTGCTGTGGATTTGTTTTCTATACCTCTCTTTTTTTTAAAGTCTTGGCATCACAGAAGCTGATAAGCCTCAGAAGAAACTAAATTCAAAACCCCAAAATGAAATGCCTATGACAAAAAAAAAATGCACATTTGGGTTAAAAAGGCAGGATGTAGACAAAGAAAAAGCCTCCATAAATTGGCTTGCCATTTATGCAGTCTTTAGCCCTTTATTCTAGACCAAAGGCTGTTTCCTAATATTGAGAATTTATCTAGAAATATGCTCATAGTAAGGCAGTCACATGATAAAGCTGTAGAGAGACATAAAAGCTTGTCTATTCTGCAGAAAGAGCTGTCATAAGATAAGCAAAGAAAAATAGCACAAAGAATTATAACTTTGCTTGTACCAATTTCTTCAGAATCTTTTATAATCCATTACACTGAAAGACATTATTAAAGCCGCAGTTACATCTCCTGGTTTGAGAAAAATGCTTACAGCAGGAAAAAACTTGCAAAGCAATGAAGCGATAAATAATTGGACTTATAAAAAAGGCAGAGGATCTGAATAAAACAACCTGTATAAATTTAATTAATCGCAAGCTAATACAAAAAAAGATTGGCAGAGAAAATCTGAGTTTCCTCTTGTTAAAAAAGGAGAGACTTCGTAATTAGGTAAATTACTGAGCAAGAAAATGGCTTAAACATCATATTGTCCAAACGCTTCACTACAGTACAAAAGGCACGCATTGCACCCAATTTCGTGGCTCACCTCTGTTACTCTAAAATTAATTTTAGCTATCTCAGTAAAGATCTCACTCCTTGTGTCCATTTACTTCGCTATCTGGTAGAAACAAGTTTTATTATAGCAAAGAACAGAATGAAACACTTTTCAGAGAACAAACATTCTATAAGCAGAAAAAGACCAGTAATGTTAATCGTGAGGTAAGCTGAAAAATGCAGACATACTTGTGGATTGTAAAGGGAAGGAGAACAACAATACTGAATCTCTACCAAAAGTATTCTCTGGGACTGTATTCTGAAAAGTATGTATTAAGAAGAAAGATTTTAAAACCATCAGGAAAGTGATTAAACCTGAATTGAAAGTTTAGTGTTCAAAACAAAGAAAACAAAAACTTTGCTGAGAAACAGTTTAGCAGTAGCTTACTTTTTGTCTGTCAAAAAATTCATAAAATGCTAACATAAAAAAAAAAAGCTTGGCAACTGTTCTCCCCTACTGATGATGCCCTCATCTACAATGCTACCAGCAAAATGTACATTTCTCAGGTGTCCTATCTGATCTCCCACCTTCACAAGGTAACGACAAAGCAGGGTGACAACGCAATGTTGCCCTTCAGGACGAGCAGAGCTCATCTGCAAACCTGTTGCTCGAACCATTCCACATAATGAAAAAAACTCCTCCAAATAAATTAACAGCTTTATCACCAACATCACAGATTTTGCTCCATGAGGATTAAAGAACACAACATTTCACACAATTTATTCATTCACCCACCAACTTTAGGACAATGCACAGAACTGTATGACTATCAGCAACAACTCTGAGGGTGTCAGAGGACCAACAAGGGAAAATAATTAACATATCATTTTAAGAATCAATTAGCATACATCAGATTTTAAGTTTTGTCCATACATAACTCCTGAAGTTCCCCCTGCTCCTCATATACAGAAGAAAAAGTAAATTTGTCAGTGGCTCGAATAAACAGTTTCAACCTCACTTAAACACTTACTAGGGTTTTTTTTAATAATTTGGAATTCCCTGATTACCTTCTAGTAACAATATTTAGAATAAATCACTTACAAACCACACTGAAAATTAAGTTACCTAGTCTGGACTGTATCCCATTGTAATAAAAACAAACGAAAACATGAAGTGACCCTGAATGCATGTGCTTGACCAACACACACGCAGTTCTTCATAGATGTCAACTGGATAATTGTATTCAGGACACAGCGATGCCAAGTAAGAAGCGTTGGCAAAAACACAATATTCTTTTTCTTCTGTCAGGAAAGTAATGCATGCTGTTCCTATCCTGCTAAAAAAAAAAAAAAAAAACCCTAAGCTACATGCAATTTTGAGTATGTGAATATCTCCCATATTCTAATCATAGAATAGATTGGGCATATAAATTAAAATTGGTAATTATACACAGCAGAGAGGTCTCACAGGATTGCCATCCCTTACCAAGCACATTTCTGGACGGAAGGAAGCTGCCCGTTTTGCAAGGAAGCTGTCAGTCAACCAATAGCCACAAGAGATTCAGACCTTACACTTCTGGAATAGAAGAACTTGCTGACCAGCACGAGTTCTCGTGTTTCAAGAGAGAAGAGTAAATCCAAAATGACAGAATGCAGCCTCCCAGGGATTACATGAACTTGGCCAGTAGGTTCAATTAGAAGTTTTTATGAAACTGGAATAGATCAGTATTTGCAAAAGTGTTACGAAGTTCCTCCCAGGAAAGGAAGGTTGTTTGACTTAAGAACTGTGTATTCACAACTTTAGCACTTAATCTGCTCAGAGACAAGATATCACCCAAGCGCATTAGGCAAAATACAAGATTATGGTAAATAAAACCAGTTGGAACTCCATAACTTAATTAGAAGAACTTCATTTCACTCTTGAATAAACACCTTCACCATCTTTTCTTCAAATATTGTACAGGCTAATGTAAGTCTCCTTAAAGTTTTTTTTTTAAAAAAAAAGAAAATAATTCACATAAGAGTAATGTTAAAATGTTCATGTTCCAAAGCATTTTTAAAGGAGTAAGTCAAAACATTACTCTACAATCTGTTGCATGATAATAAGAGCAATAAATTACGTGTATTACCATAAAAACATAATCCTATCACAATTGTGTTTTATAATGGAGTCCAATTTTCTCCAAATTGAGATGCTCTGCTGACTAAATTGAAGTTTAAATCAGATGACAGATGATTTCTGATACACATGCACAGTAAGAGAGAGTATGCCACCCACAAACAATTTTCATGTTTGAAACATAACAAACAGCTTGGTGAATATGAATCAAGAAACATTATTCACCAAAAAAAATTGAAAATGTGATTAGAGAGATAATAATGTGCTATTTCTGCCAGCCATGGATTGCCACCTTCTCAAAACTGAGGGCTGAGATAATTATATTATGCAGAACTTATTAGAAACACTAGTAGCAGCAAGACTTCTCAACATTTTAGAAACTGAAGTACAAGATGAACAATCTACTGATCTTTCAGCACACATTTTTACGGGGAAAGATGACACTCTATGTTTTCCTCGTCTTTCCAAAATACATTATTCTGTCAGAAAACTGCAAGTCACAGAATCACAGAATGGGTAATGCTGGAAGCAAGTACAGTGGGTCACCTGGTCCAACCTCCTTGCTCAAGCAGGGTCATCCCAGAGCACACAGCACAGGACTGGGTCCAGACAGTTCTTCAGTATCTCCAGTGAGGGAGACTCCACAACCTCTCCAGGCAACCTGTTCCAGTGCTCAGAAACCCACACAATAAAGAAGTTCTTCCTCATATTCAGGTGGAACTTCCTGGGCATCAGTTTTTGCCCATGGCCTCTTGTCCTATTGCTCAGCACCACCGAGCAGAGCCTGGCTCCATCCTCTGACACCCTCCCTTCAGATACTGACAGACATTGATGAGGTCCCCTCTCAGTTGTCTCTTCTTGAGGCTGAACAGGCCCAGCTTCCTCAGCCTTTTCTCATACGAGAGATGCTCCAGGCCCTTCATCATTTTTGTTCCACTCTGCTGGAGCTGCTCCAGGAGCTCCATGTGTCTTTTTTACTGAGGAGCTCAGAACTGGACACAGCACTTCAGATGTGGCCTCACCAGAGCTGAGTAGAGTAAGTCACCAACTAAGTAAACTTTTAGTCGTTTGAAAGTAGAGCTATTTTACTTAACAACAACTCACAGGATGTCGTAGTGACTACAAAAGCTGATTTCCTTACATTTACAACTATCTTTCAGGTGTGACATACTTTATGACTGTCTTCCTTTGCTGATTACAGAACTGCAGCTCACTCCTCTCTGCAGAGGTGATGCCAGAGGAGGAGACCATAACTTACCAACAGCAACAGCAGAACCTGCCCCCTGTTTATCCTGCCCTGGCAATCAAACCAGAGATCTTTATCCAGAGGGAGCAAAATGCTGCCTCAGATCACCCCTCTTTAGCTTGTGGATGGCATTCTATGTCTCAAATTTTGAGGAACGATTGTAAGAAGCCTTTAACCAGCAAAATTTTCATACCCAAAACATAATTTTTTGACAAAACCACCATTTGCCATGCTAGGCAAAATTCTACAGATGAGGTATTCGTATGAGCTACAAAGAACGAGGGAAAAAATCTATTGTGATTTCTAAATGAAACTGAAACAGCTTTCAGCACCCAACGTGAATGACCTCATTTTATAAATACTACCTACCATAAAACAGCTTTAGCTTCACACACATACGTTTTCACAGGCAAGCTACCCAACCCCTGTTAAAACAGAATAAATACATTTATAAAATACTGAAAAACCTTTGAAGGATAGGAATATTGTTGTATATACTCTAAGTAGTAACATCAACCAAAAAGCATAACACAAAAATCCTGACATTTAACTTTAGGTCACCTTTAATAATACAAAATATTAGAAAAATGTTTTGAGTCAGATTTGCCAAGAAACTAGTTTAAATAAACTCAAGTTATCTTTTTAAAATGTCAGTTTCATATGGAAAGGAAATTTACCATTTTAACAAGGTTTCATATGTAGGTTATTCGTGGCAGAATGGGACTTTTCATCTCCATTGTTTTCAAAAATATTTCTTGTTGGATACCAGATGTCATATTTACATGTAAATCAAATTGGAATGCTTGAGTAATGGTCAATAATTAAATATTTTTTCAGCTTTCTAGCTTTTAAAGCATTCCATAAGCTGGTACAACTATGACAGTCTTCAGCAAAGTCTCCTCTTACATTAAAACTGCATGGCCTAAAAATCTGCTTTTGTTCTTCAAGTCCTGTTTTTTTATCCTGCACACAGTCTGCAAACCACACAGAGAAAAAAATTACGGAGAGCGGGTGGTCAGAAACTTTAATTCACAGCCCTGCTGCGAATGCTATAGATGTCAGTCCTCCTGGGACCAAATGACAAATGGAGTATCACTAAGGCACATCCTCCAGCAACAGGGTAGTATGGAGGTTTCCTCTGTCTTTGTACTCATTGGAGACAGCTGCTCTAAACCTACGCAATGGAAGAGCAGAAATTTCTGTTTCGTGGGTTGGAATATTAATTACAGTAAAAAAGTTTAACTCTTATTATGTGATTGTACTCAACACTTTCATCTCCAGCCATCTTAAATCAAAGTACCTCACTAATCCTTACAGAAACTCTACAAAGTAACTGCTCGTTACTGCAAGAAGCTAAACCATACATCTTTGTGAAGTCAAATGAACTGAATAAAGGTAGTATGGCAGATGTAATTCAATTCCAGATGTGTTAACCCACCTAACATCTAATCTTTTGGGAAGACATATTTCACAAGCTGGAAGGTACTTCTATAACCAAGAACTTTTATACCATTATACAAATGAAGCCAATACACAGGCTTTATATACAATGTACTTCAATCCAAAATTCAGAACTGCTATAAAGGATGATGAAAACATGATTTTGTAAGAAAATAATAAAACCAGAGGCCCTAAATCAGTAACATATTCAAAATGTCTCCTTCATATCTTTGGTAAGAATTTAAAATCTGTCCACTCTTTCTGGTTGAGCAACACAAGCTATGCATGTGTGGAGAATATGCCTACAATGCTACCATGAAAACCAGCTGCTTTGACAAAGTACCCAAATAAACCATGAACGGAGACTCACTTATTTCACATGCACATTGCGATTCAGGGGAATGAAGTCAAGCAATACCTTAAGTAGAGTACTGTTGATGTTAAAATAGATAATTTCTTGAGCAGAGTAAGCTTTTGATTCATCGTTTTTGTTTCCAATTTCCTATCTAACAACTTGACAAAACTTAATATTAATTCTACACTGATTAAAATCTTTGACAGCTAGATAAAATACTTGACATTTAAAGTTACCATGCAAAAACTAGCCTTTTGCTACCTACTTTATCCCATCTTCTTCCTCCAAGTCATCCTTTTCTTCAAATATCAGGTCACAGATTTTTACATATTTTAACTGCACTTAAAGCAATTAATTAGCTATATGATACCATGACTCTTGAAACAGAGTTTGCCGTAGCATTACGTGTATTCCATTTAAAATATACATACTTGCCCACGTGTTTGAAAGAGCCACTATATCCCAGTTTGCCATGGCTTTTTTCATCAGATGCCAGATACAGAAACCCCTTTGCTGGTAGTATTCCTGCACACCTCTCAGCCATACCTAAAATACTCTTCAGTGCAGCCATCCTACTTTAAAGGTATATCATCAATTCCCCAGAAGAAATCAGCACGAGGAATAAACGGTCAAATATTCTGAAGGCCTTCACAATTCATTCACAGCATCCTAACCATCCTGAAACCCCATCACAGATGTTCTAGGTCCTGATTTTTTAAAATCATTTTTCTTCAAAACTTTCCTTTTACAAGAACACAGATCAGAAGGCAGTAGTAATTCCTACCCTAAGCCCAGATCAGAAGTTCACTCAACCAACAACCTTTGGCAAACTTTACTGAGGTTTGAATTGTGCCAGCAACATTGCCAGCACACCCAGTACTACTGTGGTATGTTCCATTGTGCTATGCCCTCATTTCTTAACAGCAAAGATTTGTACAGCGTCCTTTGAGTTTAAAAAACAAGCGAACACGTGTACTCCACTTCTGTACTGGGGGAGGAAGGGGTGCGAATGTGCGTAACACACAGTGTGTAGAAAAGTTGCTGGGTTTAGAGGCATGACAGCAACAGTAAACTCAAAATTTTCTCTCATAAATTTTCATTAGTGACCAAGCTGTTTCTTAATATTTGAGAAACATGTAACATTTATCAGACACGTTTTGTTTAAGCTCTTAAGCAACCCATTATTTTCACTGGCTGGTGTACCACCTTGGAAAAAGAACACCAAACAGCCTTTTAAAACTTAGGTTATCTCGAAGATGTTTATCCTGGCAATACACACACAAGCAGGTTTTAAGTTACTCTGAAATGTATGACTATAAAAAGTAAAAATTCTCTCATAAAAACATTGTTCAGTGACTGAAGTATTTATTTTCATATAAATGTTTTTCCCTCCAGAGGCTAAAAAATTGTTTTATTAGTCAGTGAAATCAAAATACAGTCCTGTACGCTAAGATAATTTCTTGTCTTCTCAACACCTTACCTGCAAATGAAATAGAACTGCTATAGATTGGCAATATAATTCATTTCCTTCAGTGAAAAAACCAAAAAATTCGAGCTAGAGAATCAAAATTGAAAGTGATAGCATTGCTGTGAACATTTATACTGTTGTTATTTTCCTTCTGTGATTGTATATAGGTTCTCTTTATAATACTAGTATGAATGAGACCATACACTAACTTCATTATCTTCAAAACACCTGGATAATTTAGCTCTAGTTTTCAGTGTAAATTTAGGAGATTGCATATATCAAGGCTTACTGTGATTTGTTTCCATTATTGTAATCTTACATGAGTTGAATGGCCCTCCAAATAAAACACAACCAAGCTCAATACTGAAAAAGCAGCCAAACATATGTTTTCATTAATTTACAAGGATTCAGTCTCCCATCAATTTTAGAAACATTGTGATTTATTCCTGAAGAAGTCATAAATAGTATCCTTATCAGAATGGCCATTTATAATACTCAGAAGGCTTTAATGTTTTATGGACACAGACAAACATAAAAGGAAGATGGAACAGGAATTTACTCCCATACACTACTAACAATATTAAATTTCCAGTGTTCCTAGGAAGCCAAGTGATTAGGAGAGCATGCTTTGGAAATTGAACTGAGGTGGAAAATTTTACTTGAAAATTGAAGAGTTCTGAATATACTTCTCCAAATTCATTTATGTGCTTCATAGTAACCAATATTTAACTTACATAGGAATGTCTTTGTTTTTTGAAATAAGCATCTCAGTATTAGATCTGTTGCAGCAACTCTGCCAAGTGAAATTTTCCATTTAAGTAATGGCTTGATACATAGAGGAAAACAAAATCCAAACTGTAACTATCTTGAAAAAGTCATCTGTTTGAACCTTATCTCAAAGGCCATCTAGATTTGCATATGCAAGTATCATCATTTTAGAATGGCAATCTTGGTAATCATAGTTTATGCAGAAGAATTCATAGGTATTTAATATTCTCACAGGGAAAACTCATTTCTTTTTTAAATATAATGGCTCTCTGGATGCAATTTAGAAAAATCAAACATTCTTCAAATATACCACTTTCTACAGTATACAAATTCATCACTTTCACTACTAAAAAAATTACATGATGTAACATTCTTCCAGCTTATTTTGCTTGTTTTGCCCCTGAAACAGATCTTTAGATATGCTTCCTGAAATAGACTTCAGCCTTCTGTTTGTATCAATATCTTCTTTTATCATCATTCCTGTTATCAAAAAGTCACTGTCACTTGAATATTTTACATAAAAAAGGCATGTAAATATCCAGGTTTTTTCCTTACAGAATAGAATCACAGAATACGCTCAGTTGGAAGAGACCTATCAGGATCAGGATCATCAAGTCCAACTCCCAGCCCTGCACAGGACACTCCAAGAATCACACCACGTGCCTGAGGGTGTTATCAAGATTAAGTAGTGAGAACAAAAGCAAAATTTTGAATCCTGTCTGTAAGAAGCATTCATAAATACTTCCCAAAGTAGAAAATTTAAGGATGTAAGTTGCCTAATTTGAAAAAACAGCCCCAATTTCGAGTGGTTTTTGCTCTTTGGATAGACTTACAAATATGTTTTTTCAATCCATACTAAATGTTCACCTCAGGAACTACACAATCAGTAATTAACAGCCCACACTTCCACTTTGCAACTTCAGTCATTCCCTTGGCATTATTACTTGATGCAGCATTTACTAATATTAATCTATTCTATTTGAATTAGACTGATATTACAACTGAACTTGCATCAATTTGAATTACATATGTTACGTAAGTTAAAAATCACTAATATGCACATTCCGACTCCCTTAATCTTATTAGAGCTTCCAGCTTTGCAATGTTGTAAATACAATCTTCATTACACGAGGATATGTAGAAAATATGCATACGCAATTTATCAAGTATACCAGAAATTCAAATAGCGCATTTTTACAGAATTTGAAAATGGCAGACGCTACCAGTTGCAGGACCTTCAAAAGATAACAAAATCCCTGATTGAGATGCAGCCTCACTTCTTCCTCCTATTTTTATTGATGAAAAAATAACTGATTAACTTGCAGTATGTACACTCTGATTCAGTTGCCATTAATTAAGTATATTTTCACAAGGACGTCTATCAAAAACTTTGGGCACAACAGTGCAGAGATTTTCAAAAAATTAAATATCTGAAACAAATTGCAAGTCACTGCCCTAAACAAATATCGTGTGCATTATAAACTTTATATATCAGTTAGTCATATCCAACATCACTTTATTTAAAAACTATCACACTTAAATTTAGAAGGCTATAAAATTTTCTCTGAAAACTATCATTTTTCATTTCATAACATGCAGTAAACATTTTTCCTGATTTAGTTTTTTGTAGCTTTATTTGCTTCTCATTTTTCCTTCACAGAACATCCAGACAGGTATGCAAATTGCTCAGCTGTCTATAGCTGTTTTTAAAGACAAGACCAAGTCTGTTCTCAGAATTTTAAAGACTGTGGTGAGAAAGTGTCTAGTTTAGAAATACTAATAAAACTTACAAATGCTAACTGGGTTTCATTTATAATTCTAATAATAGAGAGAACAAAACTGAGTTTGTGTAAGGTGATAAATATGTATTGGTTTCCTACTGTACACTTCCACCGAATTCCATACAGAACAACATAGAGCTAAAAGATTCATGCACAACAGACAAGTGAAACCAGACACAAAGAAAGACTATTTACAAGGAGTGGGAGTATCTGTGAATATAAGGAACTGTCAAGCAAAATGGGACCAGATAGCCCTGCAACTTAAGTCACTCCACTTCTTCCGGTGGTATAAACAAACCGTATTTATCTTGGATCTGATGTCATTACTGTTTTGATTCTAGCTACTGAACTGTATAGCAATAGAGTTCATGTTTTTAGCACATGCAGTTAAAAATGGCAGCAGAACCAGTTTCCCCACTGACTGAATGCTCTGAAGAACAGGTTCAGAAGAGTATCTGCCCAGTTATAGGTCAGAAGCTTCAAAGTTTACCAGCATCTTTCTGCACCAGAGTTCATCTAGAGAATGCACAGCATGAACTTTTTAGCAGTTTTCCCCAGGGGCAGTAGTGCCAAAAATAAAAACCAGGGATTTCTTCTCAGCTGCCTAAGCATGTAATATTTATTTGAGTTCTTAAATATTTCCATCTACACACTCTCTGGAGGCAACTCTGCCATCTTCCATGACAGCACTACCCAATTCCTCAGGCTGTCTCATCTTTCATCACCTTCCTTTCTTCCTCTGCAAATACTCTCACTAAACTCTACTGCTTCTGTCTTTTAAGTCTATCCTCCTTTGTCATTCTTTCTGCTAAAATACTCATCCCTCTGTCAGCCTGTCCTGAAAAAGACATTTTCCACCTGGTTTACTTTCTCTGCTTCATCCAAAACTCCTCCCTTCAGCTGCTTCCCCAGCTATATTTTTTAGAAGTTTTTCATTTGCTTGCCTTGCCTGCCATCCACTTTCCACATTCAATCCAAGGAGATAACAAACGCATTTCTGCGGTAAATCCTATTATATTTTTCTCTCTGCACAACATCCCTAAAGCGTACTTTAAAATGATCCTCCAAAGGCTTCCAGTGGCTCCTACCTCCATGGGGAAAGACCAGAGTGTCAGTCAACTTACTGATTTGATTTGGGTGTGTCAAAATCAATGTCTCTAAAGCCATATTCCTCAGAATCTTCTTCTCATGTGATTAAAAAAAAAAAATCATATTAATTTGGAATAAAACACTACTAAATTAATGGACCATTTTCAGTCCAAAAATAGTCCCTCCAATTTTCAATTCATTGTAGATATTACTTTTTTTTTTCTTTTAACACCTTTTTTACACTCCAATTTTAATGGCAAACTGGATTATTGCAATGAACTTTACAAAGAACAATACATTACCATTACTTTTGGCTGTTTCCAAGTCACAAAATAATTCTAGACAAAATGTCATTATGCTAAAGAATTTGTGGCTTACAGCTGTAAGTCTTCCCAATGAGTCTATGCATGTCCTAACACTGCTCTGTGTGCATTGCAGTACATACAGCTGAAATGCTGCTAGATTAATACTGGTGCTACCTGCCCCTGCCTGCCAAGAACAAACAAACAGAAAGGATGCCATTTACAGTTCCTAGGAATATTGTCTAAAACTGCCTATAAATCTGAAGCCTCTGAAAAGCCACTGGAATTTTCCATAAATACTTTCTTTTTCCCTAGTGACTGCAATAGGGGATTTGTGACATTTTGATGCAACAATGCCCATGAAGAACAGCGGGAGACAGGACAGGAAAGAGTTTCAGCAGCTGAATATGGAGCTAGCTACAGAACCCATCTCATCTTCAGCATGTCTCAGAGCTGAATAACAGGGCTGATGGAGTAATCAAGGCTACAAGCACCTATTTCACAGGACCTTTCTTGGCTCAGAAAGAACCAATTCTTTGAATAAAGTTTATCAGTGGAGAAGAAAGGAAATTGAAATCTAAGACATGTTAGATACTACTGAAAAAAGAGACAGACCTCTAACATTTGTTTTTTCTATTAAAAAAAAAGGCCAAAGTTTCCATTGTTAATGGCTGCCCAAATAGGAAGATGGAGTGATGGACTAAAGCTTTTTTCTTTTTTTCGCCAGTATAGTTTACACGTAGCCATCCAGAAAGTAAAATTCAAAAGTGTCTTCTCAATCCTTCCCCACAGTATTTTTATTCTTAAGACAACATTTACTTACCTATAAAGGGATACCTAGTGGGTACCTAGAGAGCTGCAACTTCTAAGTCTGCAAATATTTGTTTCATAGGTAAACCAGACAGTTCCTACCACTAAGCAAATTAAAACACTCCAACCAATTCCTCTGAACACTTCAGCCAGCTGAACAGAGCAGTTGATTGCAGTGCTCTATTAAACCATTTTATTAATACAAACCACTCCACAAACAAACTGTGAGAATTCCATTGAGAGCTGACTCTCACACGCATGAAATTCCAAGAAACCAGAAAAAAAAAAAAAGAAAAAAAACCCTGTAGTATGTAGATAGACATAGATATGTAGATAATATCGATATCTATATATGTAGATAATACAGATATATAAATCAACAATTCTAGCAGTTCTTCATGCACAATAAGAAAAACTTTTTGCCACTGTTACCATTAAGCAGCAATCTGAAACACTCTGCATTTACTGTTCCAGAGAATTTACTAGCCTTCAAGTAGAGCTTCAGTAGGAGGCAGACACTGATGTCTCTCAAATAGGCAAAAATACTGGGCAATTCAGCTTAAAATATCTGAGCTGAAATAACCATCCTGCTGGTTTATCAAAGTCCCTAACCCATTTAGATTTATGGAGCCCTTGAAGTGCTCCATTATGGGCTGACACGGCGCTGTATGAAGTTTTATCTATGTACACAACTGCACTGTAGTTGATTTGTGCAGTCTCATGTGCCTGACTTTTGCTGCTTTATTACTGAACACAGCAAGAACACTATTCCACCAGTACACACAACAGCTGTGAAGTGCTCTACAACTTTATTTAGACAAACATTTCACACTAGTCACGTAACAGAGGCTCCTGACAGCAAGTTCTAACCTATATGGTTTATCATGCCAAGAAATCAGGAGTCATCCACGCACTAGCTGTGACTGAATTTAATACCTGAGTGTATGTGAATTGATAAAGGCAGAACAAGGCAACTGTATGGAGACTGGAATCTTACCAGTCAGCACTAACTACTGGAAAGAACTTGGAATAGGACAAGCACCATCAGTCTAAGCTAAGAATGCTGACCAAAAAGCACAGAAGACTACAAACACAACAAAAGCAAAGCAGCAGAACAGCTACTTTATTGCATCCAGAGGAACCTCTATGATGAAGTTACTTCTTCCATTTAATTACTTGCTCTTGTTCTAGAAAATGCAACAGTTAACAGACTGAATATACAACTTCTCCTTCTAAGCAGCTAAATAGAGTGGAGCTAATCACACTGTTCTTTGTTTTTGTTGCAAATTTGACCATTAGTAGTAGTTAACCTCTTCCATGCCAGACAGCTGAGAGTTCATAGAACTTTCACAGGGAAGCTGCATAACTCTATCCAAAAAGGACATTCAAAACTTGCCTGGAAGAGCACCTTCTCTGGCCTATATCATGTTGAACACAAGGCTGGACTTGGGCCCTCTGGAAGGACCTGCCAGTCTACATATGTCTGTGATTCCTCGGCTGTGAGGGTTGCCCCAAGTAGTCTCTGCGACCCACCTCACTACCAATACCCACAGTGTTCGTAGTGCTTTTGCCTCTTCCCCTTCCCTCCATTTGAGGGAATCAGATAGTAGGTTTTCATCACTGTGATGCAGAAACAAGTTAGAAATAACTCATCTACATATAAAGAGTAGAAAGACAGGCTCTTCACAGACCTTAGGTTCAGACCTAAGGACCTGTTCTGAATTAATTTTAGAATGAGACTGCCCATTAACATAAAAAGTCTGCAGAAAGACAAATTCTAAATTAAATACCAAAGCTAGATATTTGAATTCTCCTAATCCCCTAATACTTAAAAGTTTTGAAAAATATTACTGCTTTATTTCTTGAAAACTATATACCAGCCTGAAACCAACTTGAAATCTAACTTACAAATATACCAGAAGGCCTCTAATTTTAGTTTTTAAAAAATGTTTAGAAATCGATTGCTAAGAATTTCTTTCACCTACAACAGCATTTCAAAAACACAAAGCCACAAACATTACAAGAAAAAACTAATCAAACTTCAAGATGTATCAAACTCTTGGATACTGGAAAAGCTGCTTGGCTACATAGGGTGTGGGGATTTTTTACTTTCACAGTGGGTCTTTTCAGCAGCTTCTGGAGGTTCAGATGTTCTCTATAAATTATTCCTTTCTTCAATAGGGAAACAGCTTCTTTGTGGAAAGCAGTGTGGCCAAACAAATAAAATAAATTGGAACAGGATTGAATAGAATAAAAAAACACTGAACATAGATTTGGTGGCAAACAACAACCAGTCAACACAATTACACCCTTAAAAAGCATATTTTCCCTGACACTCCATTGACCTCTAAAAATTTCCCATTTCAAATTAACTGATGGCTAACAATAAGTCATCATACCAAGAGAATTTTCGTCTGTTCTGAACTATCACGTACTCCTAATAAGTACAGCAGGTTTCTCATACAAAAACACAAGATGAATTAGAACAATAAGCTCTTCATGTCTCTACGTTCTCCTTCTGTAGCATTAGGTAATCAGACATCAATTTATTCTTCCACAGCTCCATGCATTGATTATGTGAATGAAATATATTGCCAGCAGAGAGGTTCTTGTTAGATTATATTAAAGGGCAGGAATGCATTATTTCATCTCCTTGGTTTGCTCTATCCACAGAACAGTTTTAAAGAGTCTCTCTAAACTCTAAAGGAATCACTGTCTGTAACAGAAAAGATAAAATTACTCTTTGGCAGAAAGCACTGCCATCTTCCTCAACTATAAGCCTCCTTTCAGCAACACAGTAATCAAAGAGATTAGTGGGGTTTTTGGTTAAACACGACCAAGATTCCTCCATGCACATAACCTACAGAACTACTCCCAGATATAACTGGAGTCTTGAGAACATGAAAGAGTGTTTTTCAAGCCAGTTGAAACAGACAAACACACCTCAGGTCAAGTTTTTAGCAAATTGTGGGAAAGGACAGACAACTTGCTACTATTGCACCCTTGTGTGTGATCTTACTCTTCACTCCATCACTCATCCAAATGCAAACATAAACAAATCTTTATGTTCTTCATCTTTAAACATTGGCAGACAAGATGTGAGGGGGAGGGAAAAGAGGGAAAAGAAAGGAAAAAGGCAAATTTTAAAAAGTCAAATTATATGAAATTAATAAATTGATTTATTGCAGCATAAAAAGAAAGATAAGATTAAAGAGGCTTTGACCTCTTCCTTGGACAGTATATAGAGGATCACCTATAACTGCAATATTTTACAACAGATTGTGTTTCAGAAGAGATGTTCATATGGGGCAGGGCTGAACTACTCTACTGCTGTTCATGGGGGCACTTTGCTCCCAAAAGGTAAAATCAATATACTATTTACCAGAAAGCTTTACAGAAATTGGGGTAAAAGAGGGACTGTCACGCAGCATGGGATAGTGTCAAATATAAGCTTCTTCCCCGGAATGCAGCTTTTCTCTTTTTTTGCCCTTTTTTATTTTAAGTCTGCTTAAAAAACACCATTAAGTGCAGGAAGGCAGAGGACTTTCATTTGATTCTCACTGTATTAGCACTGCCAACAAATTTGAATGCCTTAGAGTATCATTAAAGATCAGTTTTCCAATGCTATTTTGGAATCAAATGAACAAGTCAAACCTCATGAATATTGTGACTAAAAAGAAACCCAGAAGAAGTCATTCGATGAGGATGGGAAATGGATACAATGCAGTTTGCCCGTTACATACTTTACAAGTAAGTGTTCGTTCCAGACTAGAATTTTAAGCAACTTTTAACCAAAGCCAAAAAGCAGTCTGTTATCTAACCAGAAACAACATTACAACATTAAAAAATACAAGTCACTCACAGAACAAAGAAAAAACAAAATATACAGTGGGAAAAAAAAATGCATGCTTGAAATAAAGACATGGACAATTTAAAAAAAAAGAGAGATGGATGGATCAATTTCTGTTCTTCCTTTTTCCTCCTTTGAAGTAAATAAACTAGTTCAATAAATACCAGATTAGATTTTTTTTCCATTTCACACAGCTTCAACTGTAACTTAACAAAAAGTGCAATCCTTTTGCTCAGATTCTTACTTGAATTTATTTATGTACTGAACATCTCAAGCACACACTAAGTTGAACTGTAGAAAAGTCAGTGCCTACAGTAGCAGTGCATCTTCTCAAAAGTTCCATGTTTACAAATTACACCTTCATATCCTCCCATCACCCAAATTAAGGGTCATATCCCCTTTTCTGTGTAACTTTCATCAAGATTTTGGGAAACTGTGCTTTGATACATTTACCTGGGAGGCAGAGGCAAAAAATATAAAACAACAGAAGTCAGACAACTGTGCTATGAGTTTTACAAACAGGAAATCCAAACTATTCCAAAACCAAGGTTGCTGCAAATTAACAATACCGTAGACTTGGATATATAGCATTAGATGCATATGAACACGAAGTCTGTCTGAATGCCAAGACACAACAGAAATGTTGCAAGCAAAGATTAGTCATATGTTTGACAACTCCCTAAATTCAAATAGTGCTCTTCACAGAAAATTACAGCAGGCCTTGGCACAAGTGCTCAGAAAGCTAGGAAGTACGAAGGGAGTCATTGAAATGTTTCCCAACAGACAAAGAACAAATAATTTTCTTTGCAGAAAATCCTGCAATATATCAAGCATAAAGAAAAATAATAATTTCCGCACAGGAAAAACATTTTGGTAGGTTTACTGAACAAAAGATGTATGGTTTCATAACTGAAGGCACCAAATAACTTTTAATAAATAAAATAAAAACTCAGTTCTGAGGAACAAACACAGAAGAAAGTGGAATAATGCCTAATACTATCAGTAAAAAGCCAATAAAATGCCAGGGAAAGGAAATAACAGTGTGAGGAAACAAGCTTGGACTGTCACTTTACAGACTGTAAGGTAGAGACTGAAGACAGAAGGGAAAGAAAAATATAAAGTGCAATGGTTTTCACTTCTGAAAGCATGGAAGAAAATGAGTAAGTAGAGAACAAGGAAGAGAAAAATACTAACTAGACTAAGCTAACTAGACTTAGCAAGCTTCTTTGCAGGTTTTCTTTGTCATGAGGTTGTGGGGTTTTTTCCTTCCCCTCCCACCTTAGGTCTATAAAGAAAAGATAGTGACAATACTGGAAAACAACTAAAGATTGTGACAAGCTTCCAGAAACCAAGGTTTACACCCAATTTACAAGATTTTGGAAAAGCTGCTAGTTTTTTGAGTCAAAAATTAAGTATAATTTTGTACATACATTAAAAAAAAATACATGGTATCATTATTTGTTATATGCATTTCTGCCAAATTCTGAATTCTCTGATTCAGCAGTCATTTAGCAAACAGATGGACCAAAAAGAGATTTACTCAATAATTTAGAAAGCATATGCAAGAGAGGCATGAAAGTTCCTGATCACTTACCAAGCATTTGAAACATGATTACAGCATTCACTGACCAACCATTCAAAAAATCAAATTATATCTAAAATGAATTGCACATATACAGCAACTTAATACTATTGCTACAACGTGATAATTTGTAGCTCTAGGAAGACTTTTTTAGTTTAAAAATAAGGTGGAGACAAAAAAGTTCTCAATCTTTCAATGAAGTGTCATAGCAATCAACAGCCTTAACAGCAGATGTTCCTCAAGCTTGTGCTCAAATGGGGTGACGTCAAAGCCAACGTGTGCTCTTCCCACCCATTTGTTCTGTGACAGCAATGAAAGAACTCATCAGGCCAATTATGACTTAGTGTTGAGATTCTAAACCATTTGTAAGGAAAGCAAAATATCCCCAGGGACAGTAAACCTTACATATTACAGCAATGTAACTCAAAATTAAAATGAGCATTTTATCTCAGAGTGCAAAATACCCTCAAGTTAACTAGAAATAGCAACACTGTATTCAACAGATTCCCATTGAAGTATGTAACAGCAAGTAATGAAATATTGAGACATTTATGGATAACATTGTGGCTGAAAAACCTTTCCATCACTTCCCACTTAGTTAAGCTTCTCCTACAAAAGTCTTGTAGGCTCTATTAAAAATCTACCAGTACTCATTCTGCTCATTAATTCCACTCATTATGTAGCACTTATGCTAACCAAGTCTTTGCAGAATTTTCAGCTCTATATTAGCCACAGGAGCCAAATGAGCATCAAAATTATCTTGATTTAGGAAAATGCTCGTCAATTTGAAACTGCCTCTGTGCTTTTATTCAGCTTTGGTACTTCTGAAAAAATCTCTCTCTTGGTGCCTTGAGTAAGGATCTCCAAAGGGCTGAGGGAAGAGCAAACACACTGAAAAACTCTGTTTGAACTACTAAGGGAAAGAACTAGTCTCTGCATTAGGAACCAGAATTACAAAAAGGAAATGAGGTGAATAAACACAAACTATAAATGACAAAGTATTGAAATATACAATAACCAATTCTCTGAATAATGAAATACCACTTCTCTACTGATCAAATTTTTTGTTATACTTGTTATTTCAAAGACCATCTAAGTCATTCAATACATCCAACACTACTGCAAAATGTTCCATAAGTGACACAGAACTTACAGAAGGAAAAATACTTATATACAGCTTAATAAAAACACTGAAGAAATTTCAAACAATATTTTCTCTCTACTGGTGTATAAAGGTAAGAAAAAAAAAAAAAAAAACCAGCATGCAAAACAAAAAAAGTAGCACTTAAAAGAGCATACCCAAAGCCTAGCTGATTTTGCCAGTGATTAGATTAAATTTGATGTAACATTGAGGAAATGAAATCTTGTAAGTATTTTACAGTAACTGTCTGATCTTATTCTATTGTTTCATCCTATCTGGAATCAGCAAAACAAGTGCTATCTCTGATTATCTCATCCAGATATAAATTGAATCTATTCAGGTAAAGTCTAGGTATTTTGCAGAAATGCTTGTACCTCTGTGGAAGTTGGACAAAATAAATAAAAGTAATGCAACAGAATTATTCTAAACACAGAGATTTGCCAATGGTCAGGTAAAAAATGAGAAATATATCCAAAAATCTAAAATATTCCTTTGTCCCAAAAAACATTACATTGCTGTCAGGTTTTCACAGTTCCCTTTTTCCTCCTGCTAACGTCCACATTACTATTATTCAGCCCTTTCCCCATCATTCAATATCTACCAAAAGAGTAAAGACTGACAACGTAGAAACTCCAGCCATACGATTACAAATGAAGCCCCAGTGACATTTAAAACTTTAAGTCACCATTTGCTCTGTAAGAGACTGCATTCAAGCAGCAACACAAATTATGGTCTGCAGGCCTCAACCATCAACTTCCCCATCGTCCCTTCAACTTGCTGACCCTACGAGCACAAGATGGGCAGTACTCTTAAAACAATCTTCTCTCTGGTGAGCAGTGACAGGACACGAAGAAATGGAATGAAGCAGCAACTTCAGACTAGACATTACGAAAAGGTTCTTCATTGAGAGGGTGATCAGTCACTGGAACAGGCCCTCCAGGGCACCAAGCCTGCCAGAGTTCAAGAAGCATATGAACGATGTCATAGTCATGTGGTTTAGTTTTAGATAGTCCTGTGAGGAGCTGGGAGTCAAACTTGATGATCCTTATGAGTCCCTTCCAATTTGAGATGTTCTGTGATTCCATGATTCTCTATTTAACACCTTCATAATGGCCTGGATGATGGGACGAACGCACCTCATCGAGTTCACTGGCCACTGAGGGAAGGGGTTCACACACTAGCGTGAATGGCTGTGCTTCAGAGAGACCGCAACTGACTGGAGAAATGGGCTGCCAAATCTCAAGAAGAAACAGCAAAAGACAACGCAAAATACTGTAACCGTGACAGAGAAGCCCCATGCAACAGTCCAGCGTGAGAGCTAACAGAGCAGAAATCAGCTCTGCACAAGAGGACATGCAGGGTCTGATGGACAATTTGAATATAAGTCCAAAATGCACCCTTGCAGAAACTGAACGCTAAGGGCACACTAGACTGTACTAGCTACAGCAGAACCAGCAAGTAAAGGGAAATTACTATTCTAATCCACATCTGCCAGACTACATCTTGAGTACTGTATTTCATTTTATGCTCCCTAGTATATGACATATTGGTACACATGGAAGACCAACAAGATGGTTTAGGGATGGAGTATGGGCTGTACAAGGAGCAGCTGAGAGAACTGTGTCTGTTCAACCTCCACAGGAGAATTCTGAGGAGGGATCATAGCGCTATACTCAACTATTTAAAAACAGAGCCAGACTTGTTGGAAAATGCACATCAAAAAAAAAAATGTTCATAGTGAAGATGATTGAAAACCAAAACAGGTTGCCCAGAAAGACTGAGGAATATTCACCCCTGAAAATATCCAGAACAATTAGACAAGGCCCAGAGTAGCTCACATACCTTCAAAGCTATCCCCACTCCAAGCAGGCAATAAGACAGATCAATTCCAGATGATACAGAAATAGTACAGAATAAGGGATGGTACTGGGTCTGCCTGGGACAGAAATAATTTTTTTAAGGGCAGCTCTTATGGTGTTCTGCTTTTTATTTGTGGCTAAAATGGTGGTGGTAACATGCTAGCATTGTACTTATGGCTGAACTGTGCCAGCAGAGTCAGTCAGCTAAGGGTAAGCAAGAGGCTGAGAGAGGACACAAGCAGGACAGCTGTGACATACAGACCACACCACACCAAGTCATGCTCAGACATAAAAGCTCAGCGGGAGGAGGCAAATGGGGAACAATCATGGTTATGGCACTCACGATGCATGCAGAGACCCTACTTCCCAGGAAGCAGTTGGACACCTGCCTGACTACACAAATTAGTTAATTTTTTTTTCCTTTGGTTCAGCATCATGCTTTTGCTTTTCCTGTTAAACTGTTGTTATCTCAATCCATCCTTCTATTTTCTCCCACAGGAGATGGGAGTGCGCGAGATGCTGGGATGGAATTTGGCTGTTGGATGCCCTTCAACTTGAATGATTCTATGATGTTTCTTCTTATGTGGTTCTCACATATACTATAGGTGTCAAAAAGCACTTCATAATGCTGTGAGGAAGAAGTTTCTTGTTAAAATTTTGGACTGTCCCAAGTTTTCTGAAGTTTTGTTTGGGTTTTTGGGGGTTTTTTAATGTGAAAAGTATGACAAATTCAGTATTGGTCAATATCCCAGGAGAGCCACAGATCAACTGCTACAAGTCAAAAATCTATACATTTATCTTCCTATCTCTCCCATCAGTATTCACTCAAAACTGAAAGGAGAGAGAAACAGCCTTAAGGAAGATGGAGCAAAACTGAGAAAAATGATTAGATGACACACCACACTCTAAGTTTCTATGTGGGTATGTGTGAATTCTGACATATTCTAAAAATTTAAAGCATTTTTACTGTTGTGGGAGTTCACAGAAGATAGCTGAGCAACTGTTGTAATATAAAAACTGAAATAAAAAGTTGCCAGATGCACTGGATTTGCTCTCCTCCTAAGGAAGAAAAAAAACCTCAAGGC
Organism: Oriolus oriolus; assembly: GCA_013400235.1. Classification (NCBI taxonomy): domain Eukaryota; kingdom Metazoa; phylum Chordata; class Aves; order Passeriformes; family Corvidae; genus Oriolus; species Oriolus oriolus. The sequence goes on from VXBT01011977.1 coordinate 162,166, forward strand.
AAGTAATTGAAGAATAAGCCAGAAAGATAAATCACAAGGTTTGATGGTTAGGATTTGGGGATTTTTTTTTAAGTTGGGAAAATTGTGGTGATTTTTCCCTCCTATTACTTATTTAGAGCCAATCACCTATTTTATCTCATGCAGGGGTGAAAACAAGGGTGTACAGTGTCTCATTGGTTCTGAAAAGACTAATGAGCTGCTACAAATGCCTCAGACAGTTTTCTCAGACCTAGAATAGGATGTGTGAAAACTAAAAAAAACTTTAACAAGCATGTTTATTTTACAAAGTTTGACAGACATGCTGCATTCACATTTGTGAGATGCAGAGGGTTTGAAAGTACAAGCACGAATGGACAACACAAGTACACTTAATTTGAAACACTCTCCAGACAGGCTTTTGGGGGCTCTTGGATTATAAAACTCCTTTCCAACAGATCACCACATGCTATCAACATTATGATCTAATTTTATAGCAGGAAAACGCTTATCAATACCTGACAGCCTTGCTCAGACATCTGCGGAAAATCAAATGCTTGCAGATTTACATTGCTACATCTGGCTTTTAAGACAAATCACAAATACAAACTCAGAAAAAGAAATTTACCTGCATTAATAAAGTTGGTCCTTTTTTCATTATTGTTGTTGATATTACTACTATTATATTTGCTCTTCTGGACAAAACACTCAACAAAACCAACCTAAGTTTTGTCTGCTTGATACAGAAAAATGAAACATGAATTAAGAATCTGAAATTCCATTAATGACGACATCTACCAGGACCCAGTTAACAGATGCCAAGGTATGTTAGTCAGAGCGAATGTGACAGATGAGTAATATTACAATGGATTACACACAGTATTCAGCTTTTCAAATTAAAAAGTGAACTGTGACACCATCAGGTTATTTTTATAGAGGACAGTGGGAGTAGGTTATATTCCTGATTAAGAAATCTAAAATAACCAAAGTAAAGGGTCACTTTAGGAATTAACATGTTTAAAGACAAATATAATGCATGAAAAGCAAATCACTGTACTCTAGATACTACTACTAGACACTACTGTGCTGCAGATTGTGATATCAATCCATGTTCTTCCTCACTTCAGCATTTTGATGTTGTTTTTTTTTTTAGTTTATGCACTGACATAGATTAAACTGTAAATGTAATGCAACAGCTACCTCTTGACTTTGAATTTGTCATAATACTAAAGGGCAAAACTTTATATAACCTCTTAAGGTTTTCTTTCTTTTGTTATAGGGAGTTTTACTTGGTTGGGTTTTTCTGGTTGTTTTTTATTGACTTAGCAAGACCAGGAAAAGGGGGACAGGAAAGGAAAAGGAGGAACTGAAATTCAGTGAACCAACAGGAGAGAGCCTGTCCATCACCTGCCACAGTGAAATGACGACCCCGTGCCTATAAAAGCCGTGTGCCTCAGAAAGAGACACACAACTAGAGATGGATGCAAGAGTAAGTAGTAGTCTGTGTCGGACGGTTTCAGTGACATGACATTTTTCTTCTACCTAGTTCAGAACTTGAGTTCACTCACACCTTTTGTCAAGTCTTTCAAAACGGCTCAAATTTACTGCTTCACTTAAAAATAAGAAAAAATAATTTTAAAAAAACCCCACACACCATAAAACTACCACATTTGTCCCAACAACAAATTGTTTTTTGAAAAACACAATTATACACTTAATTTCATTACTAGTTAGTTCTAGCAATGCTCATAGAGATCAAATTAAATTCTCAACTAACATGTGACTTGAGACACTCAAAATCCTAAACTCCTCCAGCAACTATTGAGATTCAGTTAAACAATAAAGAAGTCAATTCATGAGCATCACAGATGAGCTGACATGCTCTGCCATTTGCACTATCCAGATGTGTTTGAGTACTACACAATAAAACATTCATAAAGAGCTTTAACTAAATTTAAAAAAAAAACCTTTTTTGCTTTTTTCCTGAAAAAAAAGCCTTTAATGTTTACTTCTCTGACCCTTCCAATTTCATATACGAGCCTTGTGACAATACTCCATTAAGACTGAAGAGCTCCTCCTTCCTAGACTAACCTTCCCAGTTATACAAAGACCAAAATATACCAACCATTTGTTGATGATGGGCTATAATTTCTGCATAAAAGAGTCAAATATAATAACAGAGTCTAGAGATTCACTACCTTTTCTCTCATTAATGAGCAAACTCTCAGAAAGACAAAACCACAGAAAAGCAAGATTATGTAATAGACATTTCACTTCTTCAGGCAGCTACAAAGGGTCATTTTCCATGAAAGATTTCAGGAACCAAAATTTATTTTTAACATTAGAGTAAGTACATATTAAAAGTCATGCTCTCTTCTCTTTTTCTATCATTCCTTTTAAAAGATAATGGGAAAGATGACAGAAAGAAGAAAAAAGTGAAAACAAAATATTTTCAACTTTCACTTGTCTCGCCTTCTTTCCTGCTTCTCTTAGGAGACTCCCAGCAGCCATCATAAAGATTTTTCAAAACATACCTCTTTCTTCTCTGGACTGAGCATGCCATCACCAGACGTGTTACTTAGAACATACTCACTACTTGGATGGATTCACAGGGAGACACAAAACATTCCTAAGCAAAGAGTTTTGATGTTTTTAGAGTGAGCCTGTTTTAGCCTTCAAATTAGTTTTTATGTCAAATCTGGGAATAAGGAAGTGAATGGGGGCGAATGCATCAAAACATAAACCTTCAGATGTCATTCAGCCCAACCAATTAATTAAAATACCAGTAAAAGAGGCACAACAGAATGGAAGAGCTCCTCTCTGAAGGTGAAAAAGAGAGAGTCAAGTTCCACACTTCAGATTCATTTCAAAATACTTCATGTGAAAACGCGTGAAGTCAGAAAAACTTTACTTAAGTGGAACTAAACAAAGATGACATTGTCTTCTCTTGCAACAAGGGAAAGTTGCAAGTAGAAATATTTCCAGGCTAACTCTTAAAATAAGGAAGCACACCACTGTCCTAGTGTCGGCACAGATCAGTGAGAGAGGGTATGGCCAAGCCGTTGTGTTATTCAATGTCATCTTAAGTCATGGCCGGGGCAAAGGAGAGGGAAGAAGGGGCACGCACGGTTTCCAGTCGGGAGCACGCATGGGATGCGGTGTCGCTGGCTGCAGTCACGTCACGTCACATCACGCTTTGGCAAGCCTTTTTGCATGTAAATCTCCTTCTCTTTGTACACTTTTGTTAATTGTACTGTTGCTGCTGCTGTTTGTTTTCTTATCTCGTTGTTTTCAGTAAATTGTTCTTATCTCAACCCATAATTTTTACCTTTTTGTGTCTTCAGTTCTCAACTCCAACTCGAGCTGCAAGATGGCCAAAAACCCTTCAGCTGCCAGTCAGGTGAGCCTATGGTGACACGCAAAAATGTTCACTAAAGCCTGACCCAACAAGACCACAGCTGGCAGCACTCCCCACCAACCACTCCACCCACCATGCTTGCTCCCAACCGAAACCATGCCCTTTCTTCTCTTTCCCCACCCCCAACCATGATGTAAGATGGCATCGAATAACAAAATGTCTTGGCCATGCCCCCTCTCACTGATCTGGACAAGAACTAGGACAAAAACACACAAATATGACAATAGGGACATAAGATGTCAAGAGGTTTCATGATGGGAGAATCTCATATCCCACTGTGCAGCTAAAGCGCTCTCCCTTCTAACCGGAATTTGCATGTCAAGAACTGTCTCCGTGACAAACCAAAAATCACAGAAAGTCAGACATCCTCGTTGTCAGGCATTTATGAGCATCATCACAGGATGATTCTCAAGACAGCAACTAAGTGACGGAGGGAAGGTCCTTCTATTTGCATGAGATCCTTCAGGAACAAGGAAGGAAAGGTACTACACAGCATTTTGAGAAAGAGAAGAGGACAGATCTTGTTATTCTATCCTTCACAGGAGGCAGTATTAAAGTCATAATCAAGGCTTCTGTACTAATTTTAAATTAACGTAGAAAAAATCTAGATTGTCCAGTCTCCTACAAGCATTCAACCTGCTTCTTTGGAAGTAAGGAATTTGACACCAGATTATTTCTTCATTGGGCCCTTAATAGTCCCAACAGTGTTTGAAAGCTACAGATTCATTATATTTATGTGAACATTAAGTCACATAGAAGTAACCTTTCGAAAACGATTCTTCACACTGAGATATAAAGAACCTTCGGAATCTATCAAAAAGGAGAAAGGAAACCATTTCACATGATAGATTTTAAGAGTAAGAGAGTAAGCAAATGCCAGTGAACAAAATCACATTGTAGATAGTGTTTTCGTCATTCATTCAGGAACAATTCAACACTTATAGAATATAATTATAGAAATCCTCTCACTTTGTATTAGAAATGCAGTCACAGATGTAAGAGCACACAAGTTTTTACTCACAATGCTTTCCTGCATCATGAACCAGAAAAAAAAGAAAGAAACCTGTAGCATCTGAAGGCTTAGTTTATTCTTTGTTCCTGAAAGAAGTTTTTTGCAACCATCAAAGAAATACTACATAATTGCAAGTGCAGGACAATAAAATGAGGAAAAAAAAAAATCTATAGATATTCCCTATCTCGATTTCTACAAATAACATTTCCTTAGACCATCTGTTCCTCTTTAGGTATAAAAGCTTCTAAAACAGATTAGGATATTAAACAGCCATCCTGCAGAAAAGTTTCCTGTTGCTAAGAAACAGGAAGTAAAATATCCAAGGTCAGGCATTACTGAATCAATTCAGGCTGATAAAATTTTAGACCCAATTTGACACATTTCCTAAGGACTCAAATATACTGTTTGTTTAGGCTGGACTGTTTCCATAAGCCATATTCTGCTTAGAATTTTTATATTTGCATGGTGATGATGGGTAAAAGTAAAATGGCGTTCAGTGAACAGTGACAGAAATGTTCCTTTGGTTGGGCAAATCAACAGGGAATTAGAGAACTTTGAGAAATCATTCCTGAGGAGTTCAAAAATTCATCACATTTTGTACAACCTTTCATTTCTGGCAACTTTTTCATTATACAGACTTCAGTTCTAGGTTTAAGTCAAAGGTCAAGGCTTCTGACACACCACTTCTTTCAGCAGGCAAATTAAAGACAATGGTTTCACCTGAGGCACCACTTCTACAAGCATGAAATAAGGCATTATTCTCTTGCTACTCCCAGCTCATTGATTCAGCTGCACTCCCCCTTAGAAATTAAGAAATCCAAACCACCTCTATATAAAATAAAATCCAAATAAAGTATTAATATAGTGAAATTGCTGCACAGCCTCCAGTTGTGTCACTTCAAAAAGAGCACACAGAACAACTCACAGGTCTGCTACGTAAACATTTAGGAAAAGACATCTTGGAAAACACTGAGTATGTCTACAACCCAGTATCCTTATCCATGAAGTTTAATGAATTATGATTTTTTTTTTCCAAAAAACAAAAACAAAACAAAAAGTCATCATTACTTTTGAGGCTTCCAATGAAGATTAGAGAACAAGATAAGAAAAGTTTGGAGGTTTGTTTTAAAGGCATTGTTCTTCCCTAGCAAAGCTGTAGGGACACATGGAAGCAATCAGGTACTTTGCTGTTTCTCCTTCTACTCTCCCTACAGGTCTGCACAGCTCTTATCAAGTAGCACATCCAAGAATTTCCCCCCTTCACTCTAGGGAGTTAATTACACTGCATACAAGGCCCTGGAAAACAACACGGCTCCAGGCACAAAAAGTACTACATTACAGTATACTAAACACTAAAAAAAAGATACCAACCAAACAACATGCAAATAGCAATACATCCTACAAACAACCTAAACAAACCTGCTAGACAGTTGAGCCTGTTTGTCCCCTACGCACTCTTTCCCACTGGTTTGCTGCATGCACTCCAGCATACACCGAATATAACACATGTTCAAGTACACAACTACAAATGTTCATCTTGATGCCTACATTTCTCAGTCTGAAAAGGCACTTCCCAAAATTGTAGCACGTACTACATGGGTATTCTTCTGGCTTGCAAAATGCCTCTTGCTTACCAAGCTTGTACCTGACGTAACCGCCTGAACGCTATAAAAATAGTTTCCTCTTGCTGCCTCCTATTTGTTCCCTTCATTTTCTACTTATTATCTCCCCTGAAGGTAACAGCAGTGATAACACATCTTTTACAAAAAAAGGGAACCCAACAGTGATAATGCCACACATCGGTGCTGAAATAGCCAAGGAGAAAAAAGGTCAAAAACTGCTTTCTGCGCTCCCAAGGTTTCTTAATGACATCAAAAGATGTTGGTACCTTTAGGGATCCTGTATACACATTCAAAAATGTTTGTATTAAAAATATTTTTATTAATTTACTATTATTTATAATGTTTATATATATATACATATGATAAAAATAAAAATATTTCTATTTAAAAGGAATTGTCTAATTAATGCATGATACTCAGTAATAAAAACTTTCCAGTCTTTTTCCTTCCCCTCTGACCCGCTCTTCATTTATGGATTAAATTTTAGTACTCTGGTCACACAGAAGATTTTTCTAAATTGTAAATTAGTTCATGATATTTCTTCCTTTGACACCTTCTAACGCTTCCAACAGGTCTCATGTTGACAAGGAAATTGAAGGCTGTTCCAGTCTATGACTGGACAATGATTTCATTTCAGCATGAAACTGGTACCAGGGAAAGTTACTGCAGCAAAATTCTACATCAGATCTTATAAAAGGAGAAGATATTAATTTGAAAATATGCCACTTAAGTTCATGCTTCCAGAGATTTCATTCACTCCCAATCTCAAACTCACCTACACACAAGTGACACATCTGTCCAAGTGGTCTTGCCAGGAACACCTCTACGTGACAAAAAGGACAAGAGGCACCAGCTACCAAGCACTCACTATGTTTCTGGGTTTCTTCTCCACTGGCAACAATAAACTACTTCTTGGACAGACCTTCATAGCTTTTAGGAGCCAGGGGTGGGGTGGTCCTCCACACCAGAACCTTACTTATCTCAGTCTCCATAAATCTTAAGCCAGGCTGTTTTTCTTCATTTGTTGGGCAGGTAGAAAAAGTATCAGTACACATAATAAGCTTTCACTGTCAAACCATCTGCTCTTTCAGAGAGCAGGCATCCTGGTCTTGACATAAACATTCCTCAGTCTTATCACTGACAATGGTGTCCTGGGAGCTGCATTCTTGAAGAACTGTTCCTCATTATCATAGGCCTTTCTTTTAACCTTTCTGCTGTTCCTGGTGGTTAAACACACCATTTCTACTGCATTCACACCAACCCTAATATTTCTGTTACAAGTCTCTAGGAAAGGTTAACAGAGGTAAGCCAAGTTGTCACAAACAACTCATTCCCAATTCTCATTCCTGGGAATCACAGCAAGGAAGCCAAAAGCTGATGACTATCAAAAGCACCTGGACAACGCTCTCAGGCACATAGTGTGATACTTGGGGTTGTCCTGTGCAGGGCCAGGAGCTGGCTTTGTTTAAATTCTGTTTTCTAGATGTTCATCTATAAAGACCATTCCCCATTATCCCATAAATCATAGGCTTTAGTCTTTCATTATGACAATATACCACACAGGAAGGTTTCCAAGGGATAATTAAATTCCAGCAAACAGTATCTTTATGGATAACAGCTTACATTTTTCCTCACAAAGAATACTTTTACTTCCTGCCTTTACAGCCTTTGTCTCCTCTGTCTTGATTTTGGCCATGAACCAGAGAGCATGAACCAGAGTTCTGTGTGCTCAGAACTTTCCACAATACCAATACAGATATGCAGGTAAGGAATTCTTTTCCCTAAAGAAAATGTTTTTGGCATCTGTGCAACAACTGTTTATCAACTGTTCATTCTTCCAACAGCTAAGAAGCTTCACACTTAATGCTTGCCACTGAGAACTCAAGTTCTCAACAAATACAATTCTCTACTATACAGTACATAAACTAACAAAATTAGGAAAGAGGACTTACTGTGAAGGAAGAGTCTTCTAAGCCAAAGTAACTGGAGAAAGATGAAATAGAGAATGAAGGCAAAAGTAGGTAAGTCTCAATGAACATCAAATTGATTCCAAAATCCTCTTGTAAATACATAAATGCTGATGTGCAGAAAGGGGATTAGACCACTAGCTCTAGTTAGGCCTTTCAAAAAAGCTCTAAATTAACCATTTGTTGTTACTTTCTTTGCAAGACATGGTGTCAATCAAACCATTTCCAACCTAAACATAAAACTATTCAAGGCATTCTTCTTGTTACAGAATATTCCCTAATGGGATGCAAGCAGTATTTCCTGGCAGAAATATTCACAATTGTCAAATGTCTCACTACCTGAAACAGCATCTGTTATTTCCAAGTACTTGCAGTACCCAGCAGTTCTGCAATTCTTATAACATTTGTCACAGGACAAAACACAAAGCCTAAGCTTAAAATGTGGACTGAAAGCCAGAGAAAACTGCTTGATTTCTACCACTTTGAATATTATGCCAAAAATAAGCAGTAACTTAGTTCAACTTGAACACTGTCAAAACCAGATCCTGCTTAACACTGTAATAATGAGAGTTGTGGCAGAATATTCACTTTCTAGCAGGGTGACATTCAAGACAGGAAACATTCAAGTTATGTCCTCCAAGAAGTGTGGTGCTTGTGCCTATTTATTCTAGACTCAAAGCTGAGATGTTTGTCTGGTGAGGATGCTACATTTGTCCATCAAGAAAAAGAGCAACCACTTACAGCACTGACTGAGACTTGTACCCTCCTGTGGAGGATGACACCCTTGCCCAAGTTGTTACCACTATCATATAATTTCTGTTATATGTGGTACTGATATAGTAGCTATATGCCAGAAGGGATACCTCTCACCTAATTGAAAAAAAACAGAAAACATTCTTTGTTGCTTCAGCATTAAAAAAAAATTATCTACCATGAAGCTATTTTACATTTCTTGTCTATGAGAAAGATCAACCCTCTCAGGTCTAGTTGAGAACAACTACTTTCATTGTGCCAGGAAAAAAAAAAATTCATATTCACAACTGAAGTGACTAGTACAAGTGAAGATAAAACTTGGAGGTTTGTTTGTAATCCCATACCTAGTGCTTAACAGTAAATTTATCAAGGGTGTATATCTGGATATCTAATTCTTTGGATTCTTTCAACTCACACAACTATTCAGATTTTGAAGCTCCTCAGCAGTCTTCTCCTCACTGCCTGTCTGAGCAGGTGAACTTATAAAGAAATAGGTATGTGTTGTGGGAAAGCTGCGGAAACAGCACTGACTTCTAACTCCATGAGTCTCATCTCATTCTAGACACAAGCACAGAGGATAGGCCATGCCACTGTCACAGACTGAACAAACCTGATAACCGTTTAAAATGCAAAAACGGCAGTGTAGCAACTGTGTCTGACAAGGAACCCTCACCCCTGCAAGGCAAAATGTTGCATTTAATCACTATCTGATTTTATACTTGAAAGATGCATCTATTTCACTCAGATAAAGTCCTTGCTGGAACAGATACAGTCACAAATATTTTGATATGCCTGTCTAGTCCTAGATTTTTACAGCTGGGAGAAAAATTTCAGCAGTTAAACCAGTGATATTTCCTATCACAGCAATGGCTGAGGTTTGCTGCAGTTTAGCACATGCCTCTCCAGTACATAAAACACATCTACATGGACAAGTACACACAAACTGCTCCAGAACCAGCACTAGCTTTGTTTTATCAGGCTTGTGAAAAAGAACCAACAAATTAAGTAATGGTTACAGTAACGGAGCATTATATAGCTTCTGGACTGAAGGCAGAGCACAGACAGCTCTGAATATGGGGAGAAGAACAACGAATTAAACTAGCCAATTATTAAAATAAGGCAGAGAGCTGAAAGATTTGACCCTGTCAAGACAATGCACTCATGGAAGCTACTCTAAACTGCATTTCTTCACTGGTTTCTGTTCCTTTTTCTTCTCCTCCCTACCTCCATTCTTCTTTTTTCTCTGGAAGCCTTACCATTTGTCCATTTTTTTCTGGGGTTTATTTGTTGGAATTTTTTTAAAGTCTTAAAAGAAGTAATGGGATGAGAAAACAGCTTTCTGGGAGCTCTACCCAGGATGTTTCCTTGGCCATGAATAACTAACTAGTTTGGAAAACAGCATTGCTCTATTTCAGTTGCTGAGCAGGTGGTCTGTTAAATCTTAAAAGTTATGTCTGTTAGTTAAGTGTTCATGTAAATATTTCATTAAGCTTCCTGGCTTATAATAAGCATTGCTTAACACTGTTTTATGCACCACACACTGCAGAAATCATTCTACCAAGGGGGAAAAAAAGATGCGTGAGATGTGAATAACTGCAGTTGGGGGGGGGGGCGGTTTAATATCAAAGGGAAAAATTATCATGAATTCTAAGTTAAATGTGCCTGATTAGGGAAGATACATCTTGTTTCATCTCATCATCTTGTAGCCTAGGCAAAAAAACTCACACTATCCCTATATTTTCTTTCTTATAATCTTATTCAATTATTTTCAAAAATCTTTCCTTAAAAAATTACTTTATAAGTAGCTTAAGAAAGTATAGGGTATGTTTTTCCACAACACCTTACCATAAATGAATTTATTTCTATAACATGTTTTGTCATCACAAAAGATTATTAATCTCTGTGTGTTGCAAAGCAATAAAGATAAAAGATCTTAACCATGAGCAACTTTTAGCTGTTGAGATGTTAACAGTTACTCCACTTGAATTTCTGTGAAGCTGAGGGGTCCAGTCAGGGTGACTCTTCTCCCAGAATACTACCACTTAAACACTACCAGAAGTTGCCTACTTTCTCTGTCCATTTTGCAAGCCATCATCTGTTTTATTTCCTGGCATTCCCCTCTTGGCAAGTGATTTAAATCATCCTAAGATGCAAATAACACACAGGATATTAATTATACTTCGAACAGCATTTTTATTCCTGTTTTTATTTTTTGTTTATAACATTGAGAAAGGAAAGCCCTCCCTCAGAATTTTAATGATCATGTTCTCAGATGTCTGTTACTTTATCTGTTCCTTCATGAAATAAAGAAACTATCCTAGTATTAACCTAAAAAGCAACATGGCCTGTCACAATTCTTACTAGTTTGTCAGCACAGAAGAGTGTAATTCACTGACCTTGCAATAACAAAGTTTTCTACACTTCAACAGTATTATTGTAGCGATGGTGAGGCATAAGGTTGTAATTTGGAGATCCAAAATAGGCTTCAATTCTTATTTAACTAAAGGTGAAATGGAAAAGTAGTATCTGGAGAAAAGAAAAATAGATTATTTTTTCCATTTCCAGTAAAGCATCTGCATTCCCCCTGTGCATTTAAAGTAATGCAGCAGGAACTGTGACGCTCGCACAAGGAATTACAGCCACAGTAACACGTGAAGCACCATTATGGACCTGCATAGCCAATACAGCAGTAAAGCACGGACAACCCTCCAGCTCTGCAATGACTGTTTCAAGGGAATAAAGGCAAAACTCGTACAACTGCAGTCCTACGCAGACCATAACCCCACAGAGTAAAGCAGAAAGGGAACTGGAGTAAGCTTTGCACTACTCCCCAGTAATATTTAAGTAGGAAGATAGGTCTGAGACTAAGTTGTTACAAGTGAGAGCAGAATTCTCTTTTATGAATCTGCTAAACCAAAAGGTAGTTATTATAATATAACATCATTTCCTGAATAATAATGAACGTTGCTAAATACGGACAGGATACCTGGCTCAGAAATATCTCCAAACACTAGCAGGTAGAGCTGGTACAGTCTCTACAGCAAGCAAGCACTAAAATTCCTTTGGTTTCAGAAGCAAACATCTAATTCTTCTATAAATTAGCTCCTGATTTTCAGATTGGGCACCCAGAAAATGAGAGAATGGCACAATGAAAATGCACATCTGCAAATAAAAAAAATAATAAACAATAAATAAAATCTAAAAAAAAAAAAAAAAATAGCTCCAGCTTCAAACAGGACCTATGTGGGCAAAGAAGCCATAAGCCATATAAGCCATAACTCGAGGGTAACATTTAGCTGCCTAACTACAAAAAACACTTTTCCCCTATTGTGTATTCAGCATGCACTATAAAATGAGGTTAGAGCTCTACAGATAAAAATGTCATACATCTCTGATTTATCCCCAGCACATCAGAATTTTGAGCAATGGTTCCACAGAAAGAGGATAGAAAAGTATGGAAGAAGGCAGCTGTAATAAAAAACACGCAGCTGTAATACACACTCACAAACACCAAAGAAACCTGAAGAGTAACTGGAGTCTGCTGTAATAGGCAAAGTAGGTAACAGTGCTGAGGTGTTACTACCTCTGTGATCAAGAACTCAAATCGATGGGACATTTTCTCTACACTGTTGTCACACCAGCACCTCAACCTGGCTTCAGCTGGACACACCTGCCTGCCTTCACATCTCAAATCACACAAGCAGTGTTGTTCTTGTTAACTAGCTCCTTGTGATCCTCTCTCATTAGCACCCTCATGTGAATCACGTCCTAGCAGATTAATTCTTATTTTATTTTTCAGCACGTCACTTTTCTAGCTTAGACTCCAAGTATCACCTCCCCATTGTACAATCAGACTTTTCAGGTTTCAGGCATTCATCTCCTCGGGTTTGCTCTCTTCCCTATCATTTTCTCCTCCTTGTTTTGCTTCCTCAGGACTTTTACTTCTAAGCAGCCTTCTCTCCCAGAGCTCCTGGGCAGCAGGCAGTGTCAGTTCGGCTGCTCACACCCTCATTTCCCACAGCCCGAATGACTCACATTTGTGATTCCAGAGTAATCCTCCTTTGGCCCAGCCATTAAATGTTACAGGGGCTTTAGCCAATAAAGTCTAAGTCTTCCTAGCATAAAAACAGGTGTTTTTGAGGTCTACTACTTTCCACAAGCAAATAAATCCTCTGAGAAAGGCGAAAAACTCTTTCCTTTGACAAGAATCAATCTATTTTATTTCAAGGCCCCTATACTGAAACATCAGTGTCTGGGAGTTTCCAAAAGCATTTGACAGTTATCTTCTGCCTGCCAGCTCAGCTCTCTAACCTTGCTAAAACCTTCAAAAATTTCTACTCAAAAGACTGGCAGACATCACACAGGGAGTTTAAAGCCCAGCAAAAGGCGTAAGTAACAATGACCAATGTCATATATCAAGAAGAGCTGACTTTAAATAGATAATTAGGGTAAAAGAAAGGTATTCATAATTTATCACATCACATTCTTCAACTATCATTTCAACTATCTATTTCAGAACTTTTACCCAAGAAAACTCCTTTCTAGCTTTTTTAGCAATTTAAAATTTCTACATGTTGAAATCATCTCTCTAGGGAAAATGCTGTTATCTCCAAATTGTTTCCACTTTGTTGTAGTTGTTGAAACTGGCTGCTTCTCTTTGAAAAACCTTTCTCCATACCACCATGGACAGAGACACACATCTGCTGTCAAATATACTTTTACGATATTGGTGCATTCACTTTTTCTGAACTTTATTTTAGGAAAATACTACAGAAAAGTAGTATTGCTCCACAGATTTAGTTCCTTACTCTGACAGGCACCTCATGATCTTTATGGAACCTTCTTCAGAAATCTCTTAGACTGTATTTAATGCAGTAAGATATGGCTTGACACAAAATTCCTTCAATTGGGAGGCTATTCTATTGATGAGAAACACTACTTTAATTTCTAGAGTAAATTTATACACAGCCAGCATAGTTATTTGCTCTCCTATCAACATGGTCTTATTGACATGATACTAGTCAAAAAAGGTTGACAGTGCACTTTGTTTCTTAAAAACAAAATTTATCTTATTTAGAGTTTAGCCATGAAAACAGCTATATAAGCACAGCTGAGGCAAAGGGGCCTTTGATCTGTCACGCTTCCTTATAGTACCACTCTCCTTGGTAAATTCCTAATAACTTTTATGAATTTTCTTTTACCATTATGCACAGAAATGTCCCTTCCTACAAAAGCAGTTTAAGAACTTGATTAACACTGACGTCAAAACCATAATCCTGCAGTTCCTTGGATTAGTTTTTCCCCCTTTAAAAAAGAGAAGTACAGTGCCCTGTTAACGCCTAATTAGCTAGCTACCGCACTTCACAGCCAACCTGCATTCAAATTCCACCTTAACTTCCATTTCCATACTTCTATTCCTTTTCCTGTAGGCAACTGGAACCACCTGGTGTAAAACATGGCACTAAATGAAGTTTTTAGGCAAACCTAGACTTTTAGTGTTTCCCACTCCCGGAAACATCTCTGAAGAACTTTGTGCTCCTGTCCCCAGTACCCTTAGCAGAGTCTAACTCAGCTTGACAATTTCTCTGTGCAGGCCCGTCTTCAGTCCTAAGGCACTAAAAAATCCATTTGCAATGATGAACACAATCATTCTTTCATGAATTCAAGTGTATGTTAATCACAGCTTTTCAGAACACACATATGTTTAATCGTGGTTTAAAAAGAAGTAATTATAATGGTTACAGCCTTTACAAGTAGTCTAAGTTCTGAAAGGCATACACAGAAACGCTGGTGGCAATTCTGGGAAAAAAATTAGTTCTATTCCATTCGGTACAACACCACCACAGGCAATCAAAAGCACTCCCTCAGTTTTTGTTTTGTAACAATTACCATTACCTGGATTCCTCACAGATGTTTAACAGATTTTTGTAACGTATGCTGTAGCTTATTGCTACTGACTAGTCCTTTAGCCGAACAGTAATCCCTTTCAAGTTTTAAAATAAAAATCTAACTTGACTAGATTTCACAGGTCACACATGACATTTAGTATTCCACAGCATAAAGCCAAACAAGGAGGCAAGCATGTGCTCTATAACAATTACATATTTTTCATTCCTACATATAATTTAACAAACTATCTTCATCACAATTTGAGTCTTTAAAATTCCCATAGCAAACGAAGATGGTTTTATATAGTCAAGACTATATGCTAACATCTCATCTGCATCCCAGTAACAGAGCACAGAGAGACAGTGGCAAGTGAGGAAGTACAAATCATGCCTTGCCCATCCTCTTCCAGGCCCACCACAAGAGCAATCAGCGCATCAAGGGATTCTCTCCACAAGGCCAGAGGACCACAGGGCTGCAGAATGACAGGCAGGGACACAAATTAGGGACTTGAAGGAAGGGAGACCCAGTCCAGACTCTTCCCAGCACAGTCCCAAGGAGGACCTCAGCCACACTGTCCAGTTTTGAAACTCATCACGAGTGCCCACTGGTGCAGGATATATCATGGGACATAAGGGAGGGGCATTTGGGGATTGCACAGGACTTGCTATGGGATGTTTACAGGGGAAACCAAAGGCAGAAACAGAGACGGATTTACAGGATTTGGGGAAGAACAAGCATGAGGTAACAGAAGAGTAAGTGGATAAAAAGGGCCAGTTGCATGCAAATATTTTGGTGGTTGGTTCACTCGCCTGGTTGTGCATTGCCCTGATCAGCACAGTCTGTCCTATCTGCTTATTAAATCCTTTCCAGCTCTTTTCTGGGTGAGTGGCTCTGCTCATTCTGCATGTGTGCACAGGGGCCCGAGTGCAGCAGCTTCGGACTGTCAACCACCAGAGGGACTGGGGAGAGTGACTGAAGTGTCAGCCTGAGCTGGGCCATGGGAACACCTGTCTGCAGTGCAGCACCTGCAGCAGGTGTGGGAGCACATTCACTGTGTGAGCGTACTACTGGGAGGGTGTGTTCTGCCTGGCTGCTGCCTGGCACTGCGGCATGGACCTGTGGCAGTCTCACCCCTCTCAGGCTGCAGAACTGGCCCAACATTTTCCTCTAGAACAAGGGAAGAAAAGGGTTTTGAAAATTTAAACACAGCACATGTTTAAAACAAGATTTTCTTTTCATGTTCCACACATAGTGATCATCATCTTTCATTCTGTATCTCGATTCTGTTCCTTTTTCCACTCCAGTCATTTCATCCACTTCTATCAATCTTATCATAAATATTTTTTCTGCTCCTTTTTGCTCCCACCCGATACCATCACAGATTTTATCAGTTTGTTTTCCTTTAGCTTGCTTATGCTTTTCTCCATTTCCAAAAATCTTACCTTTGTCTTCCCCTCCACAAAATTATTTTTATCTTTTCCTCTTTAAATTCCTCAACCACCCTTTCAGTAGGGATAAAAACTGCCCCTTACACATTCTGTCACTTCTCTTCAGCATTCTTTCCGCTTGCCAAAATTCCTTCTTTGTAACATTGCCTTCCACTCTCTTTCAAAGCAAAACACATGCATTTGAAGTCTTCTTGTTCATAGTTAAATAAAACACAGCTATTTTCAAACATTTACTGACTGAACAGGGTTTGCATTAAGGTTTTTTCACAGCAGGACAGAGTAGAATCAACAGACTATTACTATGAATGCTGCTCAAAAGACACCAAACAAATGGGAAAAAGTTACTCACAAAGTGCAAGGGACTGTTCATGTAACGAACTTACCAAGGAAACCCCTGAGTGTTATCTATAGCCTGTCTCCTCCTCCCCTGTGTGTGTTTGCAGAACAGAATTTGACAGAATTCAATTTCTCAGGCTTTGCTCTACCTTAAGTCACCCACCTTGCCAACTTCAGCATATCCATATAAAATTGAAGACTTGAATTCAGTTCTTCACTCTAGCAAGAGTTTATCAAAGAGCTTTTATCTTTCTGAAGCATTTTGCCTCCAGTGGACAGTTGGTCCCTTCCTCCCAGCTCCACAGAATACTGCCTCCCACCAGCTGTGAAGACCAGCATCTGAGAGGCACACAGAGGTGGAATTAATTTGGCCTTTTTGCAGGTATGTCACCTTCCAGCCAATACCTCATATCATCTGTTAGGACTTCCTCTAACCTAAGGTACTGATGTTACTGTCTGATTTTTAAGGAGGTACTATTCAAACAAGGAACTTTCACAGTAAACACTTTCAATCCTGTAGAGTTATGTTTATCAACTTTATGGAAAAGCATCTGTCTCCACAAAAACTCATACCCCTCAGCTGGCTCTTTAATGGCCATTTACCCACACAGAGAGCAAGCACAGACAAGGACAATTTGATACTGACATTACATAAAGAAATTTTCTACGTGACACTGAAATTATTAGTACTCACCAGAGAAACAACCCAGTTGCATTAGCTGACCTGTGCTTGGCTACACTTGGCAGACAGACCTTAAGTAGAAGGGATCACACCACTGTGAGGAGACAGTGGACATCTTTCGAAGGGAGTTAGCACTCAGAAGCCATGCTTTAGGTTTCTCTCCAAAGAAGCAGCACAGACCCTCTGAGCCTAAAGCAGCAATGAGGTAAAGTAGCACACTATCCACCACAGGCCAGGAGGGCAAAGTGCCTGCATTCATAGATTACACAGCAAGGACTGATGCCTGTTTCACACATTAGAAATGTTCAAGTGCAAGGTCTTCCCTTGGGAACCATAATCATCTCTTTCTTATGATGACTCAAGACCGGGAAAGCATGATTAGATTTCATCCTGTTACACACTGCTTTGTGCTAGCATGCAGGACTTTCACTCTGCAGCCTACCTCTGAGCAAGGGTTTTTCCTTATTTCCTTACTCCAGTTGATGGCTACCTCTGCACTCAGCCAGCCCCGAAAATCAGAGATCTGGAGTTCATCCCATGGCCTTCTGCTACAGAAAAGGGTACCAACTGATGGTTCCCAGCAACACACCAGGATTAATGCTGCACTCCATGTTATTCTCCCAGTGTCCTTTCATCGCACTTATTAAGTCCTACAATGTGTTTACACCAAACAAAACTTTGGCCATGTAGAATCATGGAATATCCTGAGTTGGAGGGGACCTGCAGGGATCATCAAGTCCAGCTCCTGTCTCTGCACAGGACACCCCAAGAGTCACACCATGTGCCTGAGAGCACTGGCAGGCTTGGTGCTGTGACTGCTTTCCTGGGAAGCCTATTCCAGTGTCCAGCCACCCTCTGGGTGAAAAAATCTTCTCCTAATGTTCTACCTAATCCTCCCCTGACACAGCTGTATGCCATTCCTTCAGGTCCTGTCACTGGTCACCAAAGAGAAGAGATCAATGCCTGACCCTCCCTCTGCTCCCTATAACGAGGAAGTTTTAGAGAGTACATGCACACCCCTGCTCAGGCAGAAGATAACTCCAAAAGTTCACTTCCCCACTGGCTAGAAATCTTATGATAGTCCCTATTTTATTACTACTTTATCTCATGCCAAAATTTTGTCCCTTAGGTTGGGTATGTATTTAACTTGGCTCATGTTACACTTCTGAAGCAATGTATTAATAATTGGCTTCCGCTTTGAACTTTTCCTCCATGCTAAACAAGTCCCTTTGTTCCTTAACATCATTGGTACATTTTTTTTTCCTTCTGAAAAAGACTTCAGAGAAGATGGCCTTAGGGAAGGGAGAGAGAAACCTGTCTCCTATGAGACCCGCAGTCATCAGGCCATCACAACGTAAACGACACTCCATGAAGGCCAAGGAAACTGCTCCCATGACTGCAAAGACGGCCTGGCTTTCCCTTACTGTGCTTTCATTTGGAATGTCTTCTCTGCTTTAGGGAGCTAACAGGCAGAAACTGGAAAACTGGGATTAGTAAGCTACTGACCTCAAAGACATTTTCACTCAAAGACCCAGCATAACCAAAACAACTCTGACATGAGGAGAAGCTGCCCCCTGCATTTCCTCACTGGCAGACCTAACTGTACAATGCCACAATGATGACACTTCCACAAGCTCCTGCAGAACCACGGTGCCATTTTCCTTCTGCAGTGTGTCCCCTCTAGAGCTGTTTAACACAACATCAAGTAAAAAATATAATGCAACACAAGGGAGCGGTTAATTGTAATACTTCTAAAGACATAAAAAAAAAAAAAAGATAAACTGTTCCTACAAGAAAAATAGAAAGAAAGCCTTACAGGAAATCAGTCAGTGACCACTACCTTGTTTAAAAACTTAGTTTTGCAATGGAGATAAACAGGCAAGGCAGAATGTTGTTCCAAACTACAAATGAAACAAGCCTCTGATTTTTAGACTGTGAAACTCACCTACTGAATAGATTAGAAGTAATCAAACTTTTCAGTGTTGTAAAGTACTTTGTACCCCACATTGTCCACTATTTTAATACAGTCAAACTGAACATAACATTTTTGCAGACATCACGTTTGACATTTAATTTTGTCTACCTGAAAGTCAATTTGGAGGTACAAAGAGAACAAACTCGGATTTCAGTTGCTGGTGGGCAACTGTAGAAACATTACCAGTACATCACATCCTTCTTGAGCTCCCAGACCTAAATTATATATTTTATTCTACTGAAATCTGAGGGTTTGGACTACTATTCTTTGTCTACAAAGCACAACCATGCTGCTAGCAATGAAACAAACTCAACTTGATATCATGCAGTTTGCCTTTGACTGCACTCAAAAAATGCACTCAATTGTGACCAAGATGAAGCTCTACCTCACCCCAAAGCATAAAGAGTTCAGCCAAGCCAGCACAGGGCAGCAGCTAACAAGCTGGGGTTTCCCACTGTGCTTCCCACCACTGTCCCAAAGCAGGCATGCTCACATGCCAGCAGGACAGGTAAAGATGGGTCAGTTCTCGAAATCATTCTTGCAAAGAAATCTGGCAATGGACTCGTCAAAGTTAATGGGACAAAATCCAGGCAGGAACAGTAGAATTCTTCCTCCACACGAGGTACTAGCAATGCTTTCAACACCTTGAAAGCCACGCTCCACATGAAAAAAACATTCATTTCGTGAGATTATAAAAGAGCCATAAATATAGTGTCATCTTCACTGTAAAATGAGAAACAACTTTGTTTTTCAACAGTCACCTAGTCCGAAATTAACTTTACACCCATCCACAGCTCAGCACTGCCAAAGCCTCTCACAATACAGTACAAGACTTATCTTGTACACCTGTCCTAAAACCAACAGGACAGCACTGTGGCAGTGCAATCACCCAAAGCACCTTTAATGCCTCTGCATCTCAAAAATCATTCCATAGAAGAAAAGTTATAAGCAGTATGGAAATACCCAAAGGATCAGTGAAATTACATTGAATAATACAATATAATCAAACTCTCTACTACTTCCAAATCATGAAACGCTAATTAATGAGATATAAATTTCACCGTATGCCTGGTTGCCACTGAATTTGAGAGAAAAAAAAAAAAAGGCATTGAACCATCAAAATAGCACAGAAAACAAGGTAAAGTTGCTTTACCATTCCTTATTGCTTTAACTGTATCATTAAGTCTACTTTTTAAATAGGTGTTTATCCCTCTTTCCTGAAGAATCTGATACAAATTGCTGTATTATCAAACCCCTGCCTGGAACAAAATCCCCTTTTCAATTACCAATGAATTGGAAAAATACTACCCAGCAGAAAAGAGATCCTTTTTTCTGGCCTATGATCACTCTGTTCACTTTAAAGGAATGCACCTCATTAACCCTGATAATTAACAAGGTTATTCTCATCACATTAAAGGTTTAAGTTCCTCTATTAAGTCATTATTTGAATTTGCACTGGTATTAAGATGATGAGACTATTCTGGATTTAATTTCTCATAACAAGATGTTTCTCTTTAAAGATGCTGATTTTTTTCAAGTTGGCATATAATTTCATTGTCTTGTATGCTACATAGAATCATAGAATGAGTTAGGTTGGAAGAGACATGGATCATCTAGTTCCAAACCCATGCCATGGGCAGGGACACAATTAGCACATCTATTGGATTAAGAAATGTATTACATACCTACAAAAAACCCCCCCAAAAAACTGAAGAACTAGAAGGGGTAAGGCAGCAATGCAAACAGGCAGCAAAAACAGCAAATGGGCATCTGGCAGCAGCACAGCTGTGGCAGCAGAAACCAGAGAGAACTGAAAAAGGAGAAGAGGACCAAAGGAGATGCATATAGCTTGGGAAAGACTACCAGCAGATGTATCTAATCCTAGCTGGACCATTCCAGTAAGACTCCACAGACTAAAGAGAAACTTCCAATTCCCATGATGTCCCTGACCATGGCAGGGGGTTTGAAACCAGATCATCCATACAGTCCCTTCCAATCCATATCATTCCATGATCCCATGCTTCCATGCAGCAATACATATTTGGGGCATTTTTCCTCTTAGATCATATGTGAGGACTGTCTAGCCAATGAAGTCTCCTAAACATCTGCTAAGTGCTTTAATTTTTCCACATAGGTATTCCTAGAATGTGAACTTGCTTCCCCCACAAAAGAAAAGCCAGTTGTCTAAGTCAGATAGTCATTCCTAGAATATTAAAAATTGCAGGAGCCACATATCGACATCCCACATCAAATATAAAAACACAGACGATGCTTTACCTCATTATCCATGCTGACATCATATCAGTTCATGTGCTCTGCAGTTATTAAACATATGGAAAATCATAGTATGGAAGAATTAGTCACAATTACTTAGAGATTTGACTGTATTTCATTGGCAGCATGCCTGACACCAGGGCATTCAAGCACCTTGAACGCAAATACCTAGTGATGGCAAATTAACACTACAGGTTTTGCAAACAAGCTTTTTTGCACAGAATCCAGTCCCTATGAAATAATAATAACAACAATATCCTTTAAATGTCAGAAAAGACAAGAGAACTTTCTGTCGTGACATGAGTATTATCACAGTGCTGACTGGGTCAAGTATTGAAAGCAAACAAGTTCATAGAGTTAAAGTCAAGGTCAGCTGTCAGTCTACGGGAGAGTTTTGAGCACTGATAGGTTGTCCCATCCGTGCACCTTAAAAGGCTGTCATTCATTCAGCTGTGCACTTTCCAGAACTTGATTTTTTGTATTTTAAAGCACCCACTGCTAAATCTTGTCACAAGTGCTTAGCAGTGTGTGACGCGACAAACATCAAACTCTTCCCGTAAAGAGTGTCAAGACTGCTGTGAAATATTCAGAATAAAGACACTGTAAGTCTTATCAGCATAACAACTCCCTCAGGAATTATCAATTTGCAAATGTCTCAAACCCCTAATAGGGTTTAAAATGTTGTTAAAAATATAGCAGGGTACCCATGAATGAGCCATATATTGCCCCCTTTTTTTTTTTTTAAGTCTAATGCAAGTAACTGTTCTTCAGCAGAATGAAGTCTGAAGTATACACATGAGATTAATAGAGGACATAATGGAGGGCAATATTTAACCACCATGACAGCTTTATGTAAGTTTGGATGAGACTTTTGGTCAATAACATTAGACAGCAGCAGAGTTTTCACCATTACTAGGAATCACCATCACTGTGTCTCCAATCATACTCTTGTACGCTGTTTGAACATTGCGAAATCCACCTGAGTGCTCACAGGTTATCCACTTTACCCACATCTTTGTTAGTTAACACATTCTAGTTTTCCTTGTCAAATTGTGATTTTCCTATTGAAACCAATAACCCTTGAACAACAAACATGTGAGTTTCATTGCTGTTAGTTAGTTTCCTTCCTCAGTTTAATACAAGACAAACACAGCATGCATCTTCTCACCACCCCCACCCCCCCACCCAACTGAATCAGGGACAGAACCCGAAACAGAAGTGTTTGTTTTTCAACATGAAGTACAAAGAGCTTAAAATTACTCTCTTTTTTCCTCCTTTTTTTTTAAACAAACATTGAAAATAACCAGAGTGGCTTTGGCATTGCTGTAATCAGTTTAAACTTAAAGACAGGAACTCTAATTAAAATCGGGAACTCTAGCTGTAAGAAACAGCTAATTAGCTCCCAACTTTTTAATGAAGTACTGTGGCAGAGTACATATTAGCTGTTCAGTATTAAAAAGGAAACGCTCTGCAAGATAAGCTCATTCTCTCAGGTAGTACATCAGTTTGTCCATTTACTTCAATCCATGCACTGTCAGAGGGATTTAAGAAAGCACACAATAATAACTATTAGATTTACACGTCTCCATACACACTAAGATAAAAGAACTTTGCAGCATTTCGAACTGAGGAGGAGAAATACAAGGTAGTTCATTACCTCTCTGCTAGGCAATGAAGATCATTTAAATGGCATTAAAGTGTCAGGTTGTGTTTCCTTCTTTTCAATTCGTTCCTGGCCACATCTTGCAAATACAAGAAAGAAAAAGATGGGGAAGAAGTAAGAGAAGGCATTTGACGCTTGTGCTCTGAAGAAGTCTGGACAAAATGTATGGGATAGAGGAAAAGTGAGAACTGCCAGATTAAGAGGAACCTTGTCCAGACAGTGTCAGCAAGATACGCTGCCAGCAGTGGGAACCTGAACAACTTCGTTCACATTTCCACAGCTTTTAGCGTCTTGTTTTGTAAAGGCTGGTACTTCTACCCACCTTCAAACACACAGAGCATCAACTTAAAAAGAAATTACTTAAAACGTGATTACAAACAAAGGCTAAGTTCCCCTGCGTTCCCACGCCAGGGTTTCCTAATCTGGGTTCCCTCTTGTCGCGACATGCCACACTTACTCGGAAATCCCTGAGCATTAAAGCGGCATTTACGGTGATGTTAAGCGAAGGAGGGTGTGAAATCGCCCCTGAGGGACGGGTCTAGCCGGGGCCGCTGCTGCCCAAGCGCCGGCCCGACGGAGCTGACGGGAACCTTCGCCCTGTGCCCACACCCGGCACCGGCCGAAGGGACGACGGCAGCAGCCGGCAGCACCCGCCCGCGCAGGTGCCCTGATGCGCTTCTCCCCGCGAAAAACCCCAAAACAACAACACAAAAAACACCAACAAACCAACCAATCAACCGAACAATCAAACCCCATCCGCACTCCTCCCCACCCAAAAA